>JACDOX010000063.1:2778001-3026162 GCA_014549065.1 Cardinalis cardinalis
TTCCCTTCCCTTCCCTTCCCTTCCCTTCCCTTCCCTTCCCTTCCCTCTCCTGTCTCTTGCTTCCAAACATAGCATTAGCACAAATCCCACCCCCAGAGTACAGCAGATGAGTTCCACCTTAAACTGGAACAATTACAGAGCATACTCAACTGATTTCTTCTTGTTACCCATTTATAGCTCGGAGGTCAACACCTCCTCAAACAATGAGATGCAGGGGTTCCACTTTTCCCCAGTAGATTTAACAGGAAGCTAAAAATTCCAGTCCTCTTCTTTTTCTTCTCATTCTTGAATGACATGAGGAAAATTTCTTTGAAAGTAAAACCAGTACACTTAAGGTTTTTAAGATATGAAAAACCAAGCTATCAGTTGGTTTTGACAGCACAAGTGTCATTCCTGCTGAAGCTGTGCTCCAGTGGACACCCACGCCAGCAGAGGAGGGATTTCTGCCACCTCCCAAAAGGAGCAACTTGGACACACAGTTAGGGACACAAAGCCACTCGGGGGTGCCACATTTCTGTGCCACAGCCCTGATGCGCTGCCTGGCCTGGTCTGCCCTGGGCCCAAAGAATGGGCAGCAGAGGACCTTGCTTCTGTCACACTGAGACTTCAGTCCCCCAGTTTGGTGTTCACATTTGTAAATAGCCACAGTTCCTTGATGCCCTCATGAAGGCTTCAGGTCTCACAGAAACTTCCGTTTTCACAGCTACCAGCATGAAAGTACCCCAGTTATGTGCCAAACTTACTGCTATATAATTTGCAAGAGAATCTGATTTATATGAAACATCCTCTTTCTTAAAATCCTGCCGCTTCCTTCACCATAAAACACCCTTTCTCTCATGAAGTCCATTCTCTCTGACCTTTCAGGAGGCCTTGCAAGCAAGGCAGATTTTTAATAATTTTGTCGTGCAAGATGAATACAAAAGCAAACACCAGGCTTATATTTAACAAAGAGAGGAGGGAAAGGTGAAATTAGTTATTGTCATGGCTGATCTCAGTAGCAGGCACAGCTTCAGAACAAATTTTGAAAGTAAGTAAGAACATATTGAGGTGAATAGAGACTGGAATAAGTATTGCACAGGCTTACCAGGAAGGGATCAAGTCTGATTCATCTAATCTTTGGCAAAATAACTCTTATTTCTCATGGAAGAAATGTGGTGGGCTTTATCAGCACAGCAGTTGATTTAGTTCTCCTGCATTAGACTTAAGAAAAGTAATTTGATATACCTCTGTGTGCCAGGCAGAAAATCAGTAATTCATCTGGACAAAATAGGATTTGAGACAAGAATCCGTGTGGTGGGTGAGGTGCAGACCATGTACGGAAATGATAAAAAGGAAAGAGGGGGTATCAGACTAAGGGCAGTACTGCTGCAGTACTACTTTCTCAAAAGTCATTCTCAGACTCCAGATTTTTGTTAATCACTTTGACACAAAAATCTAAGAGTAACTCTACAAAATTTGCTGGAGCCCAAAACTGGTGGCATTGCTGATGGTATCATAGGAGAAGATCAGACTGTCATAAAGGAAGGACTTTGAGGCCTAGAGAAATCAGAAAGGTATGGCACTGAAAAGATTTTAAGTAAAAAAAAGGATTTCTGCTATAATCTGAGACTCATCAGTTGTAAAAATAAAGAGTAGAAAAAAAGACAATTTGTAGACAGAGCCATCATTATAACAAAAGCAGCTGCAATCCTAAAACAATCAGTGAGAAATTTCTAGCCCAGGTTGTGAAGTATAAAACTAATGTGACACAGGGCACTGGTAATACACAAACTGAAATAACCTGCAATTCTGGGCACCCATACACAAAATATAGAGACTTAAATGAGAACACAGAAAGAACTGATCCTAAAATGGCCAGCAAGTGGAGAATGGTATTGAAATGGACTGAAATGTTTATGTTGGTTTACTTTAGCACAGTAAATGTTAAAATGAAATAATACAAATACATGGGAGAGAGGAGAGAAACAGAAAGAGAATACCTGTTAAATAAAGAACAAATCTGGCACAAAGATTTACAGACTTAAACAATGTCTGGATATATTTAGACTGGAAATGAAAAGGTTTCAAGCCTTCTCCTGCATGAAAAGAACAGTGATTAGTGTAAGGATGTAGTTCCATAAATCTGTGAATATGAATATATGTTGTGTCTACCTGCAGTGATCCAGTTCTAACCCTTCATTTCSACTTCTGTGTCAGTGCTATTTTCTGCATTTATCATTAAACCCAGACCAGCTACCCCTTACTGCCTGGGTATCATGGAACTGCTACATTAATTTGCTCTACCTTAATTTGACTAATGTTGATTTACTGAATCTACAGTAAGAAAATGCACTGACCATAAAAGGCATACACAAAAAAATTTTTAAGAAAAAGAGGTTACTCATCCTGCACAGTGCCATATTTAAACCTTTGTAATACTTTACTGGAAACTAAACTRCACTAGTGAGGGTGTTACATCATCAGTCACAGCAAGCGTTAGGGAACTCAGGGACAATTCAGAACATTTAAACAATCATTGACATTGCCATCTTAACAAACAATAATTGTGTGCACTATTAAATGTACAAAAATGTAAACTAAGGAATCTGCCCAGCACTCACACACTGTTTCTGACAGTTTTATAACTATTACAAATATTGCGTTGTTACTTTTTCTCCTTTCCCAGTTTCAGCTACTTTTCTCACTTTCAAAGGTGACCACCTTTGAAAGTGCCAGTGTATTAAGATTTTCTAACTTTGTGCTTTCAGTTGAAGTGGCTGGAGTTTCAGTCAAACATTATAATACCCTCTAACCTTTGGCAACAAAGCTCACCCCTGCTCTGCAGTGTAGAAGTGGACCAAAACCAACATGGTCCACAGTAGGTTTTGCTTATCAGCTGTGGACCAGAATATATCAACTGGGACTGAAATGATTTGACCTTTTCTCTCTAAGATAAGAATCAAACACCACAACTCCATTTCTCTGAGTATAGAATAGGGTTAATGTTTCCTTTCTTCCTCTGAGAGTGATTGTTCAGATGGTCTAATACATATTACTTGTCATGGTATCTCTAGCAGTATCTACCAGAAAAAAAAATTTGTCCCGGGCACTAATCATTCAATTCAGTCTTGGCTTGATGGGAGGAAGAACACTCAGCTATTTTAACAAATCAGCTCTCCAACACTCCAGAAAGATGGTATAAAAGTCAGCTCCAACCTAGACCGCCACTGATAGAAAAAAGAACAGGAAGATAGAAATGAGGCACAATAGTTCTTCTTATTAAATAGATTACTTACTGAATAGTTTACTGATATTTTCCTGTTAAAGAGATTATCTCTCTGATAAATCATCACAGAGAGTCTTAATAGTCACCTCTCATTTAAACACCAGTATTTGAAAGCTGATGCATTATTTTTTAGTAAATCTCTAAATTACATAAATGCAGGGAAATGTTAACCCCAGMCATGCAGCCCACAATGATGGTGCTGCCACATCTAGTACTGAATCTGACACAAAAAGATTCTTTAATTGTGCTCTCAATATATTGTTCACTGCCTACAAACCTTCACTTTCGCCATGCTACTGAGGGTCACTACAGGTCTCCAGCTGCCCTGAAAGTCTTGCCAAACTAAGCTAGGAGTTACTCCAAATTTCATATTTGGAAAAAAAAAAGCYGGATATAGGAAAGTTGCTTTTTAACAGAGTGTAAAAGAACACCTGTTTAATATGAACATGTCCCAGAAGAGCCATGAGGCAAGCAAACTAACTCTGATCCAATGGCAGAACTAAGCAGAGTAGTCCAATGCATGCTGATGTCATAAATCTCCTTATTTTATTATACACCAACATCTCCATGAGAAGTTTCTTAGCTGTTGACAGGTATATCAGCGAAAAAAAAAGGACTATTTATATCACAAGAGAAGTTTATTCTTTTGAAGCATCTTCTAAGCTGGTTTTTTTTATTGCGAATGGTTTTGATTCCCATTTTGCATGACTCATGGCAGAGAAGTTGGCTGCAATTTGGTAAACTCTGCTGATAACAATGAGTTGCGCATCAAAGATTCAAGCTTCATAAAAAAATTTTTCATTGAAAGAATAATAAAGTACTGGAATGCTCTTCCCAGGGAGGTGGTAGAATCACCATCTCTGGATGTGTTTAAAAAAAAGACTGGACATGGCACTTGGCGCTATAGTCAATAGTTGAGGTGTTAGGGCATAAGTTGGACTCGATGATCTTAGAGGTCTCTTCCAACCTCATTATTCTGTGATTCTGTGCGGTTTGGTTTGGAAGAGACCCTAAAAGTCACCTAGTTCCAACTCCCTGACATGGGCAGGGATATATTTCACTAGACCAGGCATCTCCGAGCCACATCAAACCTGGTCTTGAACACTTTCAGGGATGAGGCGTCCACAACTTCTCTGGGCAACCTGTGCCAGTGCCTCATCACCTTCACAGCAAAGAAATCCTTCCTAATATCTAATCTATATCTTCTCTCTTTCAGTTTGAATCTATTCCCACTTGTAAATAGCTCCTCTCCATCTCTCCTGTAGGTTCCCTTCAGGTGCTGGAAGCCTGAAATTAGGTCATCCTGGAACCTTCTTTTCTCCAGGCTGAAAAATCCCAATTCCCTCAGCCTTTCCTCATAGAAGAGCTGCTCCATCCCTCTAATTGTCTTGGTGGCCTCCTCTGGACTCTTTCCAACAGTCCCATGTCCTTCCTGTGCTGGGACCCCAGAGGTGGATACAGCCCTGCAGGTGTGTGTGTGTGTCTGTGCTTGTGCCTTTCTCTCTCATTATTGATCTCTCCAAGTGGTAACTTCCAACCTGCAGTGACAGAACTGTCAGATGTCTGGCATGCAAACAGAGGAAGAGCAGTGCGACAATTGTACTAGACCAACTGGTGTTTGTCAAAGGTAAGCAACCAACTTCCAGGCTTAAGGAAGAGCTTGCACACTTGGGAGTATTTCCTTTGTTTTTGATACAATCAGAGAAAGGAAGCAAGTTTTTGCTAAAAGCTTGYCGTATTATTTTGTAAAAACTTTTTCTCCATTGTATCCATTAACCTAAAAAAAATTATTTCTCTTAAAAACCTTTGCCTGTTTCAGAATAACACAAAAATAGCATTTTACCTGTGTATAATTCTATAAAAGCAAATGGCTGGCACTATCTTAGAGCTCTTCCTAAACTTGACTGGGAAGACCTAGAATTCCTTCAGACAGATATGGAAACATAGCTGTGCATGGTCTTTCTTCAATTTTTCCTATTTTCAAATAAAAGCACATTGCCAAATATTGTTCAAATAGATGATAAATATTCAAATTTCAAAGATAAGTATTTACTTTAGTAATCCTATCGGGATATCTAGAAATGGCTAAGCTCTCAAAGGACTTACAAAGTTCACAAGTGGAAAGAAATCTCCCAAAAAAAGATATGCAGGTCACACAATTTAAAACAAACTGCAAAGACTCCACAGAACACAAACTTCCTGCCAGATAATGACAGCTTTCTTTCAATGAAATTTAATGAAGTTGAAGAAGGAATGCAAAATGTAATGAAAATCTTTACTCCTCTAGAACAGCAGTATTAGTCTATTCATAATATTAAAGACATAGGTAAAACCTATGAATATTAAAAAACAAATTAAAATTTGCAGTGACTTATTTTCACAACAGATCAGGCCTCACCATCAGTACCTTGAGACACTGGTCTCCACTGCACTGTGCCTATTTCCACAGGAAGAACTTGCTGGCAGGGCTCCTGAAACTGATGCCAAGCCTCAATGCTTGGGCTGGAATATTTTCCTCTCCCAAGAGATTAAAACAATTATATTTTAGCATGAGTATCATCTAAAGCCAAGAGCAGAAGAGCCCACAGGCTCCTGAATCACATGAGCACTGGTAGCAGCAATTTTGCTAGTTCCCTGAAGGCAGCAATGGGAAACAGGTAATGTTTGTGACAGTCAGCTGCCATCACACCCAAAACAGAAAGTCTCAGTTATGCGCAGGTCAAACCCCATTAGATCCTCCACACACACAGAGGAGGGGTAGGCCTAGTTCAGAAGTGCAGCAGGAGGGGTGGTTTTTTCATAAAATAGCCCAAGTACTGTCTAAGTCATGTGAAAGACTACTTGGGCTTAGCCCACTACTAATAAGCACAAGACTAAACAGGAACAAAAAGAAACCCAGAGAGTCCTGAGCACAGATTTTGTGGTGAGAATTCAATGGGGGTGGATAAAGGAAGCAGTTAGAGGGAGGTGGTATGTGTATATGAGTGTGTGTTTGGTTGCTTTTTCTTTTTAAAATGTCTTCCTCCACTTCAGAAAATAGTTATTTGTATATTTGCTGGATACAAGCCATTCTTATGACTCAAACCCTCCTGCCTAAGAGATTGAAAAATAATTAAAAAAAATTATACTGCTCTACTAGCAGACACAACAGAATTATTCACAGAAAAAGGTTGAGCATTACTTGACAAAGCTAAAAAGGAGAAACATCACATGGCACTTGTGATCAGGGACCTGAAACATCAAAACAAACCATTTTAATGATAGAAAAAGGAAAAGAGAATGTGAGAAATACTTCTCCTGTTCTACTAGCATTAATCTATCTCAAGACAGACTATATCTTGCAGACATTTCCATAGGAATGTCTTCTAATTAATTCGAAGAGTAAGTATCTAAAGTCACGGAGACTATTCACATAAAAACTTTTTTATTGTACATATATTGAAACAGACAAGTGTCAGGAAGTCTTTGGCAGCACTGTTTGAAGAACAGCATTAATACATTGCTTTATGGGCTGTCTTTTTTCCCTCTGCATATTCGGTTTTGATTGAGTCTGTTATAAAGTCTAAAGAAGATGAAGTGCTCTTGCACAGACAACAGTTGAATATATTTTGAGCCCTGCATTTATTACAGTACTATTGGACGTATTTCTTAAGTATGTAGGACTAATTGGTGGCAATCCAAGTGAAATTATACAGGCTTGGATTCAGTTATTCATATGGAGGAAAAACTTTTGCCAAAACTGATATATGGGAAGTTCCATGATCTGGTCTGCAGGAAAAGGATGAAATTACATACAGACTCAGTAAGTAGTATCTTAGTTAACACATGAAAGAAAGATAAATAATAACTTCTGAGAACATCCCAGGCTGTGATCTCAGTAGAACTGGTAATTTAATTTTTGATTTTCCATTATTTTTTTCTATGTTATATAAAAGAATATTGATCTAATTTTTCTTTTCTCAAACCTTCTCACAACTTTTTGGATCATTTTGGGGGTGGGGGGAAGCAAAACAGGTGTCCCTGAGCATAAATCACTTCACACTTTTTATTGATCCATGTAACACAGATATAATATGCTTTAGACTACTCATGTCAGTGTTGCTAAACTGGGGTGTTTTTGCTTGCTGTCTGTTTTTCTTCAGGTTTTTCTTTTTGGTAGTGTTGGGGTTTTTTAACAACACAGGAGGGAGGACCATTAGATAGAGCCCAACAGGCTCAGTGATGGAATAAAGGATGGAAGAGTCTCTGACCTCTGTGAGTGACTGGCCTAGCCTGTGTCTGAGAAAAAGATAACAACACAAAAGCTGATGAAGGTAATCTGCCGATTGGGAGCCATAAGACTGAGATGCATGAAGATCTTTTTTATCGCAGGTTGACTTGGCCTAGAAGCTTTCCTAAAATATCCCTACCATATAAAAAGAAAACAAACAACGCCCTGCCCCTGCATACTAAGCAAAAAAAACAAACAAAAGAGACCCCACAATGCACCTCCCTGCCCCAAATCTCTGTATATTCAGGATCTGTCATAAACATCTAAGTGGGAAACCTGCTCTCTAGATCTCATTTCTAGAAGGTCGTCTTCTCACAGAAAAAGGACTGATGAACTTCACTTCTCCTAAAAACCTCATCCATCTCCTGATGAACTCAGGTGGGCACATCTTTGAAAGCTAAATCGTGTTCAACTTGTACCTCACCTTCCAAGGAGAGTGGCTGACAGCTCAGTTCTTCCAGACTTTATCCAATCTTGCTCAGGCTTACTGTTGTATTTGCAAGAGTTCTCATCAATCATTTTGGCAGTTTGGATTTACATGYTGGACTCCCATGACCCTAGATAAAAAATTTTCTATGGATTCAACTTAGGCTGGACTCTGCTTTTCCTAAGGGAATCCACACTTACCTCTGCATTGCACCAAATGCAAGGGTAAAATTTTATCTTTTCATCACTCTGCATAGAAACAGAAGCAAATATTAGGAAGTTCTAGAGGCACAAGTGTTTCCTGTCATCAAGTGTTCAGATACACATTATTTTTCCTTATAATTATTACTTTAATCTTCATAAAATAAAAATTGCATATTTTGTACATGGCACTTCATGGTTGGCTATATCTAGAGGAAGTATAAACCAACTGAAGTGATCAGTGTTATATCAAGCAACTCAATAATGTTCTAGCAACTGTCCCTCTACTGCACCAACATCCATCAGATAAAATAATTGATGGTGCCCCAATCAATTGGTGTAAGGGAAATAGAGTCATTATATGCTGGTACTGTGCCAGGGGATCAATATCTCCTTCAAACACAAACATCTCTGCCTGGCTTTGACATTAATTACCCACAAATAACTCCACATTGATATGCCAGTGGGAGACCATTATCCTATGTCAGCATTTAATAACTTTGGTATTCCCCTTTAATCCTCACTGTGCTGACCTTACCTCTCTTGACAGCCACTTCAGGATATCTCTCAACTCATTCACTTCCCACACATAGGATTTGTAGTCATGTTTGTGTCTCATGCAATTTCCTATTCATCTTCTCTTCTGCTGAAAACTTTCACCCATCAGACCTGGAGGTTCATGAAATTGACCTCATAGACACGGTGCATGGTAAATGCCAGGAATTCCACTGGGACATCAATGGAATTTCCAGCCTTCATGTGCACTTTCTATCTACTGTGGAGTCAATTGTGTCACCTACTATCAATATTTACATTATAAATGTCAGCAGTGATTTTTGGTCTGTGATGGCAGCCACATTAAGCTTTCACCTGAAGCCCAAAATAAAAAAAAATTAAAAAATCAATACATAATGGAAATAAACATTATGGAAGATTTTATTTTGGTTTTCAGAAGATCAATGAGAATTTTCTTCTTTTGGATTTAAACCTTCATTTAAATCCCCAGGATCCCACAAGAATCTGTTGGTGTCTAATTAAGAGTCAGATAAAGATGTTCCTTACACTGAAGGAAAAAAATTTGCTGTTTTCAGAAAGCTATTTTCTCCACATTTTTATAACTTCATACTTCTCTTTGTTATTTTGTGTTGAAACTGACTAATGTACCTAAATTATTAGGAAGGACAGGCACAGATAGACAATAGGTAACATCTTGGCTCATTTTCTTAATAAAACAGGATAAAAAAAAATTGCCTTTCAAAATATGGAATAAAACTTAAAAATATGAAGTAAAAAAGCTGAAATATGCGAAGGCAAAAAAACCTTAAGAAAAAGCAAGCTCTAATGACAAGGTGAAGAATTATTTTTAAGAGTCATGGTCTTAAAAAAACTTCACATCTTAAAGCAAACACAACAAGTAGCATGAGACTTGAGTTTGTGTTGTGTCGAATATCTAAAGCAGCACCACATGGAGCGAAGTTCATTATGATATGCCAATGAAGCAGACTCAGATGATGAAAATCATCAATCTTGGAGCTGTTTCTGTGGGTTGTCAAAGAGAAGCTGGTAAATGCAACAACACCAGCAAATTCTCACAATGAAAAACAGTGGAAGTGTATTTTCACTGAAGAAAACAACTGCCCCATATGGTAATTGCTTTTTTTATCTACAAGAGACCTACTCTTCTGCGCGCTGATACTCCCACAGTTCTTGCCACCTCCCATCCTATATTTTTAGTAAAGCTGTGTCTCTTTCTTCTGAAAAGGTTGTTTGTTTTTTTTAATTTGGAGATGGCAGAGAAAGCTACCACTCTGAGAGGTAAAACCAGAGATGATTTGATAAATACCCTCAATGAGCTGTTAAAATACACCCTGAGTACTAGGGATGCCCAGACTACCAAAATTATTTTTAAGTTTCATAAGTAAACCCAAGGTATTATAACATGAGATAAAAACCATTTTAAACTTTGTATTGGCTTGTAAGTAAGATTCTTAAGAGACTAGTGGAAGAAAGCAACTCAGTGTATTGCARGCTCTTCCTTGATTTTTTTATCAGCAGGCCATAATTTAGACAAACAGGAAAGAAGAGTATTTTTTGTTTCTCCTTCTGACATCAGACACATCCAGGAACATAAGCACTAGCAGATTGCAGTCTCCATTGAGACAACAGAAGAACTTTATGAAGAAACTTAAACGGGGAAACTGCATTTTATAGTATTAAATCTGGTTGTCTTATGCATAATTCATATACTCTATCCTAGACATCTCAGCGACAAACACTAAATGAAACCCTAAGCCATAAAGACAATCCTTGAGTTTTCCAGGACTACAACAGCTGAAATTCAGCATAGTACCTCTTCTCCCAGCCCTGCAAAATAAACCCCAACAGTTTCTACAACATTTGTTTTCCTCCTGCAATATAAGGAACAACACAAAACAGACGCCAAGGCACATTTCATATACAATTGTTTTAAAAGATAGCTCATATGCTATAATGTTCAGCCAAGTTGCTTTTAAAGTATTCATTTTATTTTTCCAAAATCTTGGGATGTAGCTTGAATCTCATTTTATTTCTATGTGCTCTAAAATCATTACTCACACATTTGGTCTTTGATTTTCTCAGACCCTTATATCAAAAGAGAAAAAGTTAAATTCATTAAAACACACGGAAGTTGCACAGAAACTAAAATAAATTACTAACACCCTGCTTAAGCCTTCCATATTTGTATTCCCTAAAAATTTAAGCAATTTGATTTCTGGCTTACTTTTAGCTACTCATAAGTGGACAATTGAAATTATGTGGGAGCAGATATAAAATGTCTGAGCTGACTCATTTGAACAAGCGTGAAAAAGACATGATGTACTTTTAAATAAATATTTTAAAATAGTAGTAGTTATTCGGCAAAAATTAATACACAAAAACACTTAGCAAAAGTAGGCTGCATACATCCACACTTCCTTGTCAGAAGTGTAAGTAATGAAACACAAATTTAATGAAGATAGAAGTTCAGTGAACTAATATGCCTGTCTAGTACAGTGATTATGTTAATGTCTGTTGCTATTTCAAATCTTCCTTGTGTACAGTAGTCAGAGCCTGGCATGCCAGTTCTGCATTACTCACTCAATGCAAGTCCCTCAGCAACTGTAGGAAACACAGGCTGTGCCTTCACACTGTGTCTACATTCACACACCTCTCCCTTCACTTCTGTTTGTGTGCAAATGATGACAGTCTCTGCCACAGGACATTATGAATTTTATAGAGAGAACATACTCATTCTGTGGCGAAGATGCTGAATTTCGATAGCTCCAAGGTATAGGGGGGACTAACAAAGGCTTATATTCAAACGCCCATATGTGTAAAAAAAAAATATGTTCCTTTGAACCCCAGTTTTCTTCTAAGTCTGCCTCTGGGGCACCTCAGTGCCATTCTGGCTGCTGGAGAAGCATTGACTCCCAGAGCTGACCTGGTGCTGCTCCRCAGAGCAGTACTGCAGACCCAACATGTGTTTCCCTGTGGTGGCCAGAGAGCAGTGCTCCTGACTTTGCCTTTGGGAAGAGGCTGTACAGGACAGACTTAAGCTCTGTATCGCCYTTCCTGCATATGATGTGCATGCTGCATTGATTCCTTTGCCATTTAGTGTAATAATGAGCATCCTTTTCTGTCCATGTCACTACTAAAGGTATGCCATGATGAAGATAGCACCCATTGGGTCTGCTGTGCATCAGTTATCAGGTAACAAATGAAAGAACCTGTCCTGTATTGATTTATGGTGGCTTTTGGTTTAAGAGAGTTTCTTTTTGTTCACTTTCTTTTGTTGCCTTGAAATATAAGATTTAATAAAATACAATGGAAGGGCATTTTTTCCTGCCAATAGAGAGCACTAAAGGTCAAAGCAAACCAGCCAGTTTCCCTTGAGTTATCTTGATGCTTGTACTAAATGAATATTAGCAAAACAGATGATTAAATGCTATGTGTAATATATGAACCTGATACAAAATACACTGAAGAGTAATAGGCAGACACAAGACTAAAAATAATAAATTATTGTTGTTGTTCTTATTATTATGCTTTGTCAAGCTCTCCTATGGAATGTAAGATGAAGTTAAATAATAACTGAAGTCAAATTTAAAAATGTGACCCACGGGACTATCTTACAAATGTTCAGAGTACAGAATATTCATGAGTTCATGGTCTGTTGCAGCAGCTTAGCATTTTCTGAACAATGACAAGAAATTATCACTGATGTAATGCTCCCTCTTAAAAGTACTCCTAATAAGAAGATGTGAGAGCAATCTCAAGTGGACTGTGATTTCATTGGAACTGAGAGTTAGATTTGCCTATATTTTATAAATCATCTGGAGAACCACTAGATTTGTAACCWTTTCCCCTCTGATTATGGATTCATAGACAATTTTGCCCATGCCCAGCCATCAGCATTGCTCAACTTCACAACAGTTAATCAGATTAATATTCTCCTAAAATAATTGTGTATGTTTCTGCTATGTTTAAAATAAAGGGAACTAATGTTTTTGTTTCCTGAAGGGCCGTGTGTGTGTGCTCAGCTAAGAGCCTGAGGTAAAGATTCTCCCAGGAGGTTTTCAAAAGACTGTAAGAACCTGTGTGAACTATTTAGGTTATAAACACTTCATTCAGGTTAATGAAGCAATTGGAAGGTTTATAAGGTTTAAGTGTCAAGCAAGTACCTAACTTTGGCATGCTGCAGGTAACTGTGTTACAACCCCTACAGCTTTCACAATGTAAGTTAGCATTACACTCAGACTTTTCAGGTAGCTTTGAATTAGGTAAAATGGACTCCAATCCTGCTTTTGCTTAAGATACAGTTAGACAATGAGGTAAACTGCCTTTGCTGAATAAGTATTCTCAACTTTTTTATTAGCATAGCAAATTAAAAGCGATGTTTTTCACATTCATACTGGGAAGCAAACAGCAGTTTCAGAGAATTTTCCTTGTCTATCTAGTTAGGATAGTTGTTGCATCACAAAAAAAAACCTCTTTAAAAAAAAAGGATGAAATTAGGAATGATCCAGCTAATTTTTACAAATATATAGGATTTAAAAATGCAGTGCATTTGCAATTGTTTCATCTCATTTTAGGTGCAGACTCAAGTGAATTTTCAGGGTAGTATCRCCGACAAAAAGTGTAAGTCAGTACTCAGATCTTTTCCTAGCAAGATGTCTCCAAAAAAAAAAATTCAAACATAATTGCAGAGTGCASCCAAACAAATAATTTCCATAACAATTAATGGGTTTATTTCTAAATCCTCCTTTTATTTTACCTCTGAACTTGATTAGCCCAAGGGAAAGGAAAAAGAAAACAATCATAAGCAGAATATGCCCCTTTATGATTCACCAGTCCTTCCTCACAATTGTGAAGTGTGCTGGGCCCTTAAAAGAAACCAAACTTCTAAATCTAGCTTGAGATTCTTGTGATCTTTCCATAACGTGTACCATAGCTCATTCACACAATTGCTTAGTCTCACTAAATGACCCTATCTTAAAAATAATTACTTATTAGACTCCATCTTGTAGGTTTTTGCTAAGTGTTTTCCCCAAATTATTTACTTGCATGCTTTTTTTCAGTTTTCTTTTTTGTTATTGAAGGAAGAGGGAGAGAAGGGAAAGAAGCYGCATGTAATTCAAGGCAAAAATCCAACACAAGTTTCCCAAGAGATCCCTGTAATCTTTTGCACAGAGCCTCCATTCTCAGAGGAGAATGCCTRGCAGCTCCATGGACTGAGATCTAACTCTAGCTACCAAAGAGACATTTCCTCTGCTCAACACCACTTCCACTCTCCACACGAGTGTTCTTCTACTTCTCCAGCCCTGTTGTGCCATTCAACCCTGATCCGACTCTGGCAGAGCCTGACAAAAGTTGCCTGGAGCAGTCAAGGCACTTTCACAGACACCCCACTTAGCACCCCACTCCAGGGGCTGCTAAGCTTTGTTTAAGTGATTCTGGCCAGCTTYGTACCCACACCTGCCCTCATCTCCCTCGGCACTAACAATTCACAAAACCCTGGGAGAATTACTGCCCTGGCCTGAGTTACTCTGGAGTAGCGGGGTTATGATATTAAGGTATGTCTTACTAAAAGCCCTAAGAAAAAAAGACAAAACCCCCACTGAAATAACCTGAAATGTTTCATAACAAACATTAAAGGTTTCCAAGAAGGCAGAAATGTTAGGAGTCATTACAAGAATATTGAGGCAACCATAACCTTCATTGCACCTCCCATAAATGTGCCTCAATTCAGTGAAAGCTGGACTAGAAACAGGTTCCTAACTACCAGGATTTGATTTAGAGAATCTTTTGTGACACCTGCCTCAGCAACATCTGGCTCCYGCCCTGAGTGCCAATACCAAGCAGGCTATAAACCTGCCAATTAGAAGTCATACACTGAAAAATTAAATTTCATTAGTGGAAGTGAAGTTGTGAGCTCAAGCTGGCACATCTACATCATTTAATAAATCAGCATGAGCCTACAAGCATTCAACATTAGGAAGACTCAACACATTTTTACACAAAACAGCTCTTCCCCTTTGCCATCTTAGCCACATTTGTATCAGTTACTGATCCAGCTGTGCCACTGTCACACCTGCTCCTCTCTGTTCTTCTGAGAGGCCCAGATCAATTTGATTTCTGCTCCTACCATCACAAAATCCATAATTTCTTTCCTTTTCTAGCCATATGCATGTATCTACTGAAATTTTTTTTCATTCAACACAAAAGTTAAACTGGTTTGTCAGAAATCAGTTATCTCAAAGCCAAATGATCAATGCACACCATGAAATAGAATTACTTTAAAAGTAGGAGGCAGGAAAGAAAGACCAAAAAACCCTTAAAATTTAATGGAAAACTAACTTATTATTATTGTTACAAGCAGTGAGCATCCATTTGCATCATACTCTTAATACCCCCTTCTGTTTCTGCTCTCCTCGTAATCTTCCTTATAACACTGTGTTCCTACAGTTCCTTGGGATTTTCCCATCTCTCCCATCTCTGGAGGTTGTACTTCCCCCTAATCAAGGTGAAATGAGATAGTGATAGGCTCGTGCATTTTTCTTGTAGGGAATCTCTTAGCACAAAGATTTCAATTTGRTACAATAGTGAAATTTCACCTCCATAAGTAATGACTTCATCATATGTAATACTGCCAMTGTTACATTTTTCCTAGAGGAAGAAATTGTGTTCAAATCTAATGTGTTTCAAAGAGACTGTCAATCTCTCCAGAGCAGAAAAAATCTCTACCAAATCTCCACTGAGTGCATTAATCTTGTTTTTTAAAAGTTAATTTCTGGTGCTCTGCCTGGGTGGTAAAGAGTAGCAAAGGCCTTGCTTTCTGACAAAGTGATTCAACACTCCAAAAATTGAGCCCCTGGACTTAGGGCCCAAGGTGCTCCAGAACTGAAGCATTCAAAGCTACTAGTCACTGCTGGACAAAGCTTCAGCCACTGCCTAATTCCTAGCTATTTTTACTGTGATGTATCCATGTCTACTGCACTTAAAAGACATCCTCTAAACATAAATTTTATAGCTTCTATTTAAAAAGAATAATTATAGCTTCCAGCACATGCGACTGCAGATAAAATCTTCTCAAGAAAGTTGTCTCTAAGCCACTGCAGAGCTGCTGGAAACAGGATTACACAATATGAACATGTATTAGGTAGAACAGAACTGACAGCCCTCATTTTCATTTCAGACACAAAGGAGACACAGAAGAGATCTTCATTTTTTATAGAAGTAGGTCCCATGTATCTCATACTTTTTTCTTCCTCTTCCAAGCACAGTAATATCAATGAACATCCTTGATCTGACCTTAGAAATTCAAAGTTTAATGTATGAGGGAACAAAGGGGTTTTAATAAAAAAGATAACACATCTGTGAGGAATGGGAGTAGGCTGTTTATCATTATTAAAGGTTTTTCATTAAATAGATTCATTTGCATCTTAATAACATGATCAGCTTTTTATAATGTGCACCAAAATGAGACCAGTTAAGACCACAGGATTGAAAACACCATCAATCTGTTCTGAGTGAATGGCACTCCTGAGATTTCCAATAGGGCTGTAATAAAAGTCTGTGGCACTTTGAGAAATGCAGGTGGTAAAGGGGAAAAAGCTGCAGTCGTGCTCCTGGGAATTCTCAAATCATAGCTCACATCAACTCTGAAATGTCTAAGTAATAAAACAGAAGTCAGAAAACAGAAGTCCTATTGCTGTATCATTCTTTCTGTTTCTCAGAAAGGAGTGGGAAGAATGAGAAATGAACACTTCCTCTGTCAGATCTCAGAAGGATCTTTCCACTGCAATAAAACAGACACTGCTGCAACAGGTCCTGTAATAAGACTTTTCTGGATGGAAATACTGCAAGACTCAAGAAAACAGAACAAATAGCTCTCTGAAACACTGTATGGAGGGTGTCACTCCATACTAAACAAGGCACAACCTGAAAATAGTATGAAAAACTGTGATATATAAGCACATGACAAACAAATCTTGCTTTGCTTTGCATCAGGGCTCAGGTGCAATCAATACAAGCCATCACTACTGCAACTTAAATGAGCAAATTTCTCATTATTCATTGATAGCTTTTATGTGAGGGGAAGAAGTTAGACCATTCCAGACAAGTTTTTGAGTGCATGCAACTTACTTTTCTCTTCCTGAAGCATTATTTTTTTCCTCCTGCCTAAGTCTAATGGGAATTAACACTAGACTGAAACTGAAATCCTTTGTGCATACACACAAATCAGACTACCTTGCAAGAAATGGGAGCAGATGGGCTCCCACTAATGAGATGACTTACCCTTCAAAATGAATGCTTGATAAAAAGGAAATAAACCAAGCCTGCTTTGCACACTATTTTTTCCCCCAGTACAGCTATACCAGGAGGATTTTTTATTTTTAAATTTTTTAAAAAAGATTAGCTGTCTTAGACATGGTAAGTCATAGAGTTCCCYGAAACTGTCAGTGGGATGCAGTTTTGGCCTCTTCTGCCTTCTGAGGCATTTTGGGGCTCTTGAAAAGCACATAATGCTCACAGAATTCTATGAATCAGACCTAGAGGGTGATATAGGGATCACAGACTCATACTGAAAGCTTGGAAAAGACCTCAGATCACATCTCAGCTCAGTTAAGTACAAAGACAGATCCTCAAAAATGTATTGGGAACATACCTCTTCTCAGGTAGCATCTGTGTTTTAAACCTCACTGCTTATGTTGTCTTTGCTTAATCTTTAAGCAAAGATTAAAGACTAAAATTAAAGACTAAAGACTAAAGGCTTAATCTTTAGTTCAGCTGGAAGAAAAGCAGTTTCATCACCTCACTTYTAACCTGTTTGCTGACCCAGGCTCTTTCCTGTTGAACTGATACTGCAAAGGCATTCAGGACATCAGCAAATCTTCACAGTTGGTCACTATTTACAGCAAATTATTAAAAAGGATAGAATTAAGGTACAAAATTTCATTTAACTACAAAACCTGACAATATTATAGCCATGCCTGTAAAAAGCTTTCTGTGCTGTGTGAGGTCAACAAAATTTGGACACAAAGGGTGTAGAAACAGACTCTAACCTACATTCTCTTGTATCCTGGCACAATAATGGTATATAAATTCATCATATGAAATGTAAATGTTTCCTCCACTGGGGCAGCTTAGCCTAATGAGAATGAGCTGGAATAGTAATTTTTTTCCCCTGACTTCTCAGGGGGACAAGATGCCCTTTATTTTTGCTTACATTTTCTCTTTTGTCAAAAATAATACATAGGTTTGCTTAACTATTTTGGGTYCAGAAATTCTTCAAGAAATGCACGTTGCAATTCAATTTAATTCCTTGCGCAACTCACACAGCACTGCATCTCCTTTGTGAATGGACAAACATGAGCTCAATAAATCAGGAAAAAATCCTGGGGAAGTTTACTGCAACTTTGAATTTTATAGGGAAGTGAGAATTAGTACCCCAGTAAATTGGTTGTTAGGTGTATGTGTGAGTGCTGTGAGGGGTGACATCTGATCCTCCCTCCAGCCCCTACAGCTGCCTCCTGCCAATGCTCTGGCGAGGCTCTTCGTGAATATTGTCCCCTGCTGTACTAAGTGAAATCCAATCTCCAATAAAACCCACCACTTGTGGTGTGGCTGTCCATGCATGGGAAGATTTGTTTTCCATTAATACTTGTACAGTAATCTGGATCTGGCAGAAGTTCATTTAATGAGAAAACAAAAGAAACACACACGCACTGCAGAAGAAGTTTTAAACTGGAGTGAATAATAGAAATAAATAACTGTGGCAGCTTTAGCATCTACAGAAACACTTAAAAAATTCATAATTTAGTAGTTGCAGGGAAAAACATTTTTTTTTTTATAATTCTAAATGAATAGATATCCGAAAATATATCTAATCGCTTGAAGCTGTCACCACCCACCCATGGAATGTGAGGGTGGAAAAGAGAAGGAAAGGAACTGTTGATGATGGAAATGCTGTTATTTGTTCATTGTCAGTGAGCAGGGACAGAAATAGGTCTTCCAGTGCAAATTTTTCTGTCTGAGGGTCAACTTATCTTTTTCAAAACTAAGTAGTGCAAGATGCTGTTGCTACCACAGCTAACTAGAAAGTTTAAAGGATATCAAATCCATGAGATTTTAAATTCCARCTGTCATGAAGATCCCTGAAAATTCCAGCCTAACACATCCATAATTACCCAAGGCTCCACCTACCTAATGCAGAAGTTCCAACAATGGAATTTTTCTAATGTTGCACCATATTTAGCATCATCTTGAAACTCCAGGTACTGTGATCAGAAAAATTGCACTTTTAGAGCTTTTTTCCTCAGCTCACTTTGATAAATGCAGAGAAAATAATGTCAGATTTTGACCCTCAAAAAGGGTCAAATAAGAGAGATCTTAAGATTTTTAAATCAGTCTTGGGATGTGCATTCCTAATTTAAAAATGGAAAGACACCACCTCTTCTCCTTGCTCTCAATTGTCTGGTAAAGAGCATGCTTTCTACATAACACAAAATTTTTGTGGATGCAGAGATAGGAACAGCTTTATGCTCTCATTTGAGCAAACAAAACAGATCATTAAGGTGTCAACTATTCTCTGTGCTACTCCACGTGCCTATCTATGAATGACCACCACAGGAGGCGGCTGCAAACCAGCACACCTAGCATGCCAGTGACTTGCAGCTTCAATAACACCAAAGGAAGTGGCTCCAGAACATTAACAGGTAACATTCCTTAGCCAGAGCTATCCTCAGGGAATTTTTTAGTTTTATTTCTAACCCCACAATTCCAAACCAGAGAGCATCTAGCAGAAATACCAAACCAAACAAAATCCCTCCCACCAAAAACCAAAAATACCAGACAGCATCAAACAAAAAAATCCTACATCAAAACAAGAAAACCAAACAAAACAAGCAACCCAACCTAAGCAACTCCTCCAAAAGCTCAAGAAGGTATGCCTCCTCTCCACCATTTCAGTGGCATTTCTGATATTCCTATATGGAAAATAGAAAAGTTAACTATAAGCAAATTTCTTGTCCCTAGCTGATAGTCGCTTTCTACAGTTACCCTTAAAGGCCATTTCATTAGATAATAAATTCATCATGATATCAAATTTACATAATGTTTTTCAATGATTTATTAATATGCAAATATTTTWAAAAAGGACTGAAAACCCAAATGTTCCTAAAACATGAAGATATGSTAGTTAACAATGGGAGTAGGAGTGAATCAAATGGAACCTCACCACTGCACAAAGAGAACACAAGAGACTGGGCTCTAGACCACCTGCGTTGAAAGTCCTGTAGCAGTCCTAGGTATTCATGAAACCAAAAAAGTATAATTTTGAAACACAAGGAAATTATTATTAGAAAATACTACAGCTGCCTGTCACTATTTAGAAGAGGTAGGAGAAGAAAGGGGTAGATGATGGCTCCACTGTAGGAAGCTGAAGGAAGAGAAGAATTCCAGGACGAGTTTCCAAGCACCTGCCTGTAAAGCTCAAGAATACTTCAAGACTTCAATAATCCTCAAGACTTTTAATGCCCTTAAATATAGCACATGATCAAAATACTCTTGTAGATCAGTGGTCCTCTGGACTTTCCAGATGATGTCCTTATAACAAGCCTGATAATGAATTACTGTATGAAAATGCAGCAAACTTTCCCAACTGGAAATACATCGGACTCTGGGACATTAATTTAGGCAAAGACTACCAGTATCTAAGCCCTTAGCTGCTATCAGGGCCATGAGTTCCAACAGCACCTTGCAGCTGGTCATAGTAGGAATTGCTCTAGTCTTACCACAAGTCCCTCGCATAACATATCTGGAAAAAAGTGATATAAAAAAGCTGGCAATAAAAGTGAAAAAGAGGGGGCTGCACTGTCCTTAYGGTCTGAAAACTTTTTATAATAGATGATTCGCTGTTCTTCATGGCAATGGTCAGGTTGCRCTGTGGCTCCACACAGTGTGTCTATGATACCTGCAAAACTGTTACCTCTGAAATCACAAGGCTTAATGTTTAAAAAAAAAATGGGAAAGAGATTGGACATTTTCCATTTTTACCTATTAGGTCTCACCAGAGATTTCTTAAGAATCCAAAAAGAGGACATTTCTTGTTTGTTTGTTGAAATTTTTTTTCCAAGCTAAGAATCTCATTTTTGTATTGCAAAGCATAAAATTCAAAGCCTAATTTAAAAGTAATTGCATCCTGATTAACTAATAAATATGGCACCTAGACAGACATACTCAAAAATRTTTCCTGTGGAAAACCATTCACTTCCTCATAGTCTCTTTTCATTGGCACTGGCTCTGATAACTTTTTCCTCTAAAAAACTGTTTCCATTTGTTTTGATAACAGCATCTGCCTTAAGCAAAACTAGCAATGAACTCTTGTGTTATGGCTCAATCAGTTTTTTGCCTATTTAACTCTATTTAAGTCTATTTAAGACTGCAGGTAACTTTTCCTGCTTAGGTATATCTCCTGAAGTGTCTTTAATCTCACAGATAACGCTTGCTAGCACTCTAAAAACCTCAAATGATTAACAACTGAGCTATTCACTGAGATACTGTGCAGCCTACCTGGAAAATGAGAACTTCAGTTCTACAGGCTCTGCTGCACCCTGCGACAAACCTGTGCTGAATTCTATAGAGTTCAATCCCATTTTGTATAGCTAAACAATGTCCTGTTACTGATTGGGATGAACATATTGTATTCCATGCCAAAAACTATGGAGACCTAAACACATGAAGGAGAAAATAAATTATCAATATCAAGATGAACACAAGTGAAACTTGTGGTTAAAAAGCCATTTGCTGTGCTTTCTGGTTTGGTAAGTTTGGTGCTTAATCATCATTCAGAGCTTGGAAAGGCCCAAGGAATTAACTATCAGAGATCTTCCCTCAGATTTTTACTATGCAAATATTTGTGCTAAAAACCTACAAACATAAAAAATGAAGCACAGCCAGTCAAAGCACAATCAAACAGCACTTAGTATCCACTGGAAGAAAATTTATTACAAAAAGCTTGAGAGAGTTAGCTTTACACCAACAACCTCTTTCCCACTCAAGTGTACACAAACAAGCAATGATTTTCTATCTTGATAACCTACTTCAGATGAACAAAGGGTCCAACACTTTTCCCTAGCTCCTTATCAGTCACTTCATACATGCCTGTAGCTAACATCATTATGCTGTGGTTTTTTAAGTGTCTGTCAGCAAGTGGGTCTTTGATGTGAAGAGACAACAAATCTGGATAGAGCTGATGGATGTTTTAAGTCCTTTCTTAAAGGCTTGATAGAATAATTAAACTGATGCTCTGTAGTGGTAATTAGGGGAGAAAATAGAGCCACCAGCCAGTTTGGGGAATTATTAGCAAGCTGTGCATATACAAAACACAAATGCTCAGGAAAAATAAGCAGAGTGTTTAGTTCTGAAGAGTGGGARCCTAGAAGTGCTGGAGGCCTTAGGTCTGTTAATGCACAGCATTTGAAGCTGCAAGAGAAAGAATAAACTGTGTGTACAAACTTCAGTAACAAATAAAGCAGAAGAGGAAAATAGGATATATCAAATTGGAGCCACAATTTTTTCCTTTATAAAGTACTTGGAAAGATCCAGAAGAGAGCCTCAGCACTCTGTGCCACCAGGACATACACAGTACATTAAAAGGTGTTCAGTGGCAGCTAACAGCTCTTCTGTCAGGAAGCATTTACATATCTAATAATTCTTCAAAGAGAGCTCAATTTTGGTACAACATCCCCAACAGAKGAAATACAAAATCACAGGAGCCTAGATTAGTGTGACAACCTGGCTTCAAAGATAAAGACCAAGCATCTGAATGGGTGCTTGCACTTCTATCTCCCTATTAACAAAGTACGCACTGTAATAAGATCCTGGAGCAAGCATGAAATTATATTCCTCTAATCACTTATCAGCACATATAGGCACACAACTAATGTGTACAAAGAGCGCAGCTCCAAGTTGTCCAAAAACTGCTGGAATTACAGGAGCCTGCTGCTCCTGAGAGGTGTCCTGAGAGCCTATATGGATCTCCTAACGCACTAAGGAAAGAAAATGTGAGAGGAACTGTAAGCCCTCGAGAAGAACTAGGGCCATTGTTTTTCAAAACTCTCAGGAAATAACAAAATAGAAAGTGCAGCTAGGTTAGCTGAAAACATGCCAGTTGTGCCATTTCTTACATTTCCAGTGCCCTACAGGAGTGATGGGATCCTTATGCAAAGTTTTCCAGCAGGTCATGGATTCACCTCCTGTCTCCACTCCACAACACTACATCACAATTACAGTTGTTATAATGCCATAAGCCAGTTTTTTTGGCTATGTGGWATTCCTCTCGCAAAATCAAAAGCACTCTTCCCTCTCTGTTTCTTTCAGGTATTAAATCTTTATGTTTAAAAATTACACGGAAGCTATTTTCMTTTTACAAAAGGTAGCCATGACATAACTTCAGCACAAAGACACCAGAAATGTTATGAAACAAGAAATTCAATTACTTCCCACATATAAAGAAAAGCAAYATGAAAATTCATTCATGACATTTAAACATTTATACAAAGTTTCTGCCAGTCAAGGAATATGGAATAGAACTTGTGGAGTAAAGAAGCAGAGCTGAAGGGGCAGCTTCAAGAGTGGATGTACTCTCTTTTCAAATCTCTCCTCATGGAACGGAACAAAATACAACCCCATAGACTCCTCTGTTTTCATTTGACTTAGCCAGCACTGGTTAAAGCTGTTGCTGAAYGTGAACATCTCCCAGGCCTGTGAGAGCCCTCTGGGTCTGTAGCTTTCTCCTGCCCCAGTTCCAGCCAATCTATGCTTCTTCAAGAAGGGCAAGTGAAGTTTAATTGTAAGAAGCTAATTTTCTTAAGCTTTTCATTAGGAAGCATTTCAACAGAAACGAAGGTGGCAGATGGTATTTCAACACATACATAATATCAGTAACCCAATGTCAAAAACCTGTGTCACCTTCACAGCATAGCTCCAGTCATTCAGGTTACTCACCATTAGTGTTATTTTTACTTGCAAAGAAGACTGTAAGAGATTTACAACAAAATACATTAAGGGCACTTTGACAGAATTAAGTGCTTATAGTGTATGGTAAATAATTTACAGAAAATCTATTAAGATTTCAGGTTCTAACTACTTTGTTCTCATTGTTTTGATTACCTCTGAGAAAACACTCTTGCAAAGAAAAAAAAACCCAGGCACATGCCCTTTTTAAGAGATTAGGAATGATTGATGGCTAAGTGTAACCTTTCCATGAAAACAATTCTACCTCCAGTTTCAAGTGGGTATATGTTCAATAAGTGTAAAATAGCATTCCACAGTAGTGTGTGGTATCAAAACATAAACACAATTATATGACTAAACCTAACTAGTCTCTGGTTTAGTGTTTGGTTGTTTTTTTTTCCACTGAGAACACCTGCTTTCACCTGTTTGGTCCACCAAGCAAAAGAACCAAGATTTTTTTTGTCAGCCTAAATAAACACAAGCAGTGTGTTTAAAATGCACAATGCCTGGCTCCAGAAGCAGCATGTGTTAATCAGAGAAAAGCTTCAGACAAATGTGTCTAAGCTGTACTCAGTGCCTCCTTACCCCAGTGAGTGCCGCACCAGGGCATTCTGTCCCGGCTTCTCTCTCARATGCCTGGCAATCTGAATCTGAAATACTTGCAGAGGTCCGAWGCTCCCCTTGCAGATTCAGAGTTTAAAGATGTATCTATGTTTCTTAGGATAAACAAAGTTTAAAAGTCTAAGAGAGTAAAGTTTTCTGAGTGAG
This sequence comes from Cardinalis cardinalis, assembly GCA_014549065.1. Classification (NCBI taxonomy): domain Eukaryota; kingdom Metazoa; phylum Chordata; class Aves; order Passeriformes; family Cardinalidae; genus Cardinalis; species Cardinalis cardinalis. The sequence goes on from JACDOX010000063.1 coordinate 2,802,469, forward strand.
GACCTGACTGTACAGTCAACAGCAACCCAGAAGTGCCTCCAGTGCTTKGCAAATATCCATGAGGCTTCATGTGCAGGGATATAACCAGAGACAATTAATGGTACACTGGCCACCTCAAAGCCACTCCAGTAAAGGATTGTTAAAGGATACTCAGCTGCTGAGTGAAGGGAGCATTCTTTGCAAGGCCCTATGCATATCCCAGAATACTACACATTTACTGGCCTTTGCAAGTCCAGCTTTGTCCTGGGAACTAAAAGAATCAGTAATTGATGCTCATTTCATTAGAGATCCTACTAATGCAATTGTTCTCAACCCCCAAAATCATTCTGCCTTTCTTTGGAAGAGGTGCACCTCTTCACCTGCAACACACCTTATCTTTTACCCTGAAAACCCTTTCCTTTGCCAACACAAACATTTCTGTAATATAAAAAACAACATTAATATTCGCTAAAATTTGCCACTAAAACAAAAAAGTGTTTTATACGTTGCTCAATTCTGTGTAAAATTCATTAGGCAACGTTACTCTTCAAAAAGGAGCAGCTGCAAAATTTCCAGTCTTATGCACAGCAGTGCTGTGAAACTGTTAAGTGCTAACTTTAGATTTGAAGCATAGCTTGCTACAAAATACTAGAGATTATGGCTACTTTTAGTTAAATCTATATTTACAGAATATTACCATAAAAAGAAATTAGGAGGTAAAAAAATGAATTCAGAGATTCTTTTTCTCTTAACTTCAACCTGCTCAGAATTAAAATGTCTGTGAACAATGAGTAGCCTTAAAATATACTGAAATTGCTCCAGAAACGAAGCAAACATCTCAGCTCTATGAAGCTCTTTCCTTTGCATTTCAAGTGAACTTTAAACCCCTGAATTTTATTACAAGATTTTGTCTACTGTTTCCTTCTTCAAGGCTTGATTAGAATCACAGAATCATTTAGGCCACAAACACCTCTCAGATAATCAAGTCTAACTGTAAATCTAACACTGCTAAGTCCATAATCAAACCATGTCCCAAAGCGCCACACCTACCCATCTTTTAAATACCTCCAGAAATTGTGACTCAACCACTTCCTGGACAGCCAAGGTTTGGCATTGTGAGAAAGAAATTTGCTGCATTTTTATGTTCTTGGGAAACCAAGAAGTGCTGTGGAGCACACCAAGCGAAACAGCTAACAAAGATCTACAGGTCCAGAAGAGATGAAGAGTTTTTGAAATGGGGGATATTTTKGAGATTTTATTTTTATATTTTTTCCTATGGAAATAAATAAAAATATTTTAACCTATGGAAACTTATTCCTATGTCAATAATCCAAATTACTTTAACATTTCTTACTTATTTTTATATCTGCCCAGACTTTTAAGTTGCTACTTTATGCAGTATAGACTGTTTTAAAAAATTCAAAAAATCCTGGAATTGGGTTCCAATAATCACATTGAAGCAAATTACAGCTGTTATTCTATTATGCTATCAAATTTGTCCAAGCTACAACTTCCAGTAACTGCAAGAAATCAGCATCACGACTTCTTTTTTCTCCTCTCATAATTCTTCAGCTTTTTGTTCCACTAGCTCCCTAGCTCAGCACCCTTACAGCTAATGCCTACACTTCACTCCCAGTTTGAATTTATTAGTTTTTAACTTTCAGGTCTTGATTCCTGCTACCCATTTCAATACCAGATGAAAGAGTTCTTCAGTCTTAATCAAACTACTGTTGTTGTCTTTTGGATACATTAATCAGTTTCTAAAAAACAAAACCAACAAAAAACAAACARAAATGCACCCACATCTCTTTATTGTCCCTGAGTGTTTTTTGAGTGCTCTCCCTGCACCATGCTCTTTAGTATTAATAATAATATTTAAAACTGAGTAAATGCAATTTAAAAGAAGCTAAAGAATCGTGCACCAAAACCTCAATAAGATTAAGCACTTCACTCCTACAAAACAAGTTATGATCCTTGCTCCAAAGAGATCAAAGACCAGACAGAGGGCAGAGAGTAGATAAAAACACTAGAGGATAGTGGGCAGGCCAGCATTTCCAGCTAACTGACCSAGCAGTCAACGCTGTACCAGCTTTGAAGCCATCAGTACCATGTGTAGAAAATAACATTCCTAAATCTGTCTCACTGTCACTCAGTGATAAAAGTCAAACATCTTGCTTAGAGGGTGTCTTCAGCTCCGTTGCTCATATTGTCACAGATTACAGTAGAAATTTTTTAGAGACTTCACACTTTGCTATAAACATGAAGAGACTGAGTCTTTTTAGAGTGAGAAGAGGTTAATTGCATAGAAATTATTACCTCCCTAGAAAAAGAAAGCTTCATTTTGTCTCTCCTGTAGGATTGTGCTAGCAAACAGAGAGGACTGTTCAATAAAATAAGATTCTGCTTTCATACAAAAGAAAAGTACAGTTTAGACTACTCAGCCAGTTATTAGTTTTGCATCAAGCAGGACAAGCATATTTAATATCCATAAAGTGGATGGCAAATTTGCAAGCAACACTTCCAAAGGAAATATTCCCCCCACCCCCTTCCCTGCTACAAACCAGTTTTCCAATGTTGCTTATCTTCTAGTCTTCAGTCACAATMTGTTTAATTTCTGCTGTGAGCAGGAGTTATATCTGTTGTGGTGATGGTTTGGGCAAAATGACAAAAAAGTGGATAGGTAAGAATGAATGCAGGAAAATGCTACAACAAAGGAGGTTAGAATATCTTTAAAATTATTTCATTGCATTTGTAATGAAAGCTCATGATGAAATAGAAAATTGCTACCTTTCACTAAATACTCTTTGACCAGAAAAGTTTTTCAACTTCCTAACAAACATTTCTTGACTCATGAAATTCTTCACTCTCCAGAAAATGGAACTAGAAGAAATGCCAGAACAATGCCAGTAAAAGAAAATATCTTCTTCTATCTACTATTTTAAGGGCTTTATTCTATTTAAACTTAAGGAGATGGAAGAAGAGCGTAAAAAGGCAATTAGCTTTCAAGCAAGGTGAAAATAATTTCAAATATGACATTCAGTCATAAAAATAYTGCGTTTGCTGTAGCAAAAGGAAAATCAAACCACATGAGCCCTCAGGTCTGGAATGCTGATCCTGAAATGACCAATGTGCTTCCAGGGAAAGGCCAATAGAAACAAACTACACTGCATACTATGGATTGTGCAATGCAGAGGAAAAATTGTGCAAAGAGAAAAAGTGCTTCCTGACCCTTGCAGCAATCAGCCTATTCCTTGAAGCATGAGATTTGATTACCTTCATCTCAGTGGGCACAACCATGAATATCACTGTATCCTTTCAAATGCCCAGTGAGAAAGGGACACCAATGTAAGAATTTCTAGAGCATTTTGATTGTGGAATCTGGGCAATAACTGCAGCAAGAAATCTAGAGCAAAAACATGCACATGAAAATACATGCATGCATTTAGATCTCTTTTGAGGAAAAAAATATTGTAAGTTAATTTCACTCTAACAAATCCCATGATAATTAACTTCCCCATGTCAGAAAAGCAAAAAATCTCAAACCCAAAACCAAAAGCCCCAGGGAAGATATTTATCTGATCGAAGCTTTAGGACAATCCATACATAGATATACACTTAGCCATGWGACATATACTCCTGTGGTCTGTCCTAAAACTTGAGCGCAGATTTTTGCAAAAGCCCCAAAAAGCAACCCTCCATCAAAACAATCAAATAGGAACACTGGCAGTTGAACATCTGTGTCCTGAAAAATACATGAAATCTGACATGCCTTAACTACAGAAGAACTTCAGCCATGCAGTGATAATGGACATATATAATCATCATAAAGTTATGATGATATATGTTAATAAACATCATAATGGTATGAACATCTTTAGACTACTGCTCTGTTGGTAGCRCTGTCTTTCCTCAGTGCACACAGTATTAATTTATCATTCCTCTGCCAGCTGCAAGCCTCTTCATCTGCTCCATTGCTAAACAATTTCATTTGAACCTGTATGGAAAGAAGGTAAGAAGTCCAAGAAGTTCTGTTAGTTCTGCAGGTAACCTTGTCCACTACCATTTCTCACCAGGAATGAGACTTTCAAGGGATGTTGAGGGTAGAAACAGTGTCGCATGCTGAGCAGAGGTGCAGAGAGCTGGACACTGTAGGCTCAGATCAGGGAGCATTGGGGTTACTGAAGCAAAATGGTGAGCTTCTCACTCATGACAAATACTAGGTTTAATGAACTCCTAACCTCCCATTAAATATACTAACTCCAGTTCTGGAATGTCAAAGGTTTTCTGGATATCATTTTTAATTTTTACATTTATCTGCATTGTTACTCTCTCCCTTTAAAGCTGGAAGTCTGTTCATGGGTATTCCTTCTCCTCTGAGCATATATGACACGTACTAAAACTTGAATAAGAGGGAAGGTGGAGGTTACCTCAGCTTTCATTGCTACTTAGGAGGAGCTACGAATGGCCTCCCCTCTTCTCCTCTTTCTAAACCTGTCAGTGTACTAGGAATAAGGAGGTCTAAGTACCTAACTGTACAGGAAGAGGAAGATTGACCACTGTGTCACAGTGTTCCTGTCTGATGTCATCTCCAAGACACAGAAGACAAAAAGAAAATCCTCTTGTCCAACAAGATATACAAAGGAAGGTATTACTGCAGAAATCAGAATTACTACAGTGTTTGCTAAGATGAGTGCCTGGGCAAGCACTCATTGAAGACATTCTGTTCAATGCCTTTTTAACAGCCACAGTAGCACAAGAYTAAAAGATTTATGGTTAAATATCCCACTCTTTCCTGAATCAGAAGTTTTAGTGAAGAGGCTTATGGATATGTTGCATTCTAGCTTCCATGTTACCAAAACACTACACCAACCTTCCTCTTAAGTTTTACCTCCTCTACTCTGCAAGTCCACCTCTGTAAAGCAGTTACCATATGCTCAACTCACAGCTTGCACTTGAGCTTTCTCTATTTACACAGGATCTAAACATACACTTAAATGCTTTGCTGAAAAAGAGATGAATTTTCGAGTCATGGACATTTGGGAATCAAAGTCAAAGAATTAAGAAGTCCAGAACCTGGATTCGTGGATATACTAAAGTAGAATGGCATGCCTTTAACATTGTCTTGTGAGTCTTTTCTGGGATGAATGTGTGCTTGAGAGGACCAAAAAGAAATAGCAAAATGTCTTCTTGTTGCCCAAAGGTATTTTATACGGTGGAGTAAGGGGAATATAATCAGCATTGAAGTGCTCTTCATAAATAATGGACAATCTAGCAGCTTTTATCTACTCTGCACTTTAAAATAAAGTTTCTATTGCTGAATATTTCACAAGCAAAAGGTCATTTATTGTGGCTTTTAAATTATACAATTCAGAAACTGTTAGTAAAGAAAGTTCTATGTTGCAATGCAATAATAGGACTTTTGAGAAACATGGGCCACCTTAAATACATACTTTGAAACCTACCACATACAAACTCATGAGGACATCTTTGCCCTGAACTATAACTACTGGTTTTTAAGATGTCCAATCCTATTCAGCAATACAGTATTTAATATCAAGTGAAGCATAACCTTAACATTCATTCTCCTGAGCTGTCAGTTCTAGTTTGCATTTCTTATCAAAATATACTGCTGATCACAGGTAATTTAGATGTGCAGCTGTGACAGCCATTTTCAGTAAAATTATTTTCTGCACGTTATTTTAGAGGTGTATTTTATTACAGCCTTTTCAAATGACAATTACAGTTCCACATAAACAAAACCATTAAGGAAGCACACTGGTGAACAGTGAATTGTCAAGATGAGTTAGAAGTAACCTTAACTCTGTCCTCTGTGAATATAAGGCCACGACACAGACCTACTGCATCCAGAGACAGATGTTCTGTGGGTGTAGATCAGCACGACTTTACAGAAGTCAGTCATGCTGCATCTGGTTTCTATCAACAGAAGCACCAGTATGCTTCTCCTTAGCACCATAACATTTACAGCATCCCGCACCTATAAATGACCACCACGGGAGCCTGCTGCACTTCAGCACACCAAGATCCAGAGACTTGCAGTCTCAGCAACACTGAAACAAGTGCCTTCAGAACATTAGCAGGTAACATCCTTTAGCCAGAGCTATCCTCAGGGAATCTTTTCGTTTTCTTTTTAACCCCACACTTCCAAACCACAGAACTACTCTAAGGAAAAAAAAAAAMCAACAAAAAAAAACCCTAACCAAACAAACAAAAACACAAAAAACCAAAACCAAAACCAAAAACCCCAAAAAACAAAAAGCCAACCCAAAACCCACAAACACCCACTGTCCAAAACAACAAAAACCAAACAACCAATCCACAATCAAAACAAAAAAACAGATTTTAAAATATCAAAATTCCTTTTGTTTTTTTAAAAAATGTATTTTCTAGATATGGTAACTGAGCTCCTACCCCAATTCCTCATAGTTTATTCACAGTCCCCACTTAAAAACAAAAAGATAAGGAAGAAATTAAAACATGAAAGGATCTATCTGCAGAATTTAGAAGCAATCAGGACAAACTATCATACAAAGCAAACCATCAACATACAGCCCCCTGCATATATAGATGCCAAACCTGTCTATGGCAAAAAAATAAGTTTATTGAATGACTTATCACACTGCACAGAGGAAATCTGAGACACCTGGCTAACCTCAAGGTCAATCATCTTTTTTAGCAGCAAATTCCAGTGAAAGTCCCATCGACTGATGGGACATGCATTAGAACATCATGTACAAAGCTATTCTTTGGATTTTAGATATTCTTCTGTGCATTTGTAAAAAAAAATTGATCTTTACCACTTATTTCAAGTAGGCTTACAGCTTTATTGAGATCATATGTCCCTCCTACATTTACCAGCAGAAAAAAATCAGGCAGATCTGTCATGCGTGATTTGGCATTAGACACCTCAACTGCAGCAGTAAGGTTATTTTAAAGAGTCGTGTCTGCTACAGTCTGAACCTTATACAACACACTATCATTGCCAAACATCTAAAATAGTTGCTAAACTCTTTATTTATAGACATAGTGAATGTAGCCCTTAATAACTCTGGTTTACTTAGGATGGTATTCAAAAGCCAATATTGTCTCTTTTGTCTGGGCYTATCAAACACAAATATCAATTTGGAAGCTTCAAGAAATGCACAGGTTTTATCCTGGCCCATTCCACAGAGACAGTTTTGGGGTTTTTTTGGTCAATAAATTCTCTCAAGACATGACATTTAAAAACTTCAAGTGTATCAGCCAAATTATACTTTTAAAACAACTTTTGATGCCTGTTGGCATCAGGGCTAGTAGGAACAGCGACACCTATGGGCTCTCTTGCTGCCTTTTACATTGCTCTTCTCTCACCACATTTAATGGATAGGTGTAAAGATAAAAGATCTTTAATAGGGGAAAAAATTCAAAAGGAAGATATTTCTGAGGGAAGCAAAGCAACTAAGTTGTGCCCCCACCTCTGCAAGGAGAAAATGAAACTTGTTGGTAGAGCTTGCCAAAACAGACTGCAGCTGGATCCAAAATATTATTGATGGGTAACTGAAATTTATACATATCAATAAACACCAACACTCTATACTAATGAAGATACAGACATGCTCTTCTGTTTGATAGTATCTAACAATTTGTCGAGGGACTGTAATTGAAGCCAAAGACAACYTGTTTACTCTGTATTAAAATACAGTATTTAATACCACACTTTCAGAGTAAATTTTATGTCTATCATCTGATATTTAGATAGAGCTTCAGATATCTAAGAGAAAGTGGGATGTGTCAGTTTAGATTAGCAATCCAACAAAGAATGACCATGATACTTATATAAAACCAACCTATGGACAAGGTTGTTGAATGTAACAACCACGAAGTTTCCTATACCAAATCACCCAATGGGAAATTAACTGACTCCTCTAGAAATTATGCAACTTTCCTGCTTCTTATAGAAGAGAGCCAAAGAATAGGTGCCCATTTCCCCTATTCCACCCTCATCCCTCTGATGCCACAAACCAGTAAGAGAGAGAAAACAGATGTAGTCACTCTGAGTGCCAGTGTTCTACGTGTAACTATACCAAAAAACACCTCTTGGAAGAAAATCCTTGCATTGAAAAACTCAGGTATCACTGAACTCACTCTTAGAGGTCAAACAGATCAACTTACGTAGCTCTCCTACTTTCAGAATTTCACACAGCATCTTTGTCAGCTCAATGCTGCTTCGGCCAAATGGGCACTCATGCTTGTCTTCTCGACTGCTGTTCTCCAGGACAATCTGAAGGTGGAATCAAAATGGAAAACAATCAGTTTGAAGGACCCATGAGCTGTGACACTGTTCTCCACATCCAACATTTACAGGGCATATCAGACTTAGTCTAGGAAACTGTATGGGGAATTCAGGAAAATGTATTTTAATAAACCTTAGTCTTTCCGACAGCTAAATGACCTATGCCATTCATGTCATGGCTTCAAACTGAAAGAGAGTAGGTTTAGATGAGATATTAGGAAGAAATTTGTTACTGTGAGGGTGGTGAGGCAGGAACAGGTTGCTTAGAAAAGCTGTGGATGACCCATCTCTAGAAGTGTTCAAGGCCAGGCTGGATGGGGCTTTGTGTAACCAGGTCAAGTGGGAGGTTTCCCTGCTCYGAGGTTGAAACTGGATGATTTCTGAGGTCCCTTCCAAACCATTCTATAATTCTATGTCTGAGGCAGTAAGCAACATATAAGCAGTGCTGCTCCATGACCAACTGGGAAGTTTCACCATTTCTATGCAATGTTGCTGTTCTGCACCATCCTGACTTGAAGAAACTGAAGTAGAAGCCAAAGAGAGAGAAATAGTTTCATTTTAAATGTGCTGGTTAAAGGAAATTAGGTAAATTATTGATTGGCATGAACACACCTAGAAGGGTCTATAAAACCAAACTGGGACAGAATTTTCATCATTGTATTCAGTCTTCAAAGTAGTCTCAAGTGATAAAATGAAACAACACAMAAAGGAAGAAAATGTCTGCATTCTCTCTATTATGAAAGAATTTTTTGCTTATGTGCAAAACATTTCAGAGAACAATCACTCTTGTATCAAGCCCATGAATGATGCAAAAATGACTGAAGGAGAGTCTTTGCATTCTCTACTGAGCAACACTGTAAAATAAATGGAAGAAAATAACTCCTTCTACATTTATATACCCATTAAGTTCTGCCATATCTGATACAGTGGAGATAGTTTTCCTTGGCACTACAACTAAATAAGAAATGAAAAGTTATAAAAATACTATAGATTTCACTGAAGCAGTGAGCCTGAAAAGAAAGAGCAGAATAAGGTCTGGGGAAAAAAATGAAATTGTCAAAACAAATTTGAAGTAAAAACTGTCTTTGCAGAACAAACTTTGCCACTTTACAAAAAGAAAAATCTCATCCTAAGCAGCTACTGCATAGCCTAGGGATGAGGGACAGAAGAAGAAAATGAATTTCAAAGGTAAGATATTTTGCCAAGCAGCAGAGAATCCCAGAAGATCTCACAATTTTTCTCACAAACAGATGTTTAGACACTGCTCTCTGCCTTGCATTCCTCCTGTCTTGTTAGCCCCCATCTCCATCATGGTTTTTGTTTGTTTGGTTTTTTGTGTTGTTTGTGGCTTTTTACTTCTTTGTTTTAAATCTTTCTATTTTTACAGCAAAGAAAGGTTTGCAAAGGGCTTCAAGGCTGGAATTCCACCCAAAACCAGGAGGAAAGGTGGAGGGGAGAAGCAGTTCAATACTAGATGGCACTAAAAACTTTCCCTCACTTCTCAGATCTTGGTTTTGACTGTGTAGGTCTGGATGGAGACCTGCTTCTAGTCCTTCTTTCCTGTGAAGCAGCTACATGTGGGAAAAGAGTGAAAACCCTAAAGCAAGTAGGAAAGTTATGTGCTTCACACAGCATGCCAAGGTCTCTTAAAAAAGCATCTATTTTAGTCCTACCGTACAAAGGGCAGCCTCTAGCTGCTCCCAAACTATCAACCAGGGATGTAAAAGGGTGGATGCTCTCTGTGTTATGAGAAAACGTGATCTCTTGGGTTTGTTTTCCAGGGCTGCTGATATTTCCTTTGATTGCTTACACTTCCCACAGAAGCTTACAAAGTCATTAGGGATATGATATATACTTTATCAYCACAATTTTTTTCTGGCCTTTCCAATAGTACTGTGTCATGTTCCAGAGTCTGCCAAGAGGAATTTTCCTTCTAGAAGTTTTGGTTTAAATGCCATGCAATTGCTCCATGTCATCTCCGGGTAACAGTAAATCAGAGAAACACCCCTGCTATTTTTGTCTTATGTTGCTGCAGCCACTGTTCAAGAAACATGTGAATATGACTTTATATTCTGGATGAGTCATCCTGCTTCACTCTCTCTCATGGAGGATAGAGCTACAGTTCTACACCCAAAAGCAGAAGCAAAGATAGAGTAGCACCAGCACAATGGAAAGCTGTGTGTCTCAATACCTCCCTAAGATCGCTTCCTTCATAGTTTTTATTACCCTGTTTTATCTCTCACATAATAAAACATAAAATCTGCATACTGGAGCAGGGGGTTGCTTCGACACAGATTTAGATACAGCAAAGAAACACTGGTAATAAAATCAATGGAGAGGCAAATTGAAAGGGCAAGGGGGAGGGAGAGGGAAGCATGGAGATGTATTTCTGCTTGCTTCTGGCAAATGCACTTTGTTGAGTCTCACATTAACCCGACATATTAACATTTCATGAGCACATAAATATTTAATGGTGACACCATATATGCATATAATGTAAGACAGAATTACAGCAATCAATAAGAATGCCAGAGAAATACTTAAGGCACTGTGTATTGCTATACAGCAAATTAAATGGCAATTTGAGTAATCAATATGTAAAGCAGTCTTAAAATGATCCTCAGACACACTCTCTACAAGCATCAGTTTTTTTAGCATTTGCTGTACAAAATAAAGCAGCGCTGCCATGTCACATTTCTTTAAGAAAGTAAGATGGACGGCCCTTTACTGCATCTAAATATCTGTAGGCAAATTTGACAGATATGGATCTTCTGCAGGAAACAGCAACAGTAAAAAGGGAAAGAAAAAAATAGTTCTTATAAATATCCAAAGAGAAATCATTCCTAGTCTTGGCAACAGATTTACAACATTCATTATTATATTTGTAATACTCTTTTCACGACTTCACGACTCATATCCTGTTCCAAAGTAAAATGCTATAAATAGAGCTGATAAGGACATGGTTTTAATGTTATTTCCTTTATCACTGTGGTTATGGAGGAGAAATAAGCAGGGAATGGACACGTTCCCTTCATAAAGTGGTGAAAACAATACCAGGGAAAGAAATATTACACACAGTTCAAGACAGAAGAACACTTTGTTCTATCTATAGAGCATACTCCTGGCTTGAGTCACGTTTTTATCACAACAGTTATTTTACCACTGGAAGGAAAGTAGTGAGGAAGCTGCAAGCCCACACAACCTTCCTTTAAACAGAGGTTTATCATTAATGCTCATTAAGTGCTTCACCTTCTTATTTTCCTCCACCACCCCATCAAAAATCCACAGTGAGTTGCAGATCCACCAGACATTCACAATCAGCAGCCACAGTGGTTAAATTTTGCTTGGGGAAAACAAATATTCAAAAGCAGAGGCCATGGACATTGCAGTAGAATTCCTGGCACCACAGAATCACAGAATCATTTAGGTTGGAAAAGATATTTAAGATCATCCAGTCCAACCATTAACCCAACACTGCTGAGTCCAGCACTAACTAAGCCATATCTCCAATGCCTACATCTACATGTCCTTTAAATACCACCAGGGATGGTGACTCAACCACTCCCCACTCCCCAGAGCAGGCTGTTCCAGTCATTGACAACCTTTCCCATGAAGAATTTAGGTATCCAACCTAAATCTCCACTAGCACAACTTAAGGCCATTTCCTCTTGTCCAGCTGTTTCTTCCTTGGGAGAGAACAACTCCTACCTTGCTACAACCTCCTTTCAGGGAGGTTGTAGAGAGTGATAAGGTCTCCCCTGAGCCTCCTTTTCTCCAGGTTAAACACCCTCAGCTCCCTCAGCTGCTCCTCAYTGTGCTCCTGACCCTTCCCCAGCTCTATCACCCTTGTCTTGACAAACTCCAGCACCTCGACGTCCTTCTTGCAGYGAAGGGCTCAAAACTGAACACAGGATTCAAGGTGTGGCCTCAGCAGTGCTGAGTGCATGGGGACAATCACTGTCCTGGCCACACTGTTGCTGATCCAAGCCAGGATTTTATGGGCCTTTTTGGCCACCTGGGCACACTGCTGTCTCACATCCCATCTTACCTCAGTACTATCTTGACACTGATTTGCCCTTTATTGCAATACTACAAATCTATTTTGCTATCCTTTATTCTGATACTACAAATCTATTTCTGCCAGTTTTTCCTGTCTTCAGTCCTTGTGAAGTTACAGAATTGGGTAGGTCAAACATGGCAATGCAGCTTATAATACACTAGACGTTATACAGTTAAAAACCAAAATGAGCTCACAGTGCAGGAGTATTAAATTCTGCAGATCCTCTTCTCTTCCTCTTGTGTGTTTGATCAATACTGCCCATTACCATGAGGCAGAAAAAAAAAAATCCACCATAATGTGTAGTATTCAACAACAATGTATATTTTTTCTTTAGGGAAGAGCAAAAAAGTCCAGACAAAAATCTCAATAGAAAAACAAAGGAAAATTACCAAGAGAGGGCAGACAGGAAATATCTTAGTGATGTTCTTTGAAAAAATAAACAAGAMCAAAACAATAGCAGCTCAGAAAATAGAAGGGAAAAAAAGAAAAACTGAGTGAAAGAATCATAGAATGAGAAGAAAATAAATGAGATTAATTGACTAGCAGAGAGGGGAGAGGAAGAGGTTGAAAAATGTTTTTTAAAAATGTAAGGAGGTGAAATTTTTAGGAAATCAGCGTTATCCATATTCTTGACAGTTCTACAAATGCAAGTCTGTAGCCTGTTAAGGCATGAGAATTTGACAGTATTAGTAGTAGAATATAGTTTTGTACAGTTATTATTATTTTAAGTTATCTACTATACAGTTCCATCTATCTATGGAACTAAATCCAGTCACAAGCGGYGCACCCAGGGATCAGTATTAAGCCTAGTCCTGTTTAACACCTCTGTCAATAATTTGGGTGAGGGAACCAAGTGTCCCTTCAGTCAGTTCACAGATGATGCCAAGGTGGATGGGAGTGCTGATCTACTGGAGGGTAAGAAGAAGGATCTTGACAGACTGGATGGATGGGATGAGGAAAACTGTCTGAGGTTTAACAAGATACCTACCAGTGGCCTGGCCATAAAATAAAAAGTTGTTCTTAAATCTAATTAAAAAAACCCCAAACTTATAATAAAGAAAAAATATATAAAATGTAAATATGCAAAATTCATAAATAAAAACATTAATATTTATTTTAAAATTTAAAATAAAATAAATTTAAGTATCATGCCAAGATCACAGGGAAATAATGCAAATTTCCCAGTAGCAAAAAAACTCCTTACAAGACATCAACCTCAAAATCAAAAAGATTTTCTAAATTTATGGCAGTGTGCCTTTATGATTTTCCATTGAATTATTCATTGAGTCTGTCACTACCTCAGGATCCCAAAATAGACCCTCAGAAGGCAGTGGACTACGTGAAGGATTTTCCACACTTGACTACTATGGGTTTTAAAGTCTGCATCAGCTTCAGTAGTGAAGCTTATACCTTATATCTAAGAGTTAATGACTGACAAAAGGCAAAATTTTGAAGACAGGTATCTTCAAAAACTTCCTCATCAAAATCCAGGAGGCAGAAACCACTAGACAGAAACATTTCTCCTTCACTGGGAAGAAATATCGACTTAGCCAGTCCCTTAATCCTTCACATTAAAGATGAAATTGTCTCAAAGCATATTGCCCATGGCAACTGCAGATGTAATTCTCAGATTCCCGAGCCAAAATCAGAGCTTGGCAATAAAATAGAGATGCATTGTGATTAGGAAATAAATACAGAACTGAAAGAAAGGCAAGATCCACTGTAGCTGCATTAATACTTCTAATAAGTCCCAGAGCAGGCAATTCAACGGATATTGCTGCACTATTAAAAAGGAGCATTTCTACAGGCCAATTTTGTAAAATGATCCTGTCTTAATAGAGAACAAGCTTTTTAGCCGTCTGCTGCAGGTTAATATCAAGAGGTTCAGAGAGCTATTTAGTAGAGAKCATAAAAACCTCCTTAGACCCAAAATGAAAGGTCAAGCAGCATTTAAATATCCAGAAATTGCAAGGATTCTCTTCCTTTTTTTGACACTGCTTTTTTTTTTTCCTAAGCCTCCTTATCACATATGGTAGGCTTCACCATTCCCTCTTCATTTAGGTGCTTTAGGTAAGTCTAAGAAGCAAATCTTTAAGATATGCTTCCTGAGAAGGATGAGATACTACTGCAGACAGACTCAGTTTCCATTCATCCTCATCACCAACTTTGCTTTCTTCCTAAGGTAGCTTGTCTTTTGCTTCAGCTTCAGCATCAGTCTTCTTCCAACATCCTTCACTCTGCCCTGTCCCCTCTGATGCTGTATTTTTAATTTCCAATGCTTCCCCTCTCTATTATCTCACTTTTCCTTGACATTCCTGAGTCATTATAGAAATTTCTCATGGCAAAGCTAAAATAAAGCAACAGTTATTTCTGTCTGCCTCTGGAAGACACTAGAATTGCAATTTAAACAAAGATCTGGAAGAAAATTTGAGAMCTTCTACAAATATTGCAAAACAAGAAAGGAGCCACTGATATGAGACGGCTTAATATTTCCAAAAGTTGGGTTTGTTCTGGAAAACTGTGATGGAGTTATACTTTTCAAACAAATGAGGAGCCAAACTATCTCAAGCTAAATATGCATGGTTCTGCAGGTGCTCACCTAGCAATAAATTTTCATTCTCACACAAACACCTTAGCTTATGAAGCACGACTGCAATTTTTATTTTCCATCTAAAGATAAATATGCAGTGGTTTGTCTCGTATCTTTCTCCTTTCTTTGCAGAAGAATCTTCAACTCTCTCTGAAGAACCAACTAAATATTCATAAAGCCTGATGATAAGGCCCAAGACAAGAAGGCTCCATTGCCGTGCCATCCTCAGAAGCAGCACCAGAATGTGCTCTTCACTTTGCAAGTCACAGGTATGTGAGAGGGCATTGAACTGGTCCAGTTTGGAAACTACCAGTCAAGTATTCCTCTTCCTCCATGCCCCCCACAAATGTAAGAAGATAATGTTTTTTCTGAAGTTCTCTCCAGGCTCACCAATGGCAGAGGTGGAAGGCAGAAACCTGCAGTATCTGCAGAACATAGCAGACATAGTTTTTGACTTTTTCATTCTTTTATAATGTAAAACATGCCCTGTAGGTGCCCTAATGTTATTGTGGTATGGATATATGAGAAAAGCATCAACCTTTATAGCACATCAATGAGCCTGGCAGCCAGTTACCTCACAAATGCTCTGGACACGGGGTAAATGGGAAAACCCATGACAGTCAAAAGCTAGTTTTCTTTCCTCATGCATAAACATCTCAGCTTTGCAGGCGGAGGGACTGTGGCTGCACAAAAACTAGCTCAATCTTTGTATTGTTCTGCGGCAACCTCGGTGTGATTCAAAACCTTTTGAGGACAGTTGCTAGGCTTGCAACAATTTCAGGGCCCTTTGGATCAGGACGTCATTTAGACAACAGCTGCCATACACCTGGGAAAGTTTAGGAGTGCTGTGAATGGTGGAAAGTGATCTGAACTCATGCCATATGTATCCCACTGCACAYTCCACACAGGGCTGTGCAGAGAGTGCCATGACTCCCTTAGAATTCCCTTCCTCAGTGCTAATTTCCTGTCTATGCTGCAACCAGCCAATCCAGGATTTTGCATCTTAAACTGCAGAGGGACCCATCTCAATTCCCCTCAGCGATGGAGGCCCTGAGGGTGTTCCAGATTGCAAGGCAAGATGTATTCTATTACCATCTGTATGGCAGGTTATCTTTTGTCAAGTGGGCAGTTTGCCTTATCTCTCTCTCTCTGAGTGATCACAATCACTCCTCCCTCAGGAGACATCTACTGATAACAGACTATTGAATGTCACTGCACATCTAATAAGAACTATAACATCCCATTGTGAGATGCTCCGCCCAGAGGGAGGAACCAAGCATTGCTACCCAGATATAATCCAGAGGTTTTGAGACACCAGCAGGGCTTTTTCCACTGGATTCCCCAGAGGAACAGCAGCTGCCTCTTCTTCCACTGGATCTTCAGAGGAAGAATACATCCTTCTCTACAGGACCCCCTTGCTCCAACAGAACCACACCTGACACTCCAGGAGGACTGCAGCCACATTTCCAATTAGACTGCTACCAACACCCCGACCCACAGGGTGTCAGGTTGGGCTCTAACTCTGTCAGAGTTGTTCTAGTGTACTGCATTGTTTTATTTTATCCTTTTATTTTTTTCTTCCCTTTTAAAGAACTGTTATTTCTTGCTCCTATAATTTTTCCTGAGAGACCCTTAATTTAAAATTTAAAGCAATTCAGAGGGGTGGGGAGGGTTTACATTCTCCATTTCAGGGGAGGCTCCTGCCTTCCTTAGCAGACTCCTGTCTTTCCAAACCAAGACACAGGGTTATCATGTAAAGGAGAAACATTGTGTGATGTTTGGGAAGAAACAAAGCACAGACAGAAAGACACTTAGATATGTGAGTGGAATGGAAAGCTTGGCTGAGAAAATACAAGAACACATTAATAATCTGGGAATCTGGCTTAGGCAATTAGGTCTCTTTGCATTCATTCACAAGACTCACCAGGAAGACTCATGTAAAAACCTCATTTTTCTCTCTACCTTCTACAGAAAAAAAAGAAGTTACATGTCTTTTCCTACCATTTCTGGGAGGGGAGGAAAGCATAGCAAAAATCAAGCTCAATTGTATTTCAGAAAATGCTGAAATTATATGTTGGACTCCTCATATCTGATCAGGAGAGTGAGTAGGCACAAGGAGACTTTGTGAATTGATGGAAGGATGTGTAGGCAGCCTCCTATACAAAAACTGCATGGTCTAGAAAGTATATGGCAGACAGTCTGACTGTGACTCAACCCATTTGGGTTCTGAAAGGTCCCTGCAGGATGCCAGCAATCTTCCTGCCTGCATCACTGGCACTTGCAAACAGCACCTGCTACTCCTCTCTGACTTCTGAAAGCTTCAAATGCAAAAGAGTTCCCTCCTCAGCCTCCCCAAATGTAGCTGCTGGGGAAGAAGTGCTCCTGCATTACAACTGTGTGAGTAACCAAATTACCAGCTCAGCAAACTCAGGGGAAGGGGGATTTTCTAGTACTGACCATAAACCAAGTCAGTTTCTAATTTTCAGGCAATCGAAGTAATCCTTGCCACAACCAAAGTCCATGTGTTGGGGTTTTTTACTTGGAAAATTGTAATAACTTTTAAAACTTGTTTTAAATGCGAGAATAGAAAATCTAAGAGCGTACCACTAAGTATCTTACACATCACTCACAAAAATTTAGAAGCATTGGATCCACTATAAAATGGATTCAATTTTCAGTATGGATTTCAACACTGCTTTCCCACCCAAGCACTAATCTTTTATATGGAAAATCTTACTTGCAATATCAAACAAATATTTGAACAAAATAGATAAAATCAGTAGGAAAAGAGATAAACTTTTTCTTCTGCAGATGAGACTTGAATTTCAGGCTAGAGTAAAATGGTATTTTTCCTACAGATGAAGAGCCTACTAATCTAATAAAGGGCAAAGAACTGGACATAAACTTAGGCAGCCATATGGACAGAACCCAAAATAGGTGATCAGACAACATTCAGACCCAAAGCTGCTAATTTTATTTGTATTTTCTGCCTGAAGCACCAATCCCCGTGTGCTTAAACAAAATGATGAGACACAGTATGTGTCCTCTCAAGGTAGAATCTGACCCCAAAGCAGCAGTGAGTCCTGCTGGAATATAGCTGGTCAGAAACACAGAAGAAAAATATAGACAAGCCACCAATTTGTCAGTCATCAAATTCATTAGAATGAGAAAGGTTTTTTCCACAAACTCTTTACACTGAGAAAAATTAAAAGGCACACTGCTACAAGTTACCAGTAAGAAAAAWTTCAATATGTCTGTATTGAATAAAGTCTGCCTTCAATGGTAACTTATAATTTTATTTTTAAAATTAGTAGAATGTGAAGATGAAGTAGTTTTGGAAAGGAATAAATTGAAAGTAGGGGAACATATGACTTGTCTGCTACAAAAGAACAAAAAAATTATCTGTCACAAAGCTTTATTCCAATCATTTTCTTCTCTGGTAAATTTAATTATACACTCTAGCCGTCCTATAATTATGGATCTTGGGAAGCTGCCAATTATTTCCTGTGGAAAATTTTAAAATTTCTTGCAGAAATTCAACATTACTTCCATCAATGCATTCCATATACTATGTCATCACCTTTTAAAAGCCAAACCTCTATAGTGATTGATTATTTAAGTGCAACATGAAAAAAATCCAGTGCATATCAGTCACTGATAGCACCAGACAMTTAATTAAAGAGAAAGAAAAGATAACTCAACAGGAAACTAATTCAATAGGACACGTCTTAAAAAAACCAAATGATAGCTAATGACACCACACAAAGAGAACATGTTTGGTTTTTTACCATTCACTAAACAATCATTCTACTGGAGGCTCCAGTCATCTTGTATGGCAAACAAGACCCTGAGGTTCAAAATCTGTTAACACAAAGTTTGTATAAACACTGTGTTTATCTGAAAGAAGACAGCATCTAAAGAAAACATATTACTGCAATTTCAGGAAAAAGTATACAACGGGGAAAAGGTGAATGAAAGAAGTGGATTGTGGGGAAGTAGTTAAAAAAGAACAGAACAGGGGGGAAAACTTGGTTATTTTTGTTTCCTCCTTCACTGTGTGATACCTATATTTTCACCCTCAAATGTCTTTTGCTTTTAAGATGCAGAGTTACCCATCTGCTGCAGTGCCTTCACACCCATGTTCTTTAATAAGCTGCAATTGTATTTGCTCTTCCTACTTTAGTGTGCTAAAGTACATTCTTTTTCTACTGGTCTTTGAAGCCCCACTGCCAGCCCCCAAGAGGGCACCTCAGTTTCAGACATACCTCCTACCTAACTAATCTATTTATTATGCAAATTACTTCTAAGCAGAATCTCTTATGAGAGGCAGAACAAGGATTGAAAAGGGAAGAGATTACTTATTGACTGTATTCTCTTCCAACTTCTACTTATCCATTATTTTCATTACTACAAGAACTAAGGGTCATGGAGCAGGGGCATCCTAAGAGTG
Organism: Cardinalis cardinalis; assembly: GCA_014549065.1. Taxonomy (NCBI): domain Eukaryota; kingdom Metazoa; phylum Chordata; class Aves; order Passeriformes; family Cardinalidae; genus Cardinalis; species Cardinalis cardinalis. The sequence continues at coordinate 2,821,838 of JACDOX010000063.1, forward strand.
ACAGGTCAGACTGCAGGGAATTGTGCTGCCCATTAAAATGCAGCACTGCCAATACGCTCACTGAAACCATTATGACTTCCTGATAGTGTCTCTGCTTAATACATCACATTCTATCAGGGAAAACTTCAGATATTCCCAGTTTGTTTCAAACCAGCTCTGATTTTCAGCCTCAATTTCTAATTACTGCATAGCAGAGATAGTATCTGGGGCTTAGGAATTAACCCATGGCACAGGAATCAATTGAATTGCAAAGAGACAAGTTGAAAATAATCTCTCCTCCTARGAACCAAACTATTTCCTAATATCAGCAACAAAAAGAGAAGAGCTCCTGTCAAACAAGTTTTTTGGGATGCAAGTGTATAGCTGACTGYATAGCTAACAATTTCTTGTGGATACTTCAGCTTGACCACAGGAGGAATTTTATTGGGGTACAGGAGTAGAAATACATCTGAAAAAATAAGCAAGGTCAATAGGCTGTACGAGTAGAGCAAATTGGCATTGTGGGAGGTTTGGGAGCCAAAGACCATGAAGGAAAGGTAATGTTAATTGTGAAATAAGGGAAGTGAAAAAGGAACAGGCATGTCAGGGCCCACAGGAAACTACTGTACACCAGCTAGCAAGTCAAGGAGATGAAGAGAGAGAAAGTAGGTGTCTTTTGCAATCAAAGACTATCAATGCTGTAGGAGTTGCACAACACCATCTTCTCAGAGGTGTTCCTACTGYGCCAGCAATGCTGTATAAACACTAAGTAGAACTCCTCAGAGTGGTGGATAGACTAACATACTCCCAAAGCACATTTACAGTCCCCAAAGCAGCTTTAGGCAAGCAATTGAATCTGAGAGTGCCTCTGCAAGGCACTTCTAGTGGATGTGTACTCTTTCTCAGGAGGGAAATACGTGAAGCAGTCGGGCACTCTCCTAACAGGAACCATGCAGGAATAAAAACAGGCAGCTCAAAACAACAGAAATTCTCAGTAATGCAGCAGTAAAAATACTGCATTATAGAAACAGGGCTGAGCCGGCAGCAAAATCCTTTCCAAAAAGTGGCTAATTACATGCTTCACTGAATCCAATTTTTTAGACAGCATTTGCAACATGAACATGAAAAAATAAGAAAAACTTGAGAGATGTCAATGAAAGCTCTATTTCAACAGAATTTTTGTCCTCTTTCAAACATTTCAGGCTTCTTTAAAACATGTCTGACCCATTTGGAAGCACTGGCTACCTCTAATTCTCTAAATTGAATTTTCAGAAGTATGAAGTAGCACAGTCCAGATCTTATCAAATTTTAATGAGAAACAGTAAGCAATTTTCTTTTTATAAATAAAAACACTATTCAGCATAGTTTCTCCAGAAAACATGCTCTTTGTTTATCACCTGGGATGGTCCTTGATTTCAGAGATTTATAGGGATTGATAAATACTATTGTACTGCATACAACCACAGTGTCTTTTTAAAGAGTTATTGCTAGATTCAGACAGAGGAGAAAGATCCATTTAAAGAGCAAATCCTACAATCCCATCATATGGTATTATGYTCATACACATCAGCAGGCCCTTTGCAAACCTATTAGAGCTTTGACACCGATTTACTTCAAACAGAAAACAGATGATAACATATATTAAAAGATCATTCTTGACTTTCAGTGGAAATGATTGGTGTTTCTGCTGTTTTCTTGCTTATACACAACCTTCTTTAAGCAGGTTTGCATAAGCATTTTTCTTGGAGAATTAAACTATCCCTATGAACTCCACACAGTGACTTTCATGATTATCCTCCCTTCCTATCTGTGCTTGCTTGATTTATGCTTGGCAAGCACTTGATTTCAAGAAGGTTCAGGAAAAGTTGTTCTCTTCAGAGGGAGGTATTATTCAGCTGTATGCCTCTTCTTGTAGGGATGCAACACATAACCTCCTCTAGCTACCTTTGAAATAACCTTGAAATAATGTAGGAAGTGGAGTGGGCAGGGGGCAGGAATGGGTTATACAAGTAAATCCTGATGCTTTGTCCATATTTTACTCCCAGCATGACCTCTCCTACAGTAGTAGTTTTAGTGGAAGCATCTTAACTCTCAGTAGCCTGCCAACTCGGTCACCTTTCAAAGCACTTGATCTTCAAATCCTCCTTTCCACAAAAATACTGTCAGTTTTTGGTAGCTGGTCAGAGATTTCTGCATAATTACTCCTTTCTGAGTTTATGGTCATCCATTATGCATCTGACAAAAGCATAGGCTCATTTCTCTTCTCTTTGCAGGCCTAAGCAAAAAGGAGTACTTGCAAAAAGTAATATCTGAATATTTGACTCAGCAATGACAGACAAGACACCTGTACAGCTTTCTCCCAGAGCTTTTACAGACTTATGTCATGTTTTAGTGTCATGTGGTTTGTCTTCCTAGAGTTTGCTGTTAATGATACCAGGATTTTGAACCTCCCCTCCAAAGTCAACTGCAAACAGGACACAATTACTGTGAACAGGCAACTGCAAAGATCTCCATGACAAGAGGGAGCCTTACCCGAATATAAGCATCCTGGTGATGTTTAGCAAAGTACAGCATGTTGTCAAGGGCCAGCATTCCAGGAGGGGTCTGTGTGAAATCCATTGCTGGGTTTACATGATTCTGCAAAAAAAAGAGCAAGATCACTCAATGAGCACGTTCACAAAAGTCATCAGTTCCTCAGTGTTGGTGCGCACTGTGTTAGCGTGCTGTGTCAAAAAATGTTCAGCCCCAGAGCTCTTTTTACTGAGCAGAAAACTCTTAATAAGGAAATTGCCCACTCCTGGAAAAACTCTACAATCAAATGCAGCCACTATGAGGTTGGCATGTCAGTAATTCACTTCTGCAGCTGTGGAATGGAGTTTCCCAAAGGCTGAACTCTTTAGAAGCACAGACACCCATGACGCTCATGGAGATAAACTCCTTGGTGGTACTACAGACTAAAAGTGTATGAAAATACAGATAATTGAGCCAACAGACACCAAAACACCTATTTATACAACTGTTAYGGAAATATTTCAAATAAGCCACAAAAAAGAGAAAAAAACCCCTACCAGAGTAAAGGGTATTAAGTCTATTGGATCTTATGGACTCCTGAACACAAAGAGACTCAGATAAAATTTTATGTGAAAATAAACAGATTCATCTTGTGGAATTCAGGTACATTTTTTGTTACGTTCTGAACCTATTAGTTTCATCTATGGAATTAATGAATAAACATACCATATATAACTAGAACTCATTAGCTTCCACTGGCACAAACATATTGCAGATGTTCAGTTTCACACACTACATGAAAAACTGCAAGTGCCCAAAATATTTATTAACTCAGCTGATTTTTTTGATTGGATGAAATGAAATGTACATTTGAATAACCTTCATTTAGTTCATGGTTTAAACATGAAAATTTGCCTGGCTACACCAAAGAAGCTGCTCAGAAGTCCCAAGAATTCATCTTCATCAAAAAATGCTTCCCTTCTGCTAAGAACTTTTTGTCACCTTTGCAATGTCTCCTACTCTACTCATCATTCTGACACAGAAAGATACCCCTAGCTCCTTTGCAATGGCATTTCTATTCTGTGAGACCCAGCTGACAGAGACTCTAAAAGTGCATTTACTACCAGACATCTGGCAAAGCTCAGCACAGGTTTCTACCATTACTCCGTTTCTGCTGTGTGCTCAGGGTCTGATCCACCCCCTTCACTGATAAAAGCATGGGTTTTACTACTTTTCCTTCTGTCAGGCCATAAGGTGGTAGAAATGAGTGATTCTACTTTTTTGCCCATTTTAGATTCAGATGTATCATTACGTTGGTTTTAGCCAGTCAATAATTCACAGTCACATAAAAGATTAAAAATACTAGAAAGCAAAATTTATATATTAAGATGCCTGCTGCCATTTCAAAAGTAGACAAATATATTATTCTGAAGATGGCATGCAGAACCTGTTGGTTGTACATTTCCAGATTAGGGCTAGTGGTGTACAAGCAAAAGAATCACTGGCTAATTAGGGAATTAAGAGGATGCCTGGAACCCTGGATTTTATATAGAAAGATCTATGTAATAAGTATTTAAGAAGAGTAGTTGTAGTTTAGGAAGGAAAAACAATGCCTTACTGAGCTGTAAGTTTCAAAAACTCCCCTTTAAWTTTTTTTTTTCCTCTTTCATCTGCTCATCTGAATGACAGACAATAGCCTTTCATGATTACTTCCCCAACTCAACCTTTCATTTTCCACATTGATGCATTTATCATTCAGAACATTTAAAATCAGTACAAAACTGCTTCACACACATCACAAGCCCTACAGACTTCAGCTTCTGGAAGGAGAAAACATCCACTCCTACAATTTTCAAGCATTTCAAAAAGGGCATTTTAAGAAAGGCTGAATCTCACAGACACACAATTTCCCCCCCCCCCCCCCACCCCAACCCAGCATGAATATCTTACAGATCCTTCACTGCATTTGAAACTACCTCTATTTTGGCCATAAAGTACAAGTCCTGAGGAAAACCTCTTGATACTTTACTGTGTCATGAGGTCCATTGAGGTACATTTCCTTGGGAAAGCTACTGGGAACCACAGGAAGCACCAGTCAGCAGGGAACCCTACAGCACCAGTTTCACAAAAACTTATGGAAGTAGAACTACAGCATAGGGCTGAACGTGCACTCTTGGCTCCCATGCTACAGCACAGGTAGGGTAMACTTGGATAAATACCTGACAAGCACAGAGAGTTAGAAGACCCAGCTACATTTCTCCAGCTATTAGAATACTACTACTAATTTCACTGGCATTTACAATGGTAAAATAAATGCAGAACACAAATAAAAAGCCTGACCTACTGTTGCTTGAATAGTTCTTTGCTTCATCCCATTCTAAATCAACAAAAACCAGCAAGGACATGAGGAATCTCATGACATTTAGTAAGGATGACTCATTTTGTCTCTTACCATCACYACTAGCTCTATGTTCAATCCGAAAAACCATCTCTCCAACACTTCTACTTTGTATCCAAGTTGAGCCTATAAGCCCAGCTATTTTCAGTTTGTTTCTGTTTTTCAAAAGTTTCTGTCTCGTGAGATCCCAGTATAACTAGGGCTTGATCTTCAGCTCCATTGATTTAAATAACAAGAAATACAGAAGCAGATAATAGCTGAGGATCCACAAGACAGTTCTGGCATGTGTGAGACAATACATTACCTTCAATTATTCTKGAAATTCAAAAGGAATGTCAGACACTTTGTTCTCTTCCTTCTTTCTCCCTCCCCCTAAAATAATCCTTTTCTTAACRTGATGAATATTTGTGGTTGAAATATTAAGTTATTGAGAGTGGGTTTAGAAATGATACAAAGCTACATTATCTAAAATGCTGTAGTGAATAATTCAGAAGTAGGCAAACACCCCACCTACAATATAATTTATTAAATATATGGAACACAGCACTTCAGGCATTTTTATTGCATCCATTTAGTATAAAATCTATGGCATTTTTTGCTTTATGAAAAGCTAGGAGTAAGAAATACAAACGAAACAGATTTGTTACTTCCAATTTTTCAGATAATTTTTGATTTTTTTTCCACTAGGCTGAGTAATATCTTTGCATTTTTTAGCTTCAGCATCTATGTGGTATTTAACAGCTTATGCTCTTATGTCATACRTGTTAACATACCAGAACATTCAAGTATTTGTTAGCCAACTCAATAGAATACTGTGGGAACAAAAGTTCATTGCTTTTGATAAGATGAAAACTCAAAATCACATCTGCTTATGCTATTAAAAAAAAAAAAAAGAAAAATATCACATGGCATGTTTCACAATATGATAGCTATTCTGGCTAAATCCCAGTGCAGTAATTACAGACAACCTAGCATTCTAATGCAGTTCTGGCTGTGTAAAGCTTTCTTCTGTACCCTGAATGGCTTCACTGTCTTACTCCTGGCAGCAATCTCTGAGGGATGTATGGATTTCACTGCTAGATACGTGTCCTCACACCGAGGTGCCTGTTCACAGCAAGGGTGTGCTGTCTGTAACTGCTAATGGAATAAGGACCATTTACTCCTTACATTATTCCTAACAACAGTATCTTCCACGTGAACACGCTGAAGCACAGGAACTATTTATTTCCCTGCATTTCTAGGTGATTAACATACAAATTTATTTCTGTCTTGACAGGTATTGACAGCTTATCACAGATTTTGCACTGGTGCTGTGTGCAGCAGCCATGTAAATCAGTTGCCAAATCATGCTAGTCTGTCCTGAAAGCAGTATGGAGTAGGTGCTAGACCCACTAATAGTTTTCCCAATCCCAAAGCAGCTCAGGTGAATCCATATTCTGCATGCCTTACTTCGGTAAGGGGCATAACAGAAACACATCAGAAGTTTTCAGGGAAGAGTCAGGACTGTAAAAGAACAGATGATAGAACAACTTCCAAATGTCACAAGAATCCAATTTTAATGGTGTCTTTCTAAAATGARCCCTCTCAAAACTGGTCATATTTCTTCTTTTTTTTTAACAGAAAAAGGAACAATCTGTCTACCAAGGTAACACCAGGGACAGCAATTTCTTTCTTCCATCTTCAATTACTCGCTTACTCATTTTCTTCATCCTTTTAAATCTAACCCACTGTTCTGCGGGCTGGGAAGGAAAGCAATTACCTGCCTGATTCTACAGCACCTCTGCAAAACCTTCCCTGCATCAAATTGGGAAATCATAGTAGTAAATATGTGGACGTTTATTCCTCAGAACTCCGGACAAGAAGAGTGGGAACTTTTAAAGTGAGATTTAAGGTGAATTATGAATTGACAAATTTATGCTAAACGTATCAGCAAGCACAGAGACTCACCATTTACCCCTTCCCTAAATAAACCTTAAGTTTTACAGGCAAAATGTTCCCATCTGTTCATTTACACAAGAATTACAAATAAGGAAAAATACTACATTAAACCAACATTTGTGAAGAGGTAGTGAGCTAAAATTCTTAATGAGGAAATATTTTTGTCTTTTTATTTAACAGCACTGTATTCAGGGAGATGATGATGTTGCATACCACTTCCATCATCACACTTAATGAGATATAACAGTGACTTGGGAATTTTCAGCCTCTGTGTAATCAATGGAAGCAAGAACTAGAAGAACTAGTRGATTTGTTTTTCTCTTGATAACTACTTAATATGCAAATGTGATTTTTTTTTTCTTCCTAAACCAATTTTTTAAATTTATAACCGGACTCAGTGCTAGAATGAAAATGTATCAGGAGGATTCCTGAATTTTAAAAAAAATCTACAAAMAAAACCACAAAACCCCCCACACTTTAATGCAAGTAAGAAGTATCCAAAGCTCAGTAACTGCTATATATTTGAAAGAATATGAAGAAAATAATTTAAGATATTTTTCAGTGCAAGTCATTTAAACCACATTCTCATTATTCCACCACGTATAAAGAGCTCCAATATATTTCTACTGGATATAATTTTCATGAAGATTTAAAAATTATATCTGCATACAATGATGGTGGCTTTTCCTTAAACTCATTTCTAGGTCTTTTTAGCTTTGTGTTTTGGCAAATATTTGTCCATTTCTACTAGCAGGTAGAAATTTTGAGGTTTGTTTTTCTTTTTTGTTGTTATTGGTGTGACAGCTTTGGGATACACATTAGTAGACTGCAACTGTTATCCTTCAAGAATGAAACATGTTCCTATCTAGGTAATGTGTTAATCAACAGACATCCTGGATCAAGTTTGACCTCACCAATATATATCCACCCCTCTCAATAGCAAAGAATTTTCAAGTACAATCTGCACATCATTTGCCCTACAAAAGATCAAAAAGCAGTAATTTGACTACTGTGTATCCTTAATTCATTGAGCTAGTATGTAATCTAATGTAAAGAACAATAGAGTTCAATGTATGTCACCACCAGAAATCTCTCCCAGTTGTGTAAAGATGATATAGTGGTAAAACTTGTAAAAATCTGAATGTTGAGGAGGTGCAATTAAATCACCTAAAAATCACTCAATAGACCATAACAGGCATGTCAAAAGCACTACATATTTTCAATCACGAATAAATTATACATTATAAAGCAAGACAAAAAGCTTTTGCATAATTCTTCGTATTTTACACATGCGTATATTATGTGGAGCTAGTGGTTTGGAATCCAAAATCTTAAACCCAACAGTCTGACAATAATTTGAAAGCCTAGAAGAATCCAAAATGACTACTTTAACTCAGATGATCACATTTTGTCCAATGCATAAAAACTGTGAGCCACCTTTCAGGTTTTATTTCAGTTACTGAGGGCAGATTTTAAAGTTAGATGCACGTTTAGCACTTCACAGATTATCGACTTCTTACGACTGAAGTAATGTTTACTAGGCAAACGTAGTTATCAAGTAGTAACACGTCATGCACTCTTTCATRGATATATAGAATGAATCAATGGGATGTGGTCATTTCAATTAAAATTTTTCAGTGTGGAAAATTACTTTCAAATATCTCACCATATCCACTAAGCTTACAGAAAAATGAAATAAGCAGTCAAACATTCAGTTGCAGATACAGCTGGGACTGGGTCAAAAAACTAAAAGCCATACTAGTTTATTTACTGAGATTACTAGATAATTTTACAGCCAGACCCTGCCAGATTCCCTGTCTACCCTGACTTTTTGGGCAAAGTCAGTCCACTTTAGATTAAATGGCTGCCGGATGAGCAGCCGTGAGCTAATCCAGATGGCCTTCACTGCGGGAATTAGGGACCCTTCCCATGAGACCTTCTAGAGGCTCAGCTGCAAGAGTGTGAAGCAGGTGTCCCTCCAGCCAGGGCTGCTGGAGAACAACCAAGAGCTACAGCTTTTCAGAAAGCTCCAGCTCTTACAAAATCACAATGAAGTATATTACCCACATCCTGGCCAGCAAGCCACTTTTGTATTGTTTGAACTACAACACTCGTGAAGTACACTGGGAAGGCCTGGCACACAGTACCCCCAACCTCAAAAGTACTACTGTTATAAATATGGGCTTTTTCATGACTTTGGAATGTGTTGGGAGATGATTGCTTTAATTTTACCAGTCATTAAAGCAGTTTGCCCTCTCTATACAGATAGAAACTAAGGCATGAATCCTCATCCTGCCCAGCAGGAGAAATATGAAGCTAGCAAGAAGACAGTTATGTGAGAAAACAATGTGAACAGTGCTAGCAGGAACAGCAAGCTAAAGAAATTAATCTGTCTACACTTGAATACTGCAAATAAACACAGATTAAATGTTTGTGACTACACAGAAGTCATACCCACAAGACCCAAAATCTACCTCAGCAGCTTTATCTCTGTGACTCTGATTAAACGCGTAAATTAGTTAGATTTAGTGTTCCTAAGTCAAATTTTGTCATGAAAAGCTTTTTCTGAGTTTGGGAATGTTTCATGCCTGTTCAGTAAGGGAGATTGTGACTTCCACTCATTATTTAAGCATAATGGCTCCACAATTCAGGAGAAATTCAGAGCTCTTTAACAGACGTTTTTTACAAAACTTAAGGAAAAGATACAAAATAATTAATGAGTGCACATATGTATTTTAGCATAAGCTCCAAACAAATGAGTTACACTGCCTATCAATAAGGAAAAAAGAAGAATCTCTACAACTTTTTGTTGAGTAAAATGAGAAGTTCAAAACCAAATTGTGCCAAATCTTGGACTACTTGAATTGGAATTTTCTAAGCCTTAGACTACTACAAGAGCATATATTTGATTGTTTTAGTTACACTCCAGGCAGTTTTATCTCAAGTTTTTGACATAACATTTGCCTCTGAAATTTAAGGTGCATTAATTAAAACAATTTTCAGTTGTATTTCCTTTTAAAGAAAAATTGCTTAAATAAGCAATAAAGTAAAATCAAAGTCAGTCAAGTAAAAATAATCATTAGAGGAAGATTATTTCCTGAGGATGTGCATCTACAGGGAGGCCACATGTGAAGCAGCCACTTTACTGCTGCAGCAGTCTCTCTCCTATGTCATCACTGAAGAGGTGAAATTCGGAATTCCTTCCTGCTGCAGCAACTATCATCTTCATTAAAGGATATGATGCTTGTGTACTATGGTAGGCACAACCACAGAACAAGAAGATTGCCACTCCATTTGAGCAGTGAATTATAGTTCCCTTGGAATTTCATCACCACCAATGGCAGTGGTGGCTGGGGCATCCCTGCATCTCTACAATCAGTGCTGCTTTGAGAACAGTGAGCTTGGAAAGGAACCTAAAATCAATGCCAAGCATCACAAGGTAAGCTGGGATAGATCCTGCTCTCCCTTTAGATATTTCTGTAGAAAGGTTTTGTGATTTTCATCTTCAAGCAAGCTGGCTCAAACCTCTGTCATGTGTAAAAGGAAAGGCACAGGTTGTGTTCAAATACAGTGGAGAGAAGTCAGCCCTATGTCTGAGAAAACCCCAGTTCAAAATGAATCATCCCTGTGAAATCTACTGGCTGCTTGGCAGCCAGATACAACAGCTGTCCAAATTTAAATTGGAAAATTCTGTCCCAGAGCTCTGGGAAACAGAACTGGAATGGCATTTGCAGCCGGGCATATGGACCTGCAGAGCTGGGTGAAAAAGCCAGCTACCATTTAGGAGCTCTGTGTTTCACCCACTGACACTTCTTTTATTACCCATGACCAGGTCAATCTTCTAATAATCGCAAAGGATAAGATGAAAACTAATCTACAGCAAAGGAGCTGTCAACATATGTGATATTTTAGTTAACTTTGGATGGACATTCCCAAGTAAAAAATTACCAGCTCTACAGTCAAACTTTTCCCCTGCTGGAAGAAAGCATCCCTGTAGATGTCAGGGACAGGTTTGGAATACAAGACCAATCCCTCCTAAAACCTTGGAGTCCATATTCTCCCTTAAATCAGCAATAACCTATGCCCATCCTGTAGGATACCCTCATCCGTCCTCAATAGCAAGGTAATAAAAAAAAAATATATATACAACCAAAAAAATCCCCAAAACAAACTACAAAGATTAAAAATCACTGATCACTGGATCCATTCACTAGAGAATTTCAGTTCCTTTGAACTTCATTTCCATTTTTCTTTGCCTTCCTCTCCAGGAATGTGAAGCTCTTCTGACTAGGACTGGGCTCTGCAAAATGCTGATATGTGTTGCATGTCTGGGTACTGTTCTGTTCTGCCTTCATTCTCCTCCAGACAAATGTCACAAAGAGGGTGCAGCTGCACCAAAATGTAGGGAGATTTTTAAAAAAATATAAGGAATTTTTAGAAGAAGACATATCTCTACTATTCTACAATTTAATGTGGGGGCTGTGTAACAAGTGGACTACATTTAACTACCAAAATATTCAGAATTCAGATATGAAGGTGTTTTTAATATGGGGAAACAAATGGGTTATTTAAAAATAAGGTGCCTTTCTCCCCTTGTCTTTGAATTTATTCTCAGGCCTCAGTTAATGAAATCTCACATTGAAAGAGAATGTTTGTAACTCTTTGTAACTGAAGAAAATCAAAATATTTTGTGTGCTATACTATTTACCATCCTTTAAATATTACAACATGCAAAAAAACCTCACGAGGAATGAGACAAGGAGGAAAAAAGCAATATGCACATGTAAGTAACACACATATCTGTTTGCAAGCAATAATACACTGAAAAATTTCATAAACTTAAGTAAAATATTTGCTGTAATTAACATTAAATTGAATTTACACAGTTCCACAAAACTACCATCATTTAATACCGAGCAAGGGTTTGTCTAGAATCATCTTTCTAAGCCAAGTCTTGTGAAATAGACAAAGCCAACACAACAAAAGAATTGAGATGTCATTACATCTGACCGGTTTTGTGAGGGATGGTTCTCTGTGAGTTTTTTTGTGTGCAAATTCTGGGACATGTGGTACATAATATCCAGAGAAAGACATCCAAGGTCCATCCATCTCCCAGTGAAGGAGTCAGAAAATAATTCTTCTGTTAAGAAACAAACTATTCAGCCCAACTACATTCAAATCCATGGAGCTTGCCTGCCCCCACGAGTTCACAACTGGGATGCACGTGGCTATTCAGTGAAAYGATAAATAGTATATATATAAAAGAAAAAAAAAACAATCAGAAATTTAGTACTCCATTGTGACTAACTTTAAATTATCACATTTACATTTGTTAGCGGATTTTCTTCAAGAGAAGCATACTTTTTCAAATCACAAAGAGTTTAATATTTTTATTTTACAAGTTCACAATTGAAAATACTGGGAAAGGTATAAATACTAAAATACCAGCCTTTTGTTACCACTTCTCAAAACAACTACCTTCATTATGAAACTGATTTAAAGGACAATTCCTTCAACTAATACTTATAATAAGCACAAATCATGAAATAAATAATTAAAATATCAAAACACAAAAGAAACTATTTATAGAGAGCCTCACAAACACACAATTGTAGATATTCTGTTCAGGTTAGTTTTAACTTCATTGTTGAAGTGATACTGAAAGGACAAAGATGCTCAGTGGTCCATCAAGATTTTTTTCTTCTTTCTTTTAAATCTGTTCTCCTCTGGAATGACTAAAGCTAAGAGGAATTCAGCTGCATATGGTAAAAGGCTGGTTTATTAATTTTACCAATGTTCAAGTTGCTAGATACCCATAGCTCCAGACAAGTAGTCCTGGGAAATCACATGCAGCTGCATGGTAAACAACAATAGCAGCTTTAACATATAGATTTTGTGGTGTCTCTTATTGGTCACTATAAAGATGCATCTGACCCAGGGACCTCATCCAGCTCAGATGAACAGCACCAAGTTTATACAAAATTAGTAATTCTCTACTGCACAGATGTCATCAGGTCTGCCTTTCCTGGTTACAACATAACCCATTTTCCTTAATAAGAAAAAAGTTCCTCAAATTTTCTCCAAGCCATTTAAAACCTCATGCATCCAAACAGCAGTAATTCTCTTGCATTCTTCTGTTAGCCCCCAGGCAGACAGCAGCCTGATAATGAAGAAAAATTGCACTGTCTTCGGGATTTACAGATAACTCTCAGGTTTTTTTGCCATTCTTGCATATTTATTCCGCACTGCAATCACACTTGGCTGAGAAGATGTGATGTCCCCCAACAGCATCTGCCCCTGTGGTCAGAGGAGATCACCCCTCTCTCTTGACAGGGGTCGCACCCTCACTCGTATGTAGGGACATCTATGGAATCCTTTGAGCCCTTCAGGGATATCCCCAGGGTCTTGCCTTGGAAGAATACACCAGAGTCCCCACCYAGGCTGAAAGAGAAGACTCCCCCCATGGAGCCTTGCATCCACCCCAGTTCCTTTCCCCATCTGTCCCAAATTCTCCTTTCCCTCTTTCCTCATTGGTTGTGGCATCCCTGGTGGCCRGCCCTGTCTTCCCTGTGGGCCAGTGCCCTTTGCCCTGCCCTTGTGCCCTCAGACCATTGGCCACTGACTCCTACTTCACCCTATGCACAGCACATTGTTTGATATTTTGTCCCTGATTTCCCTTTGGCTTGCTGGAATAAACCTTCACTGGAATTTATCATACAAAAGGTCCTTCTGCCTCTCTTCTGAGCTAGCCATGGCAAGTGTGGTGTGAGGACTTGACTGCTTTGCCTGAATACTTGGACCCAAGTGGCTTTTCCACAGGAGATGCTTATTGGGAAATAGGTAGCAGCATCCACCATCTAAACCCCATGCTGCTACAGGCAACCAAGCTGCTCCCCTGCTTCTGCCCAGCAGGCATCTGCCCACACATATTTATGCTGCTCAGAGTGGTCCAGCGGCTCAAAGAAGAGATTTGTGGTTCAAACACTAACCCTGGGGCCTACCCTGCTCCAAGTTGTACCAGAGGAGATGTCTCCCACCACCACACACTGACTTGAACATCTCAGCATATCAAAGTGTCAGTGTGAAGAGTGCAACTTCGCTGAGTTGCAAACCTGAGAGGTTGGGAGCGCTCCATTCTACCTGCAGGAATCCTCTTTTCAGCAGAGCCCTGTGTTTTCCACTGCCTAGCACAAAATACATGCCATGGCATGGAACCATGGAATGCTTTGCTTATGGCAAACAGTAGCTTAGAACTACAAAAGTCTGCTTATGAGAAACATCACAATAGGTCACACATCAATGAGCTCCTAACAGTCCCAGGCATGAGAGTATACTTGAGGGATTTCTGGATTTCTGCCTCTCAGGTTTGAAAAGAGATTGATGCTTTGCTGCCAGTGCTCACATTTTCAGAATATAGTCTGAATTGGCATCAAATTTAAGTTTTTCTGATTAGATCTAGAACTACAAAATCCTGTCTTTTACAGATTTGTAGAAACTCCTGGCAGATTAAAAAACAAACAAATATAAAACACAAACAAACAAACAAACCAAAACAAAAAAACCCCTACCAAAACTAAAAGTCCCAGACTGCAAGAACGTGTCCCTGCCACAGAACCTACACAAGGCTGAAAAACACTCAGAACACAAGAACAAACTGTCATTTTGGGGAGGATAAAATCTCTCACCAGTAAGTGCCAGAAAGGAAAATATTTATAGTGCACTTCATAACATGCAAGCCAAATTAAGTAACCCACAGAGGCATTATTTAGCCTAAGCATCAAACATCTGCTGGCATTCAACTGAGAAATGGGAATTTACAGCCAGAGCAGTTATTTCTATTGTTTCTAAGGCTGAAAAAATTGTGTCCATGAAAGTGAGGTGTTGAAAAACTTTGGTGAGCAACTGACATCTGGTGTGATCTGGTGCCCTCTGCTGTCAAATATTACACCTCAGTTATCAGTTTTCTTTTAAAATAAGATTCCAAGGTACTCCAAATAATATCAAGACATATACAGCAGGGAAACCAAGTATTTCTATCTGTAGGTGAATTGCAAAGAAAAACAATCCTGACAGACATTCAGTATTACTGTAAAGAGAAGATCTAAGTACTCTGTTAGAAAACCTTCTGTGGGATTTCCACATTGAGCTTCATATTGTAAAACAATCTAAAAGATTCATCTAATAAATTAAAACAATCCTTTGTTTTTCCACAAGCAAAGTGAAGACTTCAACTAGTGAAATGGAGCCTTTGTGGGTTTGGTTTTGGTTTTCTTTTCAAGTTTACTTTTAAAAAATAAACTAAAAAAGACAAATTTCAGACTGAATTATCTCCATACAGATTCAGAAAAATTAACTGTAGAATAAACAACTGGCTTGCAGATTGCATATCCTCCAAAAGTCAGTATAGACTGAAAAAATCATTAGTTACATCTTTAGTATCATCATCTGTTCATTTATATATCCTTACTCTTCCATTCTCTTTTTCTTTTCTTGTACTTCATGTATTTTGTTCACCTTTCTCACACAGCCTTCTGCACCTTTCTTGTTCAGGTTGGTCTGCCTGAGATCTTTCAAGCAGCAATGTTTACAGAAACATCAGGAAAGCAAGATGTCAAAAGCAAAGGGAAACTTGAGAAAAATATCTAAATTACTGGTAAATCTGATCGTGCCACCTGCAGTTAAACTTGTCTGTCACTTTCCATTTTTAAACTTTAATTTCAGACACTTTAAAATTATTTTAAGTGTTAGAACAGAATACCTAGCATTTTCTTTCTGTGCAAAAGCCTTAGCAAGTTTTAGCAATTATTTAACCATTTTTAGGAATGTTTTAGTAAGCACTACATTTCTCTAACWAAATCAATTTTTACATAATTGTTTGTCAAAATCCAAGCCCACTCATTCTATGCAAAGAAAACTTCTAAGACTTGCTCTTGTGTAAGTCTTGAAATTCCTTTTTAACATGGGCTGCATTTGGCTGCATTATAAATACTTAGGATTAACTGAATTTAACAAATCTCTTTGGAACACACTTTTTCTGAAGACCTTGCCTCTCCTGAGCATTCCCCRGCCCCAGCTTCCAGGCTTAGAGAAAAAAGCAAGCCAGAAGTGGAGTGGAAAGAGAGGGTAAGTAGAAGGGCACAGAGAATAGTGAGAGGTGAGTGTCAAAGTCAGGAATTTGTGAGTGAAAAGGCTTAGAAGAAGTGCAGGAGTGCTAGGGCAGAAAGCAAGGTGGTGTACACAATGTTAATAAAATTCACAAGCATTTCAAACATTCACATCAGCTTAGATGTTTTCACTGTTTTAAAGTCAATATTACTTGAGGTCCTGGGCTGTTATTCCCAGTGATTACATCATGTTCTTGTGATACTCCTGTACACAGCAAGAGGATTACACAGGTAAAAGTCACTCTGTGAAAATAGAAATTACAGAACTCATCCTCAAGATGTGTTTTGTCTCAAATACTTGCAAATAAGTGTTTATGAATGTAAATACAGTCATATGAAACTTCAACTCTGTCTCTTCACTTAAAAGATTATCAAATACTCATAGAGACTATTACAACTACATTCTTTCTTAACACCAAGAAATAAACATGCAGGATTAGTCTTCATTTTCCAAAACTTACCTGGAAGAATAAATCAGTAATGGCTTATTTATAATATAGCTACTGAAAGATTTTAGTTTCAAACAAAACGACAGGAGAATGAAGCTTGCTAAGAGCGGAGAAGAGCAACCTCTGGTGGTCATAAAGATAAAAACAAAATAAATCCTATGTACAGTCCTGTCTTATCCCACTGCTCCAACGTTAGGGGAATTTCAGTGCCAAAGGACAGAATGTGGGGTTTTTTTTTCCTGGATGTACCATCAGCAAATTTAACTCTGATAAATAAAAGGATACTCAAATCTTATGAAGGCTATGTATTATAATGAAAGGAGGGGAGAAGAAGAACCACCTTTCTGGCAGAGTGCTGTAAGACATTGATTTTGCTGTGCTAAGGTGCTTAATTATTAGCTGCCACTACTAAATTACAAGGGGTTTGACTTTAGAAGGAGCCATATTTACATAAAGAAATATGGCAACTGACCTGAAGGTCTGGCAAAACAAAAGCTCAGCAAAACAAAATCTGTTCAGAGTTGGGTTTTTTCCACAGCAACAAGTGATTTCACAAGTTTTGAAATAGTAGATAGAGAAAAAAAGGGTTGTAGGAGTAGGAAGAGTGGAGGTGGATGGAAAACTACTAATAGCTTTCAGTAGTACAGACAATCTGTCATCTATGCTGTTCTGCCGTTAAGCCAGTGATTAAATCTTATCAATCTAAAATTTAAAAACTATCAGATCTAGTTTGACACATATGCAGCATTGTTCTAAAAATGTTCCTCTGCCACTGCCAAAGCCAGCAGGAAAATCTAAATGTAAGGATTCAGTACTTTTATTATAGTTGAAAAGCTTTCCCAAATGATTAAAAACCTACAATCACCACAGAGTATCATCTACCAAAGGACATAACAGGGAGATGAGAATGAAACAGCTGCAGACGACAGCTCACAATCTTTGTGATGAGTTTTTCAGCATTTTAGACCAGTTATAAATTTCAGTCTCAAATCACAAAATTTCAGCTTCCTGGTCAGGGCTTTCACAGTCCTACAACTTGTAAMATTGTAATACTTCAAATATTCAGGCCTTCCTTTTTTTAGGAAGAAAAAGGATGACCATCCTCAGGTCTTCAACAAGAATAGCTAAGTAAATGCATCATGGTGTTTGCTTCTGTCCATCTCCCTCTCACCCACTCTCCTAGGAAAGTTTTATTCCCCCTAGCCAGGCAAACTGGTACCATTAATCCAGACAACCGGCTGGAACAAGGGGCTTCAGAGATCCAGCTGTCATTAGTAACTCCATAGAATTTAAGGACTAGTCATACTCCTGCAGGGTTTAGCATCTCAGCTCCATTCCAGTCTTGCCCTGTGTTAACTTTTTAGAGCCCAACTCAATCTACTGCTTAATTGACTTCCACTCATCCACACCATGCAAATTGCCTAGAATTGTGCACTGCCATTTCACTGCATGACTTCACTTTGACTCTTTATTTTCTGCCTGTCAATAATAAAGGGTGAATGACCATCACACAACAACCTAATTCTTTATCTACTCACTTTCTATCACTGTAAATCTGAATTTTTTTTTTTAAATCACACACATTATCGCCAGTAAATCCGTGACTCAAATCTTCAGTCAAATAATTTACCAAGAATGGTAGGCTTCAGCATATCAAGAGTTGAAGTTAAATTGTTAAAAACTAGGTTGTAACTATTTCATTGTCTAGAATGACAAGCAAAAGTAACACTGTATATTTAGGAAAAAAATAATCAAACTGTGGTTGAACTATTTGGGTCAGAACCCCACACCTCATGGCAACAACAACAACAACAAAAAAGGCATTTTGCCTATAGATCATTTAAGAGGTGGGGCTCATTGTGCTGACTATTATTACAATGGCCAAAACTTCCTGTTTCTAGATGCTGTTCCCAGGTTTTAATGTCTCGGACAGCATTTATTAGGCAAGTGAAATTTTCACACTGAGACAAAGATTAATATTTGGTCCACGTACCTAAACCTAGTCCATCCATTTCTGAAAATAAAACACAGGAGAAATGCAATTTGTGTCTGTCTTTAGGAAGTCCTGACAACTTTCGGTGCAAAAGCTGGAAATGGCTGAGAAGGCTTCATACTGATGAGGAGGAGCAAACAGGGTGAGAGGACGAGGTGAAGAGAGGGACACTAGAGAAAATCCAGAGGAGATCCACCTCACAAGGAGGGAATGAGGATGCAAAAAAAGGAAATTCAGGGAGAATGAATGAATGAATGAATGAATGCATGAATGAATGAATGATAAGTGATCAGACATGCTGGAAGGAGATAGATCCAGCTGGATATCAAAATGGAACAAAGAGCCCAAGGGGAGTGGGAACTCAAAACCAAAGACAAGGGAAAGAAATTGAGAGAGAAAGGCCAGAGAAGCTAAGAAGTTGGAAAGAAAAGCATGATAGCACAGCACAGGGAACCTCCAAACTACCAAAACTCAGTGAATAAACCCAGAAACAGCCTAAAGAGAGAGTTAGCAAAATATAGAAAGGAAGTGTGGTGTGTCAGCCTTGGCCAGCAGCCATGCACACACCCAACTGCTCACCTGCTCCCCTCTTCAACAGAGCAAGAGTGGGAAAGGATGGAAAAGCTCACTGGCCAAGATAAGGATGGAGACTTTTCCATCATGGGCAAAACAGACTTGACTTCTGTCAAGTCAATTCAATTTGCTACCAATTAAAACAGATTTGAAAAGTGAAAACAAACACTAAAACAACACCTTTCCCCCATGTTTTCTCAAAGCTTATACTTAATCCTTCACTTTCAAATCCTGGGACATGGCATAGAGGGGCAGGGACACAGAGAATGCTGTGAAAATGAGAGAGGGGGAAAAGAAGCTCCCAAGAGAGCAAAAGGAAATTACACACACCAGAGCTCTACTAGGTAGGTTGAAGAGGACAGCAATTAAAGGATGGAGTCATTTGAGTCTGTGCCCTTGCAGGTAATGATTGCAAGGTATTAATTACATTATTCCAAATTATTTTTCCATAACCTCCTTTCAGCAGAGTCAAGGGACTCCATCTGGGGAATATATCAGGATGTCAAGGAGGTTACTGTGGACAGTCAGCTAATGAACTATTTTGAGACAAGGAGAAGCACCACAGAAAAACCTATGAGAAAACTCTTAGTTCTTATCTTCAAAGTGCTACTTGGATACTACACTGTACAACAAGGGATTTTTGAAAAAGATAAATATAAAAGACCTAAGATAAAGTAGATTAAAGAGAAGTAGCTTAAGACAAAACTAAGTAGCTACTCATCTGAGACATGAAGAAGAGAAAAAAATACAAGTCTGAAAGAAATCTTAGAAGCTCCTCAGGCCTATATTTTGCCTAAGGCATGCTTTAGCTAACTCTTAACTTTGAAGCTTCTTTCCAAAACGTTTTGGACAAATCCTCCAAATTATCAGTGCTGGTGCTGCTTCTCCTCACATTAGAAAATTTTTGCAATGTCTAACAAATCAACTATGCAGCCATTTAAGTCATCCGTCTAATTATTGATGTCTTAATTCAGATTGCTCTAAGCAACCTTGGTTGTTGRTGTGTATTTTTCCTTTCACATAGTCCTCATGAGCTTTGTTTCCTGGACCCACCATTGTGAAATAGATAAATATTTTCATAATGAATTGATCTCCRTCTTTAAAGCTGTGGCAAATTTTGTCCCGAGCATTCCAATTAAAAATCTCTCCTATAAAGGAATTGCCATCACTGCCTTTTACCTTACACATGGCCTCCTCCCTCTYAGCATTGGCACACACACTTAAGATTTCCACAGCGTTTAGGCTGATTGGCTAAAAATGCAATCTTTATAAGTCAACTCTTGTAAGACATCTCCCTCATCACTGCAGGAGCCTCACCCTCTGCACACAACCTGCATTCAGTCACTCCACAAGTCATTGCAGAGTTTACTGAAATAATATAATGTTCTATATGATGTCTAAGAAATGCAAAAAATGGCCTCAACAGTTCATATGTTCTGAAAATATCTTTCCAGATAAATYCTAGCTAAACATTCAATGTTTTCTGTGGCTACATTACACAGTCTCTCTTATCTTTTCCCACAGACAAGATACTTGCCTGCAGATGAAACTCTTGCCAGGGGTCCTAAATGAACACCATTGCTCTTTGTATGACTGTGTAAAATGACATTATTTCTGTTTCTGTAATCCAAAAGGTCATCTAATTTGTGAATGACATGGTGATTCTTCCATCACTGCTTCACATATTTGTTTCATCAGATTTCTTCAGCATATGTTAACTTTCTTAGGCCMCCACCACAAATATCCTGAAAGTCAWGCCCATGCCTGACTTTTAAAGAACATCTAACCATTCTCAATTTCCCTTTAAATTGTCACTTTCTATCAGACAGTTCTTTACTAATTTCATATCTCCTTCATTAATCCACATTTAATTTTGCTACACTAGCAAATTCCAGTATAGCAAAGCAAAATTGTGAAATCACTCACTTTCCATGTTGGCTTTTGTCGCAGACATCTTTTTCACTAAAATTTTYTTCTTTAGGATTTTCTCTTCTGGGAAGCTGAGGCCTCAGAAAAAGAATTTAAACAATGGTTGTCTGCTGCTGTGGAGTRCAACAGGYGGATTTTTGATTGGTCCATCTTGAATGTTTATAATTAATGGCCAATCAAGACAGAGCTATCTCAGACAGAGTCCGAGATAGCTTTTGTTTTGCCTTTTGTTTTCATTCTTTCTAATCWATTCTTAGCTTAGCTAGCTTCTGAGGAAACCTTTTCCTTCTTTTTCTTTTTAGTGTAATATATATATCATAAAATAATAAATCAAGCCTTCTGATCATAGAGTCAACATTCACGTCTCTATCTCATCCTGAAAACTCCTGTGACCACTGTCACAGGCTTTTTTCATTTATACAAATMATTTATATTTAATTGAAGGAAATSAAAACAAAACAAACAAACAAAAAATCCTCAGAAGATCTACACACTGAAAACTTGAGAAAAACCCTTATAGRATGAGATTATTTGAGTTGTTTTTTCCAATATGTTAAGTTTCTTATAATTTGTTCAGAGCTGCCTATAAACAAACACATTCATTATAACAACTCAATGACAGTAGTGCTGTTTAAAGAATTATGATTAAAATATACAGGACTATGATGTTTCTTGTAACTTTTTTCCACCTCAATTATAGGAATTAAGCTTACTCAAATACAAGGGGGAGTATCGAGGCTTTTTAATGTGCAATTGACTCAGAAAATAATAAATTATTCAATAGGGTGGAGTGCATCCCAGATTTCCTAATTGGATCATTTTTGTTGCATTCATCAGCATTTTAATAGATCTCACAACTGTCTCATCTGAAAATCTCTTTACTTGGTCATCACAACCATCTGGTGAGGTCCTGTGGCTGCTTTAGCTGAATGTAGGTTTCTAACTATGCAGTTTTACAAATTACATTGTAAGCTTCTGAAACCATGTCTCGACTTTGTCTCTTTTTCACATTACATCTGTAGTGGGGCAAGGCTTTTTGATGTGGCTGAGAAAAATAAACAGAATTCTTGCATTTCCCATACAGAAGRAGAACAAGCAGTCCAGGAATAACTTAATAGCCAGACATGGTTTKACTCTCACCCTTGAAATGAATATTTAATCAGCTCAAGAAATTGGCTTCCTGACCATCAGCACCAGTGGAATGAGGAGAGCATTCCAAGTCAGACTCTTGTTTGGCAGGTTTCTTGTGCCTCACAGCTGAGGCAGAGGRGAGACAAACCTCACACCGCTCAGATCATGATTTTGGTCACATAACTCTCTACCTGCAGTTGATGAAAGCACTGAAGATATTTTATTGAAGAGAAGCAGATGGGGTGAGGGCAGCTGGGAGTCAGAATACTGCCCATGTATGAGGCTGAGGATGAGCAGCCAGGTTTCACAAGGGCTCCTGCTCCCTTTCCCAGCCCCGTGGGGAAGGTAATACTCCTCTTCAGCTGTTAGAAAGAGTTGTACCTGCAGTGTCACCTGGACTCTTGGCTCAAAGTAAAGCTTCTGCACAAAAGTAGAATAACTCTCCTCACAGTTCACTGTTGTTGACATTTTTATTATTTGTACTTTGCCTCACCATACTGCTAACAGAATAACCTGCCTCCCATTAGGGCTCTTGTTACGGTGCTTCTTTCACAGCTTACTTTCACATACTGCTTCTTATCTCCCACTATGCTTCCCTACATTTTCTTCACTGCTTTAATCCCAGTTCCCATTTCCTCTTAAACATTGCTCCCCACCCCTTTTGAAAGGCTATCATAATCAAATTGTAAACAGTGCTGCAGTTACCCTTGACAACTGCCAGAATGTTTTCAGAAGGTTTCCCAATGAACAGCTCAAATGGGAGTAATGAAGCTGAGGGATGAGTCAACAAAAAAAAAAAAAAACAACCTCACACTGAGCTTCAAAGGCTCCTTCAAAGCACTAGTTTTGCTATGATGCTTGCAACCCCAAAATGTCAAGTTCCTCCATTCCCGTCTATTTACTTGATTACTCCGTACAGACACAACAGCACTGATCAAGTGGTAATTTTTTCCTCATTCATCAGGAATGAAAACAGCTATCAGAACATGGAAAAGCTCTACCCAGCTCCTTTGTGGTTTTGGGAAAATTGAGCCCTATGCCACAGAGCTGGGCAGAGCACTCCAACTGCACAGCAAGCTCCAGTTTGCACCAAGAGTGCTGAAAACCTCTCTGTAAGTGTGGCTACTGCACCATATTCAGTGTGTATCTGCTYGGCCAGCAGGACAGTAATTGATCACAGGAGGTATTAAGCATACCATTTTACTTAAGGAGAAAGAAAGCTGCATGCTAACCTAGAGTAAGCAATAAATCAAGATATTAATTCACAATATATGTGCATGCTCCGTTTCCAGAGGGGGAAAAACACACATTATTAGTTACTATAAATGTGTGCAACAGTTTAGCCAGATCATACTCTGCTCCCCAACAGGGTTTAAGGCAAGCCCAGAAGTCCAATTCACCTGATTAAGTCAGGCTACAAGAGATTCTGCATCCCCTACTCACAGACTGAAGGACTTTAAGCAAATAAAACACAAGGTCCTGTAAGTGAGTCCATTGAGCCATACCTCAGATTTATTGTGCTCGTAAGTCCATACTATTGCTAACAAACTACAGTGACTTTGCAGGGCTGCCAGAGATCCATTAGGAAATGCCTGTTCATCCAGGATATCATTAAAACTTAGATTCTAATGGTGGCATGTCACGCAAAACTACATGCTTAAACTTCAAGTAGTTATTTCTTCCAGCTAGAATCCTGGAATTGTTTAGGTTGGAAAAGACCTCTGAGACAATTGATTCCAATTGTGCTATGATCACCACTAATCTATGTCCCTAAGAGCCACATCTACACATCTTTCAAACATCTCCAGGGTCAATGACTGAATCACTTCCTTGGGCAGCCTGCTCCAATGCTTGACAACCCTTTCCATGAAGAAATGTTATGGAATATCCAATCTAAAACTATCTTGTCCTGTAACTTGTTACCTGGGAGAAGAGACTGACCCCCACAGGGCTACTACCCTCCTTCCATGGAGTTGTAGGGAGCAATGAGGTCTCTCTCGAGCCTGCTTTTCTCCAGGCTAAACACCCCCAGCTACCTCAGCTGCTCCTCACCAGCCTTGTGCTCCAGACTCTTCACCTGCTTTGTTACCCTTTTCTGGACAAATTCCAGAACCTCAGTCTCTTTCTTAATGAGCACAGTACTCAAKGTGTGACCTCACCAGGGCCAAGCACAGGGTGACAATCACTGCCCTGGTCCTGCTGGCCACACTGTTGCTGGTAGAGGCCAGGATGTCATTGGCCTTCTCGGCCATCTGGGCACACGCTGGCTCAACACCTGCTGTTGACCAACAACCCCAGATTCTTTTCCTCTGAGCAGCTTTCCAGACACACTTGCCCAGGTATGGATCATTGGATGGGGTGTAGGACCCAGCACTTTTACTTAACCTCATACAGTTGGCCTCAATTATCCTCCACACACTCCAGGGATCTCCTAGAATGTTTCCTCTCTCCTGTATCATATTTCCAGCTGACAGCTGGTAAGTCCAAAGTGCCCCATGAGAACAAGGGTTAGAGATTTTGAGACCTGTCCCAGATGCTTGTGGAATATTTTGCCTGCTTCTTTATCCTGGTTGGACGGCCTTTAACAGATTCCCACCATGAAATCTGCCTCATTGACCTTCTTCCTGGTCCTTAGCCATAAACACTCAATCCTATTGTCACCATTACCAAGCTCAGGGCAGTCAAAGCACTCCCTAACATACAGGGCTACTCCACTGCCTCTACTTCCTTGCCTATCCCGTGTAAAGAATTTACAGCTTCACTTCCAGCACCCTGGCTTCTACTAAAGCTGTCACTTGGAGTTAGCAGGGTTTCCAGGGAAGGAGAGGAAAGTTATTTCCTTTTAGGAAATAGACAGAAGACCAAAGTAAGAGAAGAGACTAATGAATAGATGTACTATAATGGATGCATGCATCCACTTTCAGTGGACTATCGCACAAAAATACTCACAATAAATCCAAGTTTTTTGTAGTCTCGAGTGTACATAGATTTCCGTTTCTCCATGCTGCCACTGCTGTTGTTAGGTTCRGATTCGGCATCAAATGCAATTCTTCTGAGTTCAAATATGATATCCCGCTGAGCCTAGGTCAAAACAA
The DNA here is from genome assembly GCA_014549065.1 of Cardinalis cardinalis. Classification (NCBI taxonomy): domain Eukaryota; kingdom Metazoa; phylum Chordata; class Aves; order Passeriformes; family Cardinalidae; genus Cardinalis; species Cardinalis cardinalis. The sequence goes on from JACDOX010000063.1 coordinate 2,846,998, forward strand.
GGTTAAAAAATTGGGTAAAATAACTGATCTCACTAAATTAAACAATTCCACAAAAGGTGTTTCAAAACACAGTATTCCTGCCCAGTGCACAAAGTTTTTTTGTCTAAATTCCCTACTTCACACATGGAGAGACAGTCAGCAAGAATGTCCTCGTGGTTCCCACTTTCAAAAGTCCTCACATTTATGAGATTCACACATGAGTATTTAAGTGTTGACTTCCAGAAGCAGGACCCATGTTAGCAAGGCCTCTGACTACRCAATTTTAACCACAGAAGCCAAGAGATCACACACATTTTAAATTTAGCTGGTACGTAAGCACCTTGCTGGATGAACACAAAATGACTCAGCACTCTGCATTCATTTTGGTAACTATCCATTTTTGCTACTGCAGAAATAGGCAGGAGAGGAATTACTGCAGCTGGAAATGTCTCAAGACAGGGATAACCACTCTGCCAGCAATATTAACAACACTGTGTTAGTCACTCCCTATGAAGATATGCACTAATTTACTCTGTGTACATTCCCAAGAGTCAAACTTTTCCATCTCAAACTTAGCAAGCATAAAATCCTACAGCATGATGTTACTTATGTTTACAACTATCTCTCCCACCTTCTCTTCTTCAAATTATTGGCAAGTCTTAAGATAACTTCAGCTTAAAAGTGAAATTAGGTTCCTCCTTGTACAGGGCCTAAATGAAGGCCACAAAAAGATTAAAGAAACAAAACACATCATCCCTATGGCTCATTGACCCTCTATTTAAATCTTAGGGGCGTGCCACTTTTTGCACAATGAACAATATCAAAGTCAATGTCTGCACCCAGTGAGCAATAAACAAATGAAGTACTTTATAGGTTCCCAGTAACAAGGCTAGGGCTTATTGTTACACAATTTAACTTCAACTCTAGCATGCCAGATAGTTTTCATGCAAACATTTAATTTAGCTCTACAGAAGTACAGAAGGAAGGACCATACACCTCTAGAGCTTCAGAGAAGGGCACAAAGGAAACAAATACTGGACAGCTGCTCAGAGCTTCTGTTCAGGAAGGCAGAAAACTCAGTTCATGGAACTACATGCTAAGGAGAATTGCCTGGCCATTTTGTTGTACTTTTGCACAAGGAATGAAATAGCTAGTGCATCTTCTTACAACCAAAAAACATAACCCAACTTCACAGACAGAGAAAATGAATGACTTATGTAAATGTTCCTAACAAGTGTTTTTTCTCCTCCATGAAGAGCTTCAGGTACACCAATGAGGAGTTGCTGTCTTCCTGCTATGACCAGATCATGCCAGATGCTTACTTGGTCCTGTGGATCCATTTTAGTCATCATTCTGTCTTCCAGAAGATTAAAGGTAAGTACTTGCAGAACATATAGCTGGTGTGCCATTTCATTATTGATGGCCCTCTGTGCCCTGATAACATGCTGCAAAGAAAGAGAGACAGGCTTGGGTGATTCAGAAAACTGCAGTGCGTCCAGTCAGGGGTTTCCCTTCCTAAGTATGTGCTTGCTACGCARTAGTGTATCTATACTTCAGAAATGAAAAAAAACCAAACCCAAACAGCCAAAAAAACCTCAAACACAAACCCACCCCTACCCCTGAAAATCAAACCAGGATTAGTGCTACTGATTCAGATACTGTTTAAATAACTTAAGGAGACAGGACTTTACACTATATAGGGTCTGTGCATATACTGAGAAGTAGCATTTAAAAAAAAACAGTGCTGAGAAGTCACTTCAAAGAAAAAATAACTCCATCCCAATAGCTTTAGAGCTCTGAATTTTATTTATTAATTTCCTAGAGATTATATTAAGAAAATATTTAAGAGAGTAGCTGTCTGAGCAGAAAAGTATTCAGGCTGCAAGCACAGGCAGAGAATACAGTGGATAGAATAGCAGGGCTCAACAGGGAGTCAGCATCACAYCACAATCCTTTCTCTACTGGACAACTCCAATCTGTATGAGGAAGACTGCTTAGAAATACATTAGTATATGATGTCCTATACACGCAGAATTATCCCATTCAAAAAACAAACAAAAAACTGATGGACCATTTAAAAATCCCTGGTGTACCAAAAAGACCAAGTAGTTTTATATGGGAAACAGACCCAGGCCTGTAAACACAGCAAAGGATGTAAGGAAAGAGTCATCAAGTGGGAGCTGGATACATCAACAGATGTTGTACAGTTCCAGAGAATAAAAGAATCTGTCTGCCAAAAGACACTGAAGCATTCTATGACAATAAATAAACAATAATTGTCCTCATGATTGTTCCAAATTTTTAAAGAACTCAACCAGCATAAAAATAGGCCTTCTGAAATAAATTCTGGGGGTTTTATATGCATTAGTGAAATTATGATAGCAGATGAGAAAGTATGAGGGGTTGCTTGTCGTTTGGTTCATTTTAAACTCACTACAGAGAAAGATTTTTCTCTCATTCATTGAAGATGCAATCTTCTCAAACATCAAAGGCAAAATCCCTGATTTTTCATGATAACTTGGATATTATATTCATTAACTATTTCATTAGCTTTAGTTCATGCTTCTTGTGTGCAAGTCATGATGAATTGTGTCAATCAACACAGTATGATAAAAAGAACCAAAAAACACAGGTATTTTCATGAAGAAACCACAATTTCTGACAGGGAAAATAACCCTTCCAAAAAGCAGTTTTGAACCCATTCAACCACCATACAAACCTTATCTTCTATATTACAAGGCTTAAAAACGTATCAAAATACATAGGCTTAAAAACATATCAAAGCCAATTAAAATGTATTAAGACCTAGGGACACCGATAATGGAGTCACCTTTTCTCTCTCCTACTCAACAGTAACTTTGACAACCATATACTTACAGTTAAGATGATGGAACGAAGCTGCTTTTGTGCCAAAATATTTGCCATTTCCTGATTTAGKAAAAAAACAATAAATTAAAAAATAGTCAGAAGCAGGTATTTTCATGGCATAGCTAGAAAAACACACTGGCTCAAAAGGTCTTACATTTCTGCATTGTTACTTAAAAAAGAAAGGAAGCAGCCTATTCAGCATTAGGACTGTATGTGTTATTTGGGGTTCACAAAATCAAAATACCATGAGAAGAGAGACCAAGATAGTTAAAAGTACATCACAAGCTGAAGGCTTTGGTGATCCAAAACCCACAGTGAAAGACTTCAGAAAAGACCTCTGTGGGTTCAAGAGAGTATTTACATGCTTGTTCAAGCACAACCTTCCCCCATAAACAATACAGAAGAAAGCATGGACTGGAAGCCAGTCAGGACTTTAAAACAAGATGTCAAATAAAATGTTTATTTACTTTGATATTTCAGSTGTTTTAAAATCAAGCGCTCTAACTTTCATTCAATAAATCAGCCTACAACTCAGTACTGTTCCATTAYAACAAATGATAATTCTTCCCTGTAGAATTCTCCCCTCCCCCCATTTTAGTAGCAATGTTCACATTGGTCCACTCTTGTTTTAAATTAACTTGCATTTCTAGACCTGTCTGAAATCACTGTTGAGGTGAATATGATTTTCCTTTAACGCTTAAGAAGCTGATGCCAGCTGTCCCTTCTGCAAACTGTCCTATAATGTATAGAAGGGAATATTTTACACTTACCAAGCATAAGATTCTAATCTTAACCATACCTACAAGAGCATGCCCTATTTTTAAGTTCCATGAGCTTTTCCATCAGTATAGAAATGTGTGTATGTGTGTTTGTGTGTGTGTATGCTTGCACATGCAGTGCATTCCTGCTGAACTTTCTGAGAGCTGGAGACTAATGTAGAATAAATACTAGCCACTTTTATATATTTTAAAAAATCCCCTATAAGACAAAAACTGAGACTGTAACATTAAACATAGGAAGGATGGACGACWAAAACACACCTGCAGAAACAGTGTAAATAAAGCAAGGGTTAGGCAAGAACTTGCTCAGAAAAAGAAAATCATTCTTATTGTGAGATGGGAAGCAGTTGGAGATGTTGAACTCTTTTATTTGTACCAGGTAAACGGTGCTGCAACAGAACATGGGAGTGATAAAGCAGGAGCAAGGGACCAAAGATAAGAGAAACTCAGCTTCAGGTTTTGAGCCTTTTCTGGCTGCTCAAGTTTCAATTGCACATAACAGCAAAGGAGCAAAGGAATGGATGATATAGATGGTTCCATCTCTTCCAGAAATGTGCAGCTGAGCTGTAGGGGGAGTGCCAGGCACATGAWATACTTCAATGTTTCCTGGAACAGACTGGCTGGATTTTTGTCAAACTATGTACCCACTGTCAAAAGATTAACAGGTACAGAATATAGGATTGTATTTCTGCAATCAATGCAAAGAAAATAATACAAAGGAAACTCTTCTAATTACTTTTTAGAAGATTATCAAATTGTTACTTCTTTCTTCTAGCTATCATTTAAAAAGCTGTTATTGAGATACTGGGTTTTTTGTCACTGGACTAAAATTGATTGAAGCAACAAGCATTCAAAAAACCAATTATTGCATCAAAATTAACTTTGTCTCGAAAAAGGCTATATTAGCAGCTAATAAGCTGCCTCTTTTAATATAAGTGCTGTTCTAGCTGATGAGAACAAGAATTATCTGACCAAATTTGCCATCTCATTTCCCATAGCAACGTCTCTGCAAAAAATGCAGACAAATGCCAAAGAAGTGTTTCAAACATTCATAGTATCATTTCAATGCTCAAACTCTCAGTTCTTTCCCAATAGACTTTTTTATTTTCTTTTTTTGTAATAACCTAGGTTTCTCTAGATGATTTGGTCCTTGACAGGGGTAGAAGAAGCAAAGCAACCAGGGAGTCCTCATTAAAAAGAAAAATCTTGGACTTCTCGGGTTTTACATTACAGAAACAGAGAGACAGGGAAAAAAAAACAGTGAGGGGAAAGAATTCAGACAGCAGTGCCAATTTAAATCCCTTCCTTAATTGCAGAGCAGCCATCCACATCATGCCTGTAAGTCGGCAGCAGAGAGGGAGCCAAAGTTCCCAGAGTCATACGAGTTTTGGTGCAGCTTCTCATTTCTAACAATATTAAGTAGTGAGTGCTGAACATTAACTTTTGAGTGCCTATCACCAGATAATTGCGTGAGATTTCATCACCTTGGTTCATTGTCTTAGAAAGACAGAGTTCAGTAAGTGCCATCTGTTAATGCTATTTGGAAGGCAATGGACACCTACCTTCTCTATTGTATGGTTTACTAATTAACCACAAGACAGACATAAAGAGAAACCGAACACATTCTGACTGCACATTCTGGGTTATTAAAGGCTGAGGAAAAATTTCTGCAAGTGTCAGAGCTATTATCCTTCAAAGCCAAAGCAGATCATTATCTCCCGATGATCATAAACTCCATGACTAACAGTTTTGTGTCACAGCAGCAGGTTCTACAGGTGAAGTCTGTCTGGCTCACTGCCAGCCTCCCTAGGAGGTTGCACTGCTGGCAAGATACAGTTTGGCTTGCTGGCAATACACGGTGTTACTGTCATTCAAGGAACACATGCCCACTGATTAATACTAAAATCTTATCTACATCTGACAGTGTTCCTCCACTTCAAATATGACAWGGCATATTTCTCACAGAAACACAGCGGCAACCATTCACAAATGCAAAAAGCAAAATATTTTGGTTTCTTACAAGGATCTATTATAAAATTATGCCAAAACTGAAAGAAAAGTTTTTATTCTAATTTTTAGTTAGGTGCCTTCTTGCCCGTATTGGAGGAAGAAGGAAAAAGAGGGGGTGAGGGGTGGAAGAGCCTTTTTTTCCTAATTAAACCATKGGTTTACTTTTCCCTGTTTGCAATGTTAAAAATATTTTTAAGAACAAGAAACTAAATGCAAAAATACCAACAAACCCCCTGAAAAACCCTCATTAGGGTTTTGATGTTTGTTTAAACAGTCACCAGCATTTAAAAATGTAAATAAATCTAAGGAAAGCCCTTGTCAGAACTGATCAGCAACTCTCAGTGAACTTGTTCTGAACAGTAACAGTATGTCACCACAAGAATTATCATCACTGTTCCTGGTGACAGAAATGTTAAATAAATAAATGCCTAAATCTGTTTTGACACAGGCTAGTAACTTCATAAACATGGATAAAACTTCGCTATTTCATAACTCTTCACATTCCATCCCCATTTAACATCAAGTAGCAATCTTGAAATATTTCCTGATATCTGGCACTAAAATAGCACACTATAAAAGTCATGAAATGCTTACATGGCAAGATATTTTTGTTTTCAAAAGAAACACACTTCTTAATAAAAAATCTGGGGGGAAAACATTCTACCAGAAAACAGCCTGGGTTTACAAGCTGTGTTGGCAAAGAGTTCAGTACAATAAATACTACAGTCAGCCACAGTCAATATGGTTCATTTGAGGTCACAGAGAACTACAAAAGCATGGAAGAATGCTTAATCCCTCCTAATACTGGTGCAAGATGGAGGTAGTTCCATGAAAATGAATTATATCCCAGCATGAAAAAACAGAACTAGCTTCAGTGTGAATTAAGTGCAGGAAAAGTGTGATGGGACAACTGCAGATATGAATATATGAAACACTTTTTCTCCTACAGATGCAAAGGCATACAACCCCCATCAACTTACCTGCCTCTTGTCATCCGGTGCTTTAAGGAAGAGTGCATTTATTACCGCAATGGTGTACGTCTGGATTTCTTGGTCTGTCCTGTTTGRAACAAAGTTGTAGATGTGAGAGAAGAACACAAATGCACATGAGATGCAGAAATTGATCTACCTGCTGCATTTCTGCAGGTAGAAGTGGAGGGGCAGTTCRCACTTCATGTTAACCATGTAAGTTAGGTGACCAAGGTTGGTCATGACCTGGCTTTCTGCATTATTGAGAGAGAGACGATGTCCCAAAGGGAGACTCAGAATTCAAAAAAGGTGGAATGAACTACTCCTTGAACTGCCATTGACCCTCCACTGATCATAGCAAGAGTCTCATAACCAGTTTCTGTCAGGTGCGCAACAGCTGGAGATAGGAAGAGGAATCTCCCCTAAAGGCTTCTGGAAATGAACCTGCTGGTATTAAAGCTTTTCAGGTGCATTGAAAATGTCCCAGGTGGGAGACAAGCATAACTATGCACAGTATGTTACTCTATGCTACAAGAGGCAGCTTCCATCCATTTAAGCACTTCACATTACTATCTAAGAAAAAGCCCTTCCCTTTTCAAATATACATTCAGCAAAAGCTGAGCAATTATTGTCTTACACACTTTCCAGAGTCTGGCAAATAAAACAACTGCATCTGTATGCTAATTAAGCATTTCATTACCACAGGGTGCTCTTCTCGTCATTCCCCACTTCCAACTACATAAGTAGCTTATGGAAAAACAAACAAAACAAAATTAAAAAAGCCCTAAAACCTAATGACCAGGCAACTCCAGAAATTTTGTTACCAGGTATGCAGTCACTTGTAGTGGAGACAGGAATCATAAAGGAGGTTGCTGGTCTTTACACTGCTGGTTTTCCTCCAGATGTTGTGCTTTTTTTGAGGGAAAAAAATATCCACCATATCAAGCAGTAGTCAAAGCCACTCACCCTTGCAGATGTGGGATTAGCTGCCCAATTGTGATCTCCTGTGCTACCTTCTGGTACAGGTCATGGCTATTGAGCACCATCGATTCCAGGATTGCCAGCGACCGTTGCAAGATAGAGATGTCCGAGGCAAATTTGTTCACGTAGCTTGCTATCTGCAAATACAGTCATTCAGAGAATTTGCATCTTGTCATGAAAATAGAGAAAGGTAAGAAAGAAAACTGTCAGCGTGGTTCAGAAAGGCATTAGGATAAAAGGCGGTCTTGTCCACATGCTAGTTATCAGTGAATACCTGAAAATGATCAACCAGGCACAGCATACACCATGAAAGAACACGGYGGCACAGGGTCTACAGCTGGCACAAGTCACCAAAGGTTATTGTCAATATTCACATGACTGAAATGTATGCTTCATCATTACATTACAAACATGAAAAATCAGCATTAAAAAATTCAACAATTCTATTTTTTGTGTAGAAAACTTTGGAAAAAACAAGGAAACTAGCTCTCATTTTCTCCAGAAAAAAAATGTACAAGCTAAAAATATCTAGGCTTAAGGCAAATGTTTCAAAAGAGAAACTTTTAATCTAGCTTTCTGGAAAAACACAATCTAGAAAAACATGCCTTTTTATTCTGCTTGGTGTTACCAATAATGCTGAAAGCTCTTTCCAGGTTACCAATTAAAACTCTCTTAATGATCACGACAACTTGTTCCATAACCCTGTCTAGAGTCCAGCTTTTCATTAATAACCTTCCCTTTTATTGCAAGCTGCCACAAGCAAATGACACATTAATTAAAACCAAGTTTGACCTCTGCTATTTTGCAGTGTGGCAATGACAAGCTGCACACTCATCTGCAGAGTCAACGCAGCTGTGCAGTAAGATGTGGCAACACATGTTCTCCAGCATGCTGCCCAGCCCATGTACCCAGCTTCCCAGGAAGAAACTTGCCTTCTGCTGATGCAGAAAGCAAGAACTGCAGGGGTTTTCCTCAAGTATCCCAACACCAGCACAGTCCAAATGAAAGGCACCCAAGAAAGTACATACTGAAACGTACTGTGACCACAGTTACTTGCTCTCTACAGCCAAGTAACAGACTACAGTGGCCTTGTCTCAAGTCTGATATGTTCCTTCCAGAAAATTTCAYACATCTCTTCAGTATTCCTGCTACAAGTCAGTACTGTAATCATAAGTATTGTTTCAAGTTCTGGATGATTGCTGAGACCTAAGAATTGTTTCCCTTTAAGAGGAAGAAAGGCCTGCCCTATGCTTGGAAAATCTGTCCAGCTGCCTGTAAAACTCACATTAAAATGTTGACACATGGACAATGGTATTGTTCCGCACTTGTGACATCTTAAGTAGTACTGAAGGAGCAAAACACCCAACTTTGGCTGGAGACAAGAAAGAAAGAGGGACAGATTTTTCTTTTTCTAGTCTATGACAGCACTTTTGCTTTTTGCTGTTTGCTGTGGTAATGCAAACCATGCAGCAGAGCAGGAACATCCTACATCAAATGAAACAATTCTGAGAATATACATTTACTTTACTTTCTGTAAATAACCAAGCCATGAATCCATAGAAAACAGGAGGAGAGAGGAAACTCGATTAGCCTTTTTCTATTTTGGACTCCCAGTATCTTCTCCCAGCAAGTCTTGAGCCAAATAATATTTACAATAGTATACAAAGCACAGAGCAGCAATCTGTGTGTCCAAAGCACTGTGCTATCCCACCTCTGCTAGTGATAATTCAGATGTATTTTGATGCACTGCAGCCAAGCTGCCAGATCTCCACAGGGCCCATGACAGGGGCAGTGTATGCACACAGCAACTCTGCACTGCTCACACATTAAACCAAGTGCCCCTGGATGCCTCAGTTTTCAGGCATCCATGAATTGCTTGTGCAGGAGGAAAACCATGTGTCCAGACTGTGTCCCAAATTGCCAGATTTCTGTCAGCTCTTTAGGAGCCCTGACATTTATGAATTATTCTTGGTGCAGCAGCCCCTTCRGGTGGCAGTTAATGCTTCACTGGGATATAACATTTTCATATCAGGGACCTGCAGGAATGTAACAGTATTGATAACAGGAACCTTCATCTAGGAAAGGCTGCCTTAGCCTCATTTATTCTCCTGACCTTGGACCATAACATCTTTTGATCATCGACACAAACACAAGGTATAAAGTTGTCTCGTGTGTTTAAAAAGACATAGCACACTGAACATAGATGCAAAACATCTGCTGGGTAACTTGCATGTCAAGCTGTGTGTATTCATAACCACCTTGCTGAAGCATGAAGTCTGACCAGAAATAATAGGCTTTTCTACCTTGAAAAATAAGTCATGCAAGTTCCAGGGAGAACAAAACTGCATTAAAAAGAAATTCTATTTCCACAGTTGAAGTTCTGGATGTGGGAAAAAAAAAAGAGGGCCTTCTTGAGAAAAGACAGGAATCAACAGAAGTCCAAATCTGTGTTATTGCTGTTTTCTCTTTATTAAGCACCACACACAGAGAGGGCTTTCAACATCCAAAAATAATCCTGCATTCATTTATCAAAAATTCCGATTATTAAAATAATTCAAGCTCAGCAAAATATTACATTTTTTTCAGAAAGAAGCAACTTGATTGCTTTGCATTTCTATGTGAAAACCTATCACATGGGTGTGTCTCATTAAGGATAATATTATTTCTTCAGCAAAATACCAGTAACCTTAAAATCTGCATATCTATAGCCACATACAAAAGAAGAGTCTGGGTGCTTAACTTCCTTTCAATTTCAAGGGAAATTGGAAATCAGACCGTGAATTTACACATTCATGCTCCTTTGAAATGGGAGCTAAATATGTAAACTGAGAGTAGATGAAAAACCTACAGCAAATTGAACTACATCATCTGAGTTCTCCTCCTGGTTCAGCTTCACTTAAGGCAAAAGAGAGAATTCAAAAGTTAAAGAAAAAGTTGTTATATACTACTACTACTACTTATTAACATTATCATTACTATTTAAAAGCTGCACCAGAAATAGAACACATAGGGGAAAAAACAGTGAAAGAAACAGATATGATTTTCATTATGCACGTTCATTAGTTATTTGCCTGCACGATCCTGTTCTCAGAAATGTACAGAAAAAATTGTCCAAGTTGTGGCCTCCATTAAGATTTAGTGCATAGTAAAATTTTAAATGGTGCATATAATTTTCAAGTAAGGAACTACTTTAAAAGTAGTACTTTAAAAGAGCTGCACTTTACAGAAAAAACAACTGACAGTTATGACATACAGAAATACTTCTATGGCTGCCACCCTGTTTTCTGCACAATATATTTTAGAAGGTAGAGTAAACAACTTGTTAACRCTAAGGTTCTGCATCATACACTTATGAATCAGCAATTATATAAGTATTTTTTAAAGATTTTTTAAAAATATCTTAAACAATACTACAAACTTTATTACTTTTCTTGTAGGAACTAAAGATGGATGTACCAAATTTGTGTAATGCATTTTTGTCATGGCTTAGGAATGGTATTTCCCTTTTTAGTGCCCTCATTGAACACCCCAAACAATGCGTCACTCGCTCACTCCCCTTTATTCCCTGTGGCAGGCCTGAGGAGAATTGGAGGCACTGAAGGTAAACATCATGGGCTGAGATAAGAACAATTTATTGGAAACAGCAATGAAGCAAGAAAAATAACAGTAACAGCAATACTACCAATAACAGAGGGCACGAGAGAGACGAACTCTTCGCCCGCAAATGCTTGCAACRTGGAAACTGGGAATACCTGAACCACTGCCGTGCTACCCCGACCCAGAAGGAACCCCTTCCCCCGTCCCCAGAAAATGATTTGAGGTGGTATAGAATAACTTCTGGGTCCTAGCCATACCCACTCCTGGATACTGCAAAATTTAACCCTGTCCTGGCCAGAACCAGGACAATTTTGATAACCTATCATCGCGACATTTTCTAAGAACTTGGAATCCAAATCCTTTAAGCAGCTATGAAATCTGGAAATGAGCTATATACCATCATAAGCAAGGAAAAGGTCTTGAGAGAACTTTGCATATTATAAGGAAACTTTTCCAAATGATGCTATTTTCCCTTAAAATAGGGAACAAAGTACTCCTTGAAAGCAACAATCTTACTTGCTTCACTTGGAATAGCAGTCTTTAGGTACCCAACGGATGGGAGAGAGTGCATCCAACACCAAGCACTTATTCATTAGAAGAGTCAGGGGCTCCTCCTGGGGTATCCTTCAGSTTCTAAATTTTGAAGTTAAAAACTACTCCAGAAAAAATTCAGATTAATTCAACTCCATTCAAGTTTAGCTTTCATTTAACATGAAGGACACCTTCAAAAGGCAGAAGCACTTGATTGCAAGTTTCCTCTCAGCAGAAACTTACTAACTCCTTTATCGATCCCATCAGTCACTTGAGCAAGCCCATCAAGGACCTCAAGTRGCCTGTCAAAAGCCAACATCAGAGAAGCTAGTGAGGATGAAGTTGTGGATTGCTGCCACAGAGATGAGATATGGTCCAAAGGTACTCTGCTAGGTTTGTCCCATGCCCACGCTGCACCACTGAGGCCTCTGCCTTTCTGGCTTCCGACTGCATGTAGATCAGAACACTCCTGTGCCTCTTTCCTCAGCCTCTACCATTCTCTGTCTCTCTGTTTCTCTTCTAACTCTCTGTGATCTAATGAGAAGTTTGAACAGAGAGAAATGAGAGAGATGAGAAACCTTGCCCCAGGAAGAGAGGAAGAAAGCCTCTGTTTCCCAGAGATGGATTAAGAGAACTTTTGCTTTCATGCTAGAACAGCTCATCCTTAAAACAGCACCCCACAAGTTGCCATGGCCCATGAAAGCAGCTGTGGGAAAGCTGTAAAGCATGAGAGGGACTTTCACACTGCAAACAGATTTCCCTTGCCCGGGTGGATGATTCACTGTGTCATTGAAGCCACAAGAGAACTTTTTTTGTGGAGATGTCTCCACAGCATGGCAAGAGAGACTCCTCTCTCTAAGAGAACTGAAGAAAGACTATTCTAGAGGTGGTAAACTGACTGAAAGTCCCAGATTTTGTCTCTTTACATTGTCAGAGGGAAAGAAAAGAGGGTGTGGGGGAGGAGAAGTGTTCTGAAGGCTTAATTCTGATTCTTATTATTCTTTCTTTTAGTTCTGTAATAAAGTTTTCTTCATGCCCTTTAAAGCTTTGAGCCTGCTTTGCTCTCCTCCTAATTCTTATCTCACAGTAGAAAATGAGTAAATAATTCTAGTAGGTACACTGGCATTTGGCCAGCATTAGACCCACCACATTCCCCTGTCATTCTCCTTGGTACCTTTCTTGCTCAACAGTTTCACTTCTGGTTTTACCTGCCAGTTTTGGTTTATATAGGTACTTTGGGAAAATGCCTTTGTTTATGTCTTTTGGTTGTTTTGTTTTTGTTATGGGTTTTTTTATTTTTATTTTTTTAATTGGGTCATTATCCAGGGAAATCTATAGAAGTGCTTGACAGAGGAGATAAGCCATTAACAAGGGGAACACAACAATTTCTTCTATGTTACAATACAGTCCGCAGGGCAAAAGTTGGACAAAGACATTTGTTTCGAGCCAATAACAAAGTAAATGCTCTAAACTAACTTCAGCAAGTTTCTTCATATGCTCTATAGTAGGCTCCCCTAGAAAGCAAGGCACTCTGGACTTTGTGTCTCCTGCAGTCAGTTAAAAGCAGTTGTAGAATTTTCTTTACAATTAGAAGGTAACAACAATTGTCATCACAACCTACCTGGACTGTGAAATTGGAAAAGAAATTCAAAAATCAGACCAAAATTCAGATCAGTTACACTAATTTTTTTCTTATGACCAAAACTGAGGTTTAGTATCTAAAATATCTAATGCTTTTTTTCCTAGTTGATCCTTCTTTCACTTTTGGCAACAAAAGTAAATTTCTGCTTTCCTTTGATGGTAGCAACTTTCTAACAAAATTTAATCCCTTGCTCTGACATACTCTGCTAAAATGAAAGTTTCTTTGCCACAGTTTATATTCATTTAATTAATGCCTCTAATATTATTTTAGTGAAATTACTGATATCTTTTGAACCCGTTCAAATACACTTTAAGTTATGATAAATTCAATCAGGTTTGAAAATTCTTTGTAAAGAGGAATTATGTGGTTTGGGCGTTTTTTCTTCCCCAGTAAACGAAAAGTGTTGAATCAGTAACAAAATCTTTTTCTGAAGTTTTATAAATGTCTGTACCTAAAGAGTACTACCATATTTCTGCTGCTTTTGTGCATCTCTGACATGTAAGCAAAGAAGGAGATGCTGCAAATGGTGAACAGATCTTTTTCAAAACCACATACCTCAACTGCAAAATTCAGTGGGGCAAAGTTCAGCTTGATTAACTCAGATCTATCATCCTAATTTCAAATTGTAAACTAACTCATTTCTCTTCTTCCAATACCCCAGAGGAAACATTTCAGTGCTGGGCTTTTTTCCTAGAAATATGGCATTGCTCATTTTAGTTTACATTACATCAAAATACTAATTTTTTGCTTTAACTGTATTTTATCTGCACAGGGAGGTCACAATGTAATTGAATAAGCAATTTCTCATATAACAAGCCTAAGACTGTGTTGAATTCAATTCACTCCAACTGATTTCCACAGAAGTTGAACCAGATTCTGCAGTACAAACATTTATAGTTTGAAACAGCACTCTAATCCCATTTTCATGTACCTTTTTTTGACCAATGACCTAAATAATGTACCTGGGAAAAAAACAAAGACGGAAAAAAAGAAACCCAAATCACAACTCACCTCAAATATTTAAACTGATATAGAACAGATAGCATTGATTCCAAATTTACCTTTTTAATGAATGCCACAGAGAATGTATCCCACGATACAATCCCATGATCCATCAGCTCAACAAATGCAGTCAGTGTAAAGGACAACATATCTCCAAAGCTGCAAGAGACAGGAGTCATGACACATTTACCAGTAATGCAGCAGGGCAACGACCGAGGGAATAAAGCAGCAGGAAGYTTTCAGAAAGGCAGGAAAATGAAGCCAATTATGGACTAAGAGGTAGCAGAAGAGCAAGAGAGGCCGTGCTATAGGTAGTCTCCTACACAATTTAGCATGGATAACAAGAATAGTCTACTGGGAGGAAAGCAGTTGTAAGAGAAGAAGTAATCCCTATGAGAACACTGCATGCAATGCTCAAAAAAAAAAAAAATCAGTCCAAATTAAACTTCTCTCATAAATTCAGAGATTTRGATCTAACAGAGGAAAGAAGTGAACTTTTTCCTTAGTACTTATGATATCCTCCTAATTGAAGGCCATGTAGAGGTGTCACATTTTCATACCTCTGCATCAAGCAAATTGGTGGGAAGTTACAGCATTGTTCATTCCTTCTCTTACAACAAAGCAAATATATAATCTCTTCTGGTGCATTTTTAAAATATATCTAGAGCAGCAGCTTTCTAACAGTTAATGCCTTGATTTCTTTCTTTRAACCTGGAGATGCATCTCTTTTACACTATCTATGAGCAACCAAATTCCAAAATGTGCAGTTCAAATTATTTAGGTTTTGCAGGCCACTAYCCTGCATTTTACACCCGTAAATTTGAAATTCAACACATCTTTGTATGAATTCAAGTAAATTCAAAACAAGTTTAAACTCGTCAGGGATAATATGACTAGATGCATGGGAACTTCTCATGTTAAACCACAACTTTTAAAGATTAGCTTCATTTCTATACATACTCAGGGCACCAAACAGTCAGCAGCCACAAGGATTTCAGTGAAGTCCTCCCATGAGATAACTACTCAGTATGAAAWGCAGTGCAGAGATCCTGAAAGGGAATTATCTTCCAGGGCATGTCAAACTGCCTGCAAGGTACTCTGCCATTAAACTATTAAAAAGCAAAATTATACAATCAAACAGCATGAAAAGTCCCAGTGGTTTTAATACAGCAGCTTACACCTAATAAAAAGCATAAAAAAAACCCCTCTGTCAGATCGGAACTGCAAAACTTGGCATGTTGAAAATCTGAGTCCAATAGTACAGCCAGAGTTAATCAATGTAATTAATTGGTGTTCCTTGATCTGTGGTTTATCCTACTGTCCTGCATGAACCCGAAACAAAAAAAGTGAACATTCACTCAGATGGAAGATATTCACAGCAGTACAGAGGAATAAGGCAGACAAATCAGCTTCAATGCAGCAATTCCTGTAGCTGGATTTTGTTTAATCTTCCATTTAGGGACATCTGATGGCAAGATGCAACMTTTAATGGCCCCTTCATTTAAGAAAAGACATTTTGCCAGAACTCCTGAGATTTCCTGCACCAAAAAGACCCCTGTCATTTCTGACATTTTGTGAGTAAAACCCAAAAATCACCAAAACACCTTTCCCTTCAGTCAATTCAGGTATGCACAGTGGCTCCAATTACTTACAACAAAATGGAAATCCTACACCAAAGAGCAAACAAGAAAAATTATGTCTCTAAAAATCCACTGTAACTTGGCAGGGAATACTTTCTTCAGCAAAAAAAAATGGTCTAAAAGTTCTGGGTTTTGTTTTGGGGGGCAGAGGATGCTCTGCTGCCTTTTTTTCTTGTCGTAGCTGGTTTGTTTGGGGTTTCTTTAATATTGCAAATCATTTAAGAAGCACATTAGATTTAAAATGTCACTATCAGCATTCCAAATAACCAAGGATTTCATATTAAGATGACAATAAGACTCTGAAGGAAATTTAATCAGCTCTGGTCCRGTCACATTCCCCAATTAATTACTTTTGCATAATATAGTTATTTATGAACCCACAAATAAAACAGCAACCCTAGGAAAGGCTTTCTTCTAAAAGCTTGCAGCAAATCCTAATGCATTTTCATGACAGAATACTTCTACAAATACAAGGAATACTAATATTATAAATATTAGTATTATTATTATTAATTAAAACTAATTATGTTTCAAATACATAATTAAAATTATTAAAATTTTAATTTAAAAATAAAAATAAAAATATTGAATTTATTAAAATATTTAATTAAGAATTATTAAAAATATTTAAAAGGTAGGCCATATAGGTTGAAAAGTAGATCAAAATCTCTCCCAGTGTTAAACGAAGCACATAATCTGGCAGAGATMAATTTTCTCATCTATTGTTCTAAAATTTTGTCAGTTAACCTGTATTTATTACATAAACACTCTTCAATAAAGAAATTGTACATGGAAACTAATCCCCATCACCAAAATGTAAAGTTTAGAGGGCTTACTTAAACTGCATTAAACTTGTGYATGGATATTCATCTTCAGAACAGCAGTGGCTATAATGTAAAGGAATCAACTAACCTGGATTTACCAGTCTCATTAAGTCTTTTCATCAAAACTATTGATCACTCCTACCAGATTAATACTAATTAATCCATGCTCCTCCACAGCTCTGGGGAATAAACTGGGCTAATGGAGCTAACAATTCTGGTTTGAATGTACAAACCTAGTTTTAGTAGATCTGACAGTGATACAACCATTTGGGATCCAGAAGGTGAAAGCACTTTTCAACTTAAAATGTTCAGACACCTCATCAGATGTCACTCTGGTGACTCTGCTTCAAATAGTTAATGACTGAAGAAGTGCAACACTGGGACTAATCAAGCAGCAAGAAATACTTCAGCTCTCTTATTATGCAGCACCACACATAGACACT
Source organism: Cardinalis cardinalis (assembly GCA_014549065.1). Taxonomy (NCBI): domain Eukaryota; kingdom Metazoa; phylum Chordata; class Aves; order Passeriformes; family Cardinalidae; genus Cardinalis; species Cardinalis cardinalis. The sequence goes on from JACDOX010000063.1 coordinate 2,864,262, forward strand.
GTGTCCTTCTAAAATATATGGCTGTACACATGCACCTGCCCACGCACGGATACACCAAGTGCCATTGCAAAAGTCAAAAGCCAGGCTTAAGGGATAAGCATTAGGAGCAGCACAGCTAAAGATGAAAGGAATCTGCAGGGTAACTAGGGCAAGATAAGGATTAAAGCATCTGCAGGGGGAGGGAAAGGGTGTTGATTCATTGTTAAGTGGTTAAACACAAGCGGATAGGTAGAAATAGACTTTCAAGTAATTCGCTTCCAAACACACACACACAGACACACTCACACAATTAAGAGCAGCAGACAGAGGCTAGAAAGTTCAAGGTAAACAAAGCTGGTTTATAAAATTAGCAATCTTAAAAAAAAATAAATGGTAGGATCTGTTTAACTCAAGGCCTCTGGTAAGGATTTTGATCATACAAAAAGTCAAAAAAATAATGGGGCCTCTTTCTTCATAAAATAATTTCAGAATAATCCATTACTGAGGCACAACAGTTCTGTACCTATCAAACTCTTGCTGCTCTGGCTAAATTACTTAAGAGTTTGAGGACAATTCCTAATGAAGATGCTTTTTAATGCAGCAAGAGGGGAAAAACTATCAGAAAGATGCACTGTGTAATTGCAATTTCATATCTCACTAAGGCTGACATCTTAATAACCTTTGCTCTCAGGCAAGATACTTCTACAAGTCCTCCTGAATGCTGCTCTGGCTCTTGGATGCCTTACATTGGGACAACTGAGGAAATTCCAGTGTTCTTTGCAGACTCTCCTGTTCTAACCCCCATAGTGAGAGCTGGACGTGAAGCACCTCCTCACCCACAGCAGGTCCTGGCAAAAGCCTGCTGGGCAGCAGAAAGCTGAGGTCTGCAATGCCATTAGCTGTCCCAGCATGAGCCATTCCAGTGGATGGCCATGCTCTAATGCAGCCTGTGGGTCCTCAACCTCTCTGACAAACCTGCCTGAAGATTAAGGCAACAGCTGCTTTCTGCATCTCCTGGCTTTACAGAAATACCAGGTCAAACCTGTTAATTTAAATTCCTAAGAATTCTCTGTATTCTTACCTTAGGGAACTGTGAAGGGAAAAAAATCAAACTCAAACCATTCCACACATTTTGATACTACTTTTTTTTTCCTGAAAATAAAAATGGTAGGAATGTGCCTGTGATCCTGATTACCACACCTGTCTCTCACATGCCTTCCTAGTATCATTTCTACAGGCTAAACCATCTTTTTATCCTGTGTGTTTATTTTGAAAGATGCCTAGAGCAACTTGGATTTTTGAAATAAATTATTGGCAGTTTAGCACCCAAATCCTCTAGATATTTTTTAAAAAGAAATTTAAAAATTCTCAATATGTTTTACACACATAACAAAATGGACATTTTATCACTGTTATGGAGGGAAAAATGCTTGGCTGCTCAAATGATTATGTAAATCAAAATAATTAGTCAGGCTCAGCTGTCATCAGGTAACAAACAAAGGAATACGAGCTTTTACCAAGCTCATGTTTTATCTGAAAAATACCTTTRTGTAGTGGAATCTGGAAATTAATTGCTGCTTCTCTGTGGCAGCCAGCAACAGAGCCACCAGTCCACTGGGACTAGAAGCCAAAGAATGCACACCTTTACACAAACCACTTTCATGGACAAAACAAAACCAAAGCTGAGCTCTAATTTTGCAAGGGAAAGTAGCAAAGAAACAATTTAATTGGGCAGGAGGTAACAGGAGAGTAGCAGCCTACGASTAAATACAGGGATGGTTAACTAAGTCCCTTATCTGGGCTCACAGCCCAACACTGGGCAGCTGAAAGGTCTGACATCRCTGAGGTCAACATCAAAGAGTAAGAACAGCTTTTTAAATTGGAGCTGTCAAGGATAAATGGCCATGAATAAATTTAAACAGGGGAACAGAATATATCTAATCATCAGAAGAAAAGAGCTCTGRAAAAGCCATGGGGGCCAGAGTCTAAGTCTAAAATGAAGACTGATGATGTAGCAGGATGCTTTGCCAGCACAGTGTGAACTTTATATTGCTATGGCTCCTCTTCACTGCTTCTACACTGCCCTGTTTCTTCCAGCAACCTTTCCAAGGGTAAAACTAAACCACTGCAAAATCAAAGCAGGAACAATTCACACCTACTTGGTACTTAGTACAGATGAAAATGATGGAACAATCTGTGTAGTAGCTKCCCCTATTTTTCTAGATGATTACAGAAAATACAGTTAACTGCTACAGAGCAATTGACACAGATTTTTGCCTTTTTCATTGTGCTGGCTAAGCACTACCGAAATATTTCTTTGTGGTACAGTTTCGCTGCATCATTAAAAGGGGTCAGCCTTACTGATTTCAAATCCCTTGCATTCCAAGAAGAAGAAATAGCTTTGTAACCCTAGTATCAGGGTTTCACTATGTCTGAAAATTAATTTTCATTAAAGAAAACCAAGGTGTGAATTTTAAACATAACTGTAAATATTCTTTAATAAATCMAAGTAGATACTCTTACTATGGAGTATGACTAAACTCACTTAAAGGTACATTAAGCATGGGAAACTAGCCCAGAGGAACTATTACACACTGAAGATGTGATTAGAATTACCTTTTTTCCTTATTCCCCATTTTTTAAATTCCTGGTTTTGTTCATTTCATGGCAATTTTCTCAAATGGACTACTTTTCCTAAAAGCCCAGGCATCMCTATGCTGGAAAAACACCACTCCAATCAGTTTGGTTTGACTACAATYTAGCACTGCAATGCAGAAGTCAATTAATAGAGCTGTTTCATGGAATTTTAAAAAATTTATTGTGTCATCCTGTACATCCAAAGTAACTTGTTTTTTCAAGTCAGCATTTGGTTCCTTTAAGCATCTTTAGTCAAGAAGAGAGGAAGTGGATGCTGAGAAGTGTTTTAGTTTAGTTCATGATATCAAGYTCTGTGGGGTATTTTATCGTTCTCATTTCAGTAGATCTTTTCCCACGAATACATGGGGGAAAAATAGTCWGGATGTTGGATAACTACACTCATAGAACACTACTGTAAACACTTTACCTTCAAAACATATGAGCAAGCCAGCTTCCAGAACTATTGATTTCACATCCTCAACAATGGCTCTGGAATATTTTTCAGTACAAGTCCCAAATTCAGTAATTTTTGTTACTTAATTGTATTATCTTACATACTACTGCTGGATATCAAAATATTATTCTTGAGGAAATCAAAATATTAATATCTGAGTACCTCCATGTAAGCTGAAGTTTCTATTGGCAGGATTTAACTCCCAAAGTTAGAATAAACTTTAGTCACAGACTGTATTAACTGATGTGATAGGTCTTTACTACTGTATTAACTGATGTGATAGGTCTACATTGACCAATAAGGATCCTCTTAATAAGTATCTTAATAAGGATCAAGTTGGTAAAACCTTGTTCTCATGAGTAAACAAAGCAAAACTGTGTAAAAAAAATAATTCAGGTCATCAGTCAGATCAGATCCTAMAACAAGGATGTAATGCAACTGTAAGTCAGTATTTCAGTACTGTCCTGAGGACAAAATTCATCCATAGAAGTCTACAGTGTAATAGAATTTGGAAACACAGAGGGGCTGAAAGACTACAACTATCCTCCCATAAAGAACTATTTTCACAGCAGCAAGGAAATGCCATCTAAAAGGACAGGAGATACCTTGTCTCAGCAGGGGTGATCACAGAATCACAGAATTTTTAGTGTTGGAAGGTATTTCTGAAAATCATCTGGTCCAAMCTGCCAAGGCAGGGTGACCTGGAGCAGGTTACTCAGGAACACATCCAGGTGAGGTTGGAATGTCTCCCGAAAGGGAGATTCCATGAACTCCCTGGGCAGCTGTTCAGTGTTCTGCTGCCCTCAATGTAAAGGAGTTCTTCATCGTGTTGGGGTGAACTTCTGGTGTTTTAGCTCACAGCCATTGCTTCTTGTCCTGTTGCTGGGAGCCATGGGAAAGAGTCTGGCACCATCCTCTTGGCACCTGCCTGTGAGATATTTATCTCCATCAACGAGATCCCCTAACAGTCTTCTCCATACTAAACAGGCCCAGCTCCTGCMGTCTCTCCTCYTGAGATRTTCCAGAGCCCTAATTATCTTTGCAGCCCTCCAGAGGACCTGTGCCAGGAGCTCCATGCCTTCCTGGWCCTGAGGAGGCCAGACCTSGAYGCAGCACTGCAGATGTGACTTCACTAGAGCAGAGAGGASKRGAAGGACCTGCTCCCTCGACCTGCTGGCCTCAGTCTTCTCAGRATATCATTGGCCCTCCTGGCCCCAAGGGCACAGCCAGCTCATGGTCAAGTTGTCATCCTCCAGGAGCCCCAGATCCTTCTCTCCAGKGCTGCTCTCCACTTGGTCAGTCCCCAACATGTACTGGTGCTTGGGGTAATTCCTCCCCAGGTGCAGGACCATACACTTCACTTACTTGAACCTCACTRGATTTCTCTCTACCCAATTGTCCAGCCTTTCACCATCCTGCTGAATGGCAGCAGAGCCTTCAGGTCATGYTGCCAAGATGATGCTGCCAAGAATTCCATAACCTTCATTCATGRCACTTTAACAATTTTCTTCATAATCTAAACTTTTCTATTATGAAACAAATTACTTTGTATTAGGTTAAGAAACTGAACTTAGCAGAAGGATTTAAATTTCCTGCCAAATTTATTCTTACTATATAATTTATTTATTAGGCAATGATTTAAAAATAAATGTTTTGGAACTTAGTTTACAGCAGATTTGTGAAAGTATGATTTWGCACAGGTTTGGATGGGGAGCTGCATTTCTTGCATGATAAATGACATCAAGCTCTCAGAATGACAGACAYATGCTTAATTGATTATTCTCTTGTTTCCTTCGGTTTTAGCTAGACTTGACATGTCAAATTTGCAAGCCAGTCAAGATATTACATCTCTTGGGATTCAAATTTATCAAAGCCTGTGCTTAACTCTAAGCAAACAGAAGCCTTCTGTTCAAAATCATCAGGGAAACAGGCAGGGAAATTCTGATATGAGGCCATTTACTATGTTACAGCTTTCTTTTATACAGCTATCTGCAACAAGTATCATTACCTGGGATCAGCAAATAAAGACAATGTCATTGTCCCATTGTCTGGGACTATGACCTTACTTTTCATCTCACTAACATTGACCATTAAAATTGCCAACTATCAATCACATAAGCCAATGAAATTCAAGAGGGGAATTGGGAAAGTTGRGTAAATTATTTTTTTGCTGAGATTAGAAAAGAAAAGAAAACAAAAGCTTTACTTCAGAAGTAGTTAAAGCCCCTGCTGAAGTCACGGAAATAAAGCACTCATTCCATAGGCAAAGCAAAAAAAAAGCTTCATCAGAAAATTTTAACAGGCATCAAAGAGCAGAAAACAGARAAGACTGAAGACTTGCTGATGCATGTGCACAGTTGTATTTACATATAAAGATTAGCACAAGGGCCTGAACTCAGTCATGCAAAAGAAGAGGTAGTATGCAAGGCGATGATCTAATCAAGTTCTTACCAGGGCTTCATTATCTTCTGCAATTTCTGATATCGTCTGCAAAATTAAAACTTGCAGGTGAGGAAAAACACTTTAAAACATCTGTACTCTATTTACTGCATATACCCCCCCCCCCCCCCCATACTTGAGCCATAAAATTCACAGACATGCATACAATAAGWGGCAGTAAACTGCTAACAATTTGCTGTGAAGAGAAGCAGTTCAGTAACTGGTAATGAACACTCCAAATAAATTTCAAATATTTGTTCAGAATACTTTTGTTAACTTCTGTTAGGAAAAAAACCCCGTATATAGACATTCTAGTTTAGTAAAACATTTGTGTAAAAAGTCTTTGATACAAAACAATAAAGGTTTACATATTAAGCATCTTCTGTACTGTTTTAACAACATGTAACCCCAGTGCCTGGAGAACTCTTTTATTTATTTGTAGGCTCCACCACTAATACTGATGTCAGAGTCAGCATTGTTGAAAGTTGTGTAGCTAGGATGGTAAATGGTAAAAATGGCACCAAAGATAGATATTCTCTTTTTAAAACACCACATAAACATATTAAAAATAACAGAGCTAGAAAGAGATAAAAAAAAAAAAATCCATCTCTTAACCATTTCTTGTGCCTCCTAAATCTTTTTCACAGTTTTTTTTATTTCAGAGGCTTGACTGCAGTTCCATACTGGGTAGACCAGTGTTAAAAAGAACAAAAAAAGAGATTCCTCTTTCTTTTCTGCACCTTCTCCCCAGATCTTCCCTTTTGCATTTTCTCTCACAGCAAGCTGCACAGTAGTGTCAATCAGCTCAGAAGAGCTCTAGGACTACGAGCTCTCCAATCACTTATCCAATTCTCTAATTCTCTCCCAGAATGCAGCTACAGTTTTGGGGCTTTTTTCCCTTTTGGTATAGCAGTAATTCCTCCCAGCTTTTCAAGAGGAACCAGACTCAAGGAGGGCAGCTTTTGGGCTGGCTTGTGTGAATGTCAGTGAAGAAACCACAGGAACAGTGGTTTGAAGTCCTCTGCCAGCTGTGAGCTGCAATACTCATGCCTGAAGATAGTGCTGCCACAGTTTACCCTGTATTCAAACACAGACTGGGCTACAGCCTAACTCAAATCAGAGAAGTGACAAGATTTTTCTCCTTGTATTTCATGCCCTTGGTTCTTTTATGCTACATCATCTATCTGTGTAGCCAGTAATAACGAGTAAACAAAAAACATCCTGATGATCACACAGCCTTAACAAGCGGGGGAAAATACCCTCAGCATGCTTGTATGAGCAGTCAAATTCAAAACAGTTTCCATAGCAGTAGATCCAAGCTTCAGCAGAATGTCACTCCTGTGCTTCTGCAAACTAAGTGCTTCCATGCTGTGGCAGATTCTGGTAAACCACCAAGAACAATTGCCACAACAAATGGGTTTTGTCATCTCCCAAATGTGCATGGATCCTTGCAGCACGTCAGCCAAACTTCATAGCACTCTTCCCAGGCCAGTTTTTAAAATAGCTGCTTTCTTCCAGGCGCTGACTTCGTCTAAGCAGCAAACAAACTTGAAATTTGGTCTGTGTTTTTCTGATAGAGAAACAAGTGTRGTGTTTGCAAACTGGTAGCACTTCAAAGGACAGATTCTGTTCTGCCAGAGATTTCTCACTACAGGCTCTAATCAGGACATTTTCTCCATGAYTGAGACAGGGGTTACAGAACAAACATCTGAGTCCTAAAACAAAACATTTAGACAGCAACTCTCTTAAAATTTGCAGAAGTCTTATCCATCCTGAGTTAATCAGCAATCAGTTAACCTGAGGTCAAAAAGTATGCAAAGTAGAAGATAATATAAATATACAATAATGTGCAGAAATAATTGAATTACATAAGACATTTCTGGTGAAGCAATACAAAGGCAAAATTTTGACTGCAGAGGAAAGATAGCCATTGTATTAAACCAAACAATTTCCACTGATTTTTCTTGCTTTGGTGTGACTAGAGCAGCAGTCAATCTAGGACATCAAATGTTGCAGCAACACATGATTATAGATYGACTTTTACCACTGAAGATGTGGATGGAGGCTGTTCTCTAAAGCAACACATGCTGTTTTCATCTATCATCAAACCAAAACATAATAGAGAAGGAACTGGCATGAGCAGGAGTTCCTCTCATATTTACCCACAGACCATGCAAAAGTCACCAAGGAGGAGCCAAGCTGATTCTTCCAGCAAGTCAGCCTGGAAAGAAACTAAGTACAGTCTGCCATCTCCATCAGCTATCCTCTTTCTATATATACACAACTTTTTTTTCTCCAGAAGGCTGACCCTGTGGTAGCAACCAAACAGCTCTGTAGAGACCTTCTTGGTGAGTTACCAAGGTAGGGTCAAAAATGCTGAAAGCCTTACTGATCTAGACACTGTAATTAGCTCAATACTTATATTTATCTTTTATCTTTTTTATTTTTTTTTTTCTTTTTTGTTTCCTAAAGAAAGCATCCCTCAATTGCACTTGCACAGATGGGAACAAAACCACAGCCAAAAAGCAAATGTTATAAGGGCAAATTAAATAGCAATTGTGAAAGGCTGGGATTCTATAGTGGTGAAAGACAAACCCAGCGATTTTTACGCAGGCAGGAAATTCAAAATAGATGCCAACCTAATGCAAAATAACATGAATGACAAGTTACCAGGTTAGACAATTTTCTACCATATTATATTTCCTGTCTGGCCTCAAAGGAACTTTGTGATACACTTCCAAATGTATCCCAAGGAGCAGCAGTGAGTTCTCATAGGACTTTCTCAAGCAGACAGACTTAATGCCTGCTCAAATACTGCAGGTTACACCTTGAGCAGCTTCCAGCAGAGACCAGCTCAGCAGGGACCTGACTAGATCAACRCCTATCTGTTCATGCGCCAAAATTGCTGTACAAAGACTAAGGAAGCCCCAAATCTAAACCCCAGCTGGAGTAATACACAGTGCACAGGAAGGGCTTGTCTGAACTGGGGGAAAAAACTAAAATGTCCCATTATGGAAGCCAGTGTAGAGCCACTTTAGCAAATGATACCAAGACCTAAAGCAGTCACACCACTTCAGCACAGCAATTGTTCCAGAGTCTGCACTGTTTGAACATGAGCAGAATTGTGTAAGAGTACCACTGAGGATAAAAGCTTTTAATGCAGTATGACCCCAGAGAGGGCCACTGTTACCAAAGTTGGAAGATGCTCACAAAAACTTCCTCCTCTACAGAAACACTGATGGGATGATGGGTGAATGACCTGCCAACCACATTAAAGCACCATTTGGCTATTGCTTTTCAGGCAAACACAAGGATGATGCACATTCTAGATAATAAGCAGTGTAAAGAAAAATCCAAGAGTACAAATTTCCRGCTTCTCTTTGTAACAGGTGTGGCTACCACAAGCATATGACATCTGGGAAACACTTTGACCTGGAATAATCTACAAAATTACTATYAAGTTACACAGCAGCCCTCAGACTCCTCACAGCCACCACAACATCCCACAGCTATATATAGTCTAAAAGAAAAAAAATATCCTGGAAAGTTGCAGAAGTGAAGATTTTAAGCTCTTCCCCTTATTTTTCTTGGTTTTCAAATACTACAGTTTTGTCTAGAGTTAAAAAAAAATTAAAAATTCATTTTGCCCACCTCSATACTCTGGAGAATATTTGGAAATATAAATCTACTGCTGGAGTTACTCTTCTTAACGTTTTACAAAAGAGGTTACCAAACAAGACCCAGTAAAACTGTTTCCTCATCCCTCTTCCTGTCAACAGGGTGTTGATATCACCATTTAAAAGGGGTCATTTAAATTCTCGTATTCCCAAATACAGGCAAAGGGGAAAAAAATCAAGCCTGGAGAAATAGCAYTTAGGATGAGGGGACCAGCAACTCTCCCTCTCTTCTCTCCAAAATGGGATCTTTGACAGTTCCACCTTCAGAYGACCTTGAGATTGGCTCACTTGGTTAAAGCACAGTGTTAGTAACACAGAGGCTGTGGGTTCAATCCCTGTAGAGCCATTCACTCCAGAGTTGGACTCAATGATCCTTCTGGGTCCCTTCCAAGTGAGACAATTCTGCAATTTTATCTAAAGCCCACAGTGTGTGCTTTGCATATGTAAAAGATGTAAGAAAAATTGTACTTGTGTGTGCTGAGAGGGAGGGTGTAATCCAACCCTGAAGACTGATTGGGAAACAAACCCAAAATAGAAAAAGCAGGAGAAAATTAAACCAACAAAAAAAGCCACTCCAGAAAAAAATCTTACTCCACCCTTTTTCTTTATGGAAACTGCACTGAAAGATAGAGCTACAGTCCTTTCTCATTCTCCTGCCACTACCATCTCCACAGTGGTATAGTAGGATTACCTGATTTTATACACTTTTTTGGATTTCTGCCTCATAGACAATAGTCACCCTCTCCCGATATTACAGAAGCACTAAGAAATGAAGATTACGTAAAACCCCTGTTGGACAAGAATTGATTTTGGCAGCAATGTCAGATTAAGTAATCTATGCTTCCAGGTGAAGCTTCACAGGAATAGTTGAGCCTGTTTAAAAGCCTGTGCTGTCAAAAATACAAATTAATTTCCTCCCTCCATTGGCTGACTGAGTTTTCAACACTTTAGCAAATTGAATTGCATCACTGAGGAGTCAAATAAGCATTGGAGCTGAACAAGAGAGGGAGCAGGTACTCCACAGCCAAGAAGGGTGGAAAAGGACTACTTTATATAGTGGCAAAAACCTAATAGCTTATTATTGTTCATATTTTCTGAAAATTTTCCATTTATCTAGCAAGTTGGCCTTTCACAACTGTTTTCTGGGGCRATGCTGTGAGCTCAATCAGGGAACCAAACTGGGTTAAGGAATATTATATTAAAAGTAGCTTCTACTGTCACTTTTCATAACCTACATCAGTTTTCCAGTCCAGCTTGCTAGAAACAGTAGTGGTATAACTCTCCAGATGAAGCAGGACAGGAACAAGTTACTGTGAGSAAGGGCAGCTTAAACATTTTGACAGCACTGCTGAAATTCTCATCAGACTGGGATGGAAAAAACCACCAGCAGGTATTTGAGCAACTGTCCCAAAAAGTGTGCTAAAGTCGGAATAACTCCAAACCAATCTGTCTTCAGTTTTCCACTGGGCTGGTATACAGCATTATCTCCGTAAGACAAGCCAAGAGTTAGAATTTCACTGAACAATGCAATTTGTCCTTAAAGCATGCACAATTGATCTCTCAGAGACTTCCAGCTGTACAGCAGCCAACCCTGCAACTGCATGTGCTCAATAGAAGGCTCCTCTTAGTCAAGACACAAAACCCACACAAATATACATTTATTTAGAAGCTTACATGAACTTGATCTAGCTGCATTTATTGTTTCCAATAGGAAGATGGCAGAATTTAACAACTAAAATTAAATCAAGGTGCTTTTTTCTCCTATCTGCATATTAAGCAATTACAACYCTCTTATAATTAAAACTATCTGCTAACCAGGCTATCTGCTACCTTGTCTTAGCAGCATCAACTAGCATGTTCCTGTGCCATGGCTGTATGACAACAAAGCTGCTCAGCAATGAAGCAGATGTCTGGAGAACAATCTTCTCAACAGCAGCATAAACAATTCTGTTCTGGTTACTGTCAAGACAGCTAGGCTTAGCATAGTGTCTTTTTTTTTTTTTTTTTGGCAGAAACTGTGTGTTATTTCAGCCAAATGGCAAGTCATGGAGATCAGGATAATGCCAATTTTAAAAATGTTGAAAATTCTGCATAGACCTTCATCCTTTCCCTCCCATGAGATCACCGGTATTATTATTACTAGCAATACCAAAAATAAATATAGATTCCTTTTATAAACTCTGTGATCTTTCAATATTTACAGCGTGTGAATTACATTTTCTTTTTCTTGCTTTATAAGGTATTACGAGGATTTTTTTTCCTTCTAAGGAAGGCTGAGAGTCTGTTCCAGCCACACAACTATTCTGATACATCAAGTAAAAAACCCAGGACTTTAACAGTCTTCTGCTRCTTCAGAAGGGCGTCTGTACAGACATGATTTTCTGAAACACAAGTTCTAGGCTTGACTACAGAATACAGCTCTGAATGAGAGAACTATGTTATCACAGCTGAGGTAGCAAGAAGACATGACTCCTTCTTCCACCTTGGTTCCTGAACATATTTTTTATCAGTCATTAAGATACCTAGGACTCAGCAGCATTGCTCATTTTCTGCCCCATTTCAGGGCATTGCATTCTGAGAAGGAGTGGAAGCAGCACATCCATACACTTCCCCTTTAGACAGTCTGTACACCCAAGCAGATGGACTGCACAGTCAGCTCCTCTTAACTAGGCATGGACTGGCTTCTGAACAAAAAGTTTAGCATGAGGAATGCTGTAGAAATCACTTTCTGAAAAGTCTCAGAAAAGAAAAATAGCTGCCTGCACACATCCACCCCACTCTTTGGTGATACAAAYGCAGAGTCTGAGAAATGATTTGACATCATGGATAATTATTGAATGCGATCAGTATTTTCTTGTTCTTCATTACTTGTCTTGCAGTTCTTTCTATAGTTTATAGGTCACCCAAACCATAAAAACAAACATAAAACTATCTCTTTTTTTCCCCTTTTTCAGTTAATAAGACTCGTAGCATTGCTGTGGAAGCAAGAATGAGCCTGAAGGAAAAACAAGATAAGACATCTCAATCAACAAGATCAAGATACATGTGGACAGTTTCTGAGACATTGCATCTCTGCTGATATAAATATATTCATATTGACAAGATGCACTCTCAGATTCACTAGGGCCCATGCACACCACCACCACCCCTACAGCTTTGTGCTTGCAAACATCATGCTCACAGTTCTCTATTCTCTAACACACTCTAATTTTCTTCAATATTCAGAAATATAACATATGGAAAGCTAACTAGGAAACACTGCTATTTCTTGTCGACTTTTTATACTACCACTTCTTTCCATCACCTGAGAAATGAAACAGAAGTAACTAGAAATCCAGGGATTTACATTCTCTTACTCTGGTCACTGTACTTTAATAGTCATCAGCTTCACTGAAATAATGACTAAGTAGCACAATAAACAAAGCCAACTATAAATAAAATATAGGCTTCTTCCTCAGTGAAAATTATATAAAAAGATAGAGTCTTGTTTTCCAGAGGCTACCTAGTGAAACTTAATTACACACTCAAGTTATAACTTAAGAGCTGCCTCTAACATGAAATCCATGTGCAATGAAAACCTCAGAGCAACTTTGCACAGAGCACGATGGCACTTCTAATGAGCACTGCCTGGCCCCTTGGGAAAAATAGAGAATAAAGCTTGAATTAACAAAATTCATCGATTTCTAGCCCAGCTGCAGTGCACCGTGAACAGAGGCGCCACTCAGCCTGGCCTTACAGATGTAGGGCTGTTCCCAGCTGCATCAGCCCAGGGCAGCTGGCACAGCACACAGAGGGGATCCCTGCAGAATACCAGCAGCCACCCCATAGGATATGTCCCATTCCTGCTCTCCCAGAGTCTCAGTGCCAGTCCCCAGGGTGAAATACAAGAGCAGAGACAGCCACCATCCTCACACTTTCACAGCACATCTGCTCTCAGGTCATGGCTCAGTGACACACCTAGGGTCTATTGCCACAAAAAGGGGCCTTTTCTGCATCCACCCATGACCAATACCCCTCTTGTTTCTTCAAGTCCCCAACTGAGCAGCAGAAAACTAATTTTAGAGAGTTAGTTTTCAAACAGAATCATGTACTTTGCAAAAAGTTAACAGGCTGGATTGACTTTGTGAAGCACACAGACACTGGAACCAACTCCTGGAACCAGCTCCTGGGAAAAAAAGCAGGACTGGGCTGAAGAACAGGGGTTAACACACAAGAAATGGGAGAAGGCGGCAGGGAGCTGGACCACGTCTCAGCAGTATCAAGATGTTAGGTTTGTCTCAGCTGTATGGGTGACTCATAGCCCCATCCAAAAGAGGCTGGCTCTACAGGAGCAGCACCAGGGTGGCTAAGATAACTCTACAGTGAAGATATACCTTAAATGCATCTTTATAAAATATGTTGTCTTCTAAAACTGGGCTACGAAAGAAGTTTCTGCCCCAGCCCAGAATTTCTGGCTCCTCATTCCTCCTCTAATACCTGCCCCCTTCCCTTTAAAATGCTAGTGTAAATGTAATTGTAATTTTGGACACTATGGACACTTGAGAGAGCAGTCCAGGTTCATCTATGGGCACAGAGAAAAGTTTTATGTTCTGAAGCATTTTGGTGACCTTGTCAGCCACACAGCCCACAAGGCAATGTTGCTGAGGGTGCTGAGCCCAGGCTGGGAGCAATGGCAAGGAGGCCTTCAATTTGATTTATCTGTTCAGTGAGCATCTTGTGTGAGACCTCTTACTAATAGCAGTGCAGAGAGTCCAAGCAAAAACAAGAACAGAGCATAAGAGGACAACTGACTGATTCCAGTTGCCTTTCTTTGACAGCCTAGGGTGCTGAATAAAAAACAAAGTTTCTTCTCTTTCTTTTGAGGAAGTAGTTTGTCTGTTTGCTTAGTGTGCTGACACAGCAGCGAGTGACAGACCCTGATGTGAGGGAGCAGATTCAGTACCTTGAAGTGAGATGAGAAAGGAAAGCAGAAGCACCATGGTAGGCTTAGGCTGCTGTGCCTCTGTATGTTTGCTCCTTTCATCAAATCCTGTTAAATATGCACTCATCAGCCAGGGATGTACAGTATAAAAGCAGAAGAGAATGTACAGCATAGCACAGAYGTCCCTGCTTTACCACTCCCTTTGCAAAATCAGACTTGGAAAAATCTGACCTGCTCACAGCCTCAGGAGCTGAAGAATGTCTAGGCCGCTGAACATGAAAGACTGCAGTGAGTACTAAGAGCTCATCAACACGTGAAACTACTGGAAACTCTTACAGTCTGARTCTTTGTGCAATGCCCAAACTCAAGAGTATTTCTCCCCACAGACAGAAATACTGATAAATACATTAGACAGGTAGATCGATCAATGCATGTTTGATGACACATTTCATCAGCTAAAAAGAAAAAACATTAAATCCCTCAAAATGCAGACACTTACAAAAATAAAATAAAATTATAAAAAAGAAAAAGGCAGTAAACTCTGCTCATATGTCCAGTTTACAAGCCTGCTGTGTGGTTTGAAAACTTATGCCGTTCAGTCAGGACTTATTACAGGGTATAATTTGCTAGACAGTTCTTTCAACAGCAGTGTTGCCTTTAGTAGTTTCCCTACTAAACAGTTATTTTTAATCCAGACCAGTCTGGTACAGTTTGGGTCATCCCACAGCTACAAAACAGCAGTATAAATACATCTGAAGGGTGAGGAGGGCACTTGATTTAGTCTTAGTGCAGCTAAAAGGAAAGATTATAAAAAAGGTGAATGTTCCCTGTCTGTTTCAACAGAAAATAAAATGCTTTCATTTAAATACCTTTTGCAGTGGAGTAAGTTAAACCATTAGACCTAAATGACGTCACAACAAAATAAACCACAAGGGTAGTGACTATTAATTTTCCTGTGTTCTGATCTTCACAGACATAGGTGAGCCTGTCCATTTAGAATACCTTTCATTAATACAGCAACTGCATACGTGTTTACATTAACTTAAACTCGTCTTTGCTTTTAAACTTAGTTTGGTCCATAAACAACAAATACCACATGAATAAAATAYAAGCTGAAAAATTTGGTAACTAGAAGCATTTAATTTTAAAGTGGCATAACATGTGATGTGTACCACAGATCAAATCGCTGTAAAAAATAAAGACTATAACCACAAAATGCTGAAGATTAAACCACAAGCTTTTGGAAATCTAGTATATAGTTGTAGTCAGACAATAAGGATTCAAACTTCCATAAGCCATTAACCACACCAGGGGCAGGGATCTGGGAGAGATTGTTTTTACACTGCCCAATCTATGGACTACTGGATTCTACAAAGTAGTTAATTTTTCTGTGGCTAATACACAGTATATCTTGTACAAGAGCCTCAGAGACCATTTGTGTTCCAATTCAAAGACCACTTACTACTTTTGCTTTACTTACTAATACTATTTACCTCCTTGAARCCAAGGGAACACAAGCACATTTGTGAGGGGATTTGAACTGATTTCAGTTTTCTTTCTCTCAGGAGATGGTGTGGGTATTGTTGACTTCTTCCTGTGTAGTAGAGCTTGACACTGAGTGCAAACTTCTTACTTGAAATCAAATTCTTACTGTTTAGTCATTTAATAGTGCAACAATCCAGTCAATACTTTTCTGCYGCACACTCCACATTACACCAAAAGACACCTAGGACATTGGTGAAATTCAGCACCAATGATGACATTTGGTAAGGCATTCTGGTAAAGAATGAGTGTATTTTTAGAGGTCAGCTTTCATTTTTATGTCAAAAAACCCAACTGGTATTAGAAAAATCCCATTCAAAATCAAAACAATAAAAAAATAGAAATAAAGAATTTTTTACATTTGGGTTTTACCACACATGTTCTCAGTATCATGAAATTTAAAACACAGTTTTTAAGTGGTATCACCTAAATATCAGCCTTTAAATATACCTTCAACGGCTTAGTGAAATTCCAGTGAATAGAGAAGAAACTARGACCCCAGTCTCCCCAAACTTTATGGCATAGGCAACATTTGACTTCCTATTTTGCTCATCCSCAGTTCTGACCATCCCATTGTTAGGGGAAATTAAAAAAAAACAGTATGTCATTGATAATTAATATAATATCCTGGAAGTCTAGACCTCTTGAGTTACTTAATTTATCAACTCAGAGCATGAAACCACTCCACATGGAAGGAATGCCAGATTTTAAGCAGAATACTYACTCTGTGCCACTTTCAACCATTTGTGTTAGGAGGGAAATGCCATCCAGGTTTATAAATTCTTGGGCAAATGTAACATCCCGTGARTAGTTGGCTAAGTCTTTCAGTGCTTCTAACTTTGCATCCATACTAGAAGACTGGATCCTCTCATGGAGCTGTTGTGCATTTTGAGCCTATGAGAGAAACAAAACACACAAAACAAAATCAACAAAACAGCTTTTGTTACAACGAAAATAATGAGTAAAATGTCAGTGTAAGCAGGAACAATGGCCATGTTTAATATTAATGATATTTAACTTCCATGCTCAGAAAAGTTTAAGTAGCTCAAATACAAATTACTTTTGTAAAAGTATATTACTTGTGTATTACTCCATTATTACCTTTAATTGTTTGGATTTTGCAGAATCATTAGCTGAGCAATGGGTAGATGTCCCATTGTCTCAGGCAAAATGTGAGCATTACAAATAACAGCTTTTGGCTTGAAGAACTTATGTGTCACATCAAWAAAGAAGAAATGAAAATAAAACAAACTGCATCAGACAATCTCAGTAAAATAACAGTGGCACTTCTTTTCCTGTCAATGCTTATTCAGGTTACACACTTCTCATCACCTTTAGCAGCAAAGACCACATACTGCCCTAACCATGTTGCATCAAGAGAGACCAGCTTCAGACCTTCTGCTCCTTCCTCCCCCTTCTTTTGTTCACGGTCACTTCAAACACTCATATACCCTTTTAACAAGGAATGCAGAATAATTACTTCCCACATAACACTATGATATTATCTGTCATACATCTTTTTGCGTGTTCAATATCCTCGTRTTATGCTATTGTGGCCATTAATGTTTCAAACAGAGGATGACTTAGTGAAATTCAAAATGGACACTGATGATAAAAAGGTAAAGAAATACTTAAATAATGTATATTAAATTTCCTCTCTCTTTAGCCATAAAAATACTTTAAAATACATCTCACATTTTCAATTTGATGCTTTCACTTGACTGAACAGAATACCCAAAAGCTTCAGGTRATAGCTAGCTAGGTCATACTTTTCTTAGAAAAATAATCCTCCTCTCTACATATAGAGAYATTTGCAAAATTTTGTTTCCTACTATTCATTTCTTACCTGCACCCAAGGAAAGGTGAATGACAGGCTACATGTCATTAGGGAAACAAGTTAAACGTAAATTCTGTTGAGAGTTATTTTCCCTGAGATGATTATTCTTTCTCAGCTGGGGAAGAAATAGAAAAGAAAGGGCTCTGCTGACGGACAAATCCTTTTCTGTTCAAGTAATGAATGTACTCTTCACAGAGCTGGTCATCTCTGAAGATAAAGATTCTGAGAAAGCAGTCATTTTTAGTGCAAGTGACCATTTAAACAAGGAGCCCAGAAAAATAACCAGCAWAGTGTTGTTGCAGATTCAGCTGCCTAGCTACATAACTTTGATTGCTACACAAAATGAGTAAATTAAATGTCCCAATCTCATCCAATATCAGCAAGATGGGTTACTTCTTGTTTTTACAATGGTGGTGGTAAATGCATAGTCTCCAGTCAGCATTTAACCAGAAAAAAATGCAGTAAGGAGCATGTATGTGGGAGAAATGACTTCTATTTAGTGTGGCTGTGGTTAACATAGCATTGAAAAGAAATGGAATGCCTTTAGTCCTGAGCTTTTTTTATGCTTTAAGTATAGGGTGATGCAGCCACAGCAGTTCCATTACCTATAAAAAGGCAGAATCCTGTCATCCAAAAGGTCTTTCTGCCACTGACGGTAACCTACTCTATCAATGGATTTGACTTGTAATGGGGAAACARTGGTTTTTACTGTCTTTCTGTAATGGCAATGGCTGTCCAAATGGACACGAAAGGACTATTCTCTCAAGCTTAAGAAGGTGATAAGGTAAATAATTTGCTGAAGCCCATGAAAGAAGTAAAAATAGATACACTCACTTTCAACTTCCAGGATAACTACTGAATACTTCCCTGGCCCTTTCCTTTCATCGGAGGGGGTGAAAAAAGCTTTGCTAAAGTACTCTCCTATAATCAGCTACAAAAATTCACCACTATTATTACSTGAACCTGAAGTTCAAGAGCCAACTCCTATCTTATCAAAGTATGTCCTTCATGGAGCCATTCCTAACACTAAACTCCCCACTATAAGGAGGACTCAGAGATGCAAAACATCTTCAAAACATTACTGTTTCACTGAATATATACAATGTCTGGATTCTTGCCCACCTCAGGAAAGAAACCCTCTGGAAAAACTTCAATACTTCCATGGCAGCTGCATTCCCCAAACTTTGGAAACAATTGCTCAGATTTAACCTTAAACCTATTAAATCTGTGCACGTGGCTTTTTCCAACCTGACATACTTCTTGAAAGTTACCACTCCCACTATCTGCCCACTGAAGGAAGTTCTACTGAACTGGAAGTTCTTCCAGCTTTCCACAGGAACCCAGTTCTCTAAAAGCTCCTGGATTCAGTGAAAATGGAACAAATGGTAAAGGTGAACAAAACAACTAGTTCACAGTGACTGAGCAGCTCTCCTGAGCTGCTCTACCAATAAGTCTGAGTGGGCAAACCTTGAGCAGCAGAGCTGTGGCCAAACAGATGGAGGCTGTAATTGCCTGTGTACACAATAGCAAGCCAGAAAAACATGTRAGCAGAGCCAGGGTCCTCCTCCAAACCCCTTCACAACACACTGTGCTGTGTAAACAATGCTTAGTCTTCATACTTATTCACAACAGATTATTTATGGTGAAGTTCAGCATTTCTCTTGAGGAAAGACTCCTGCCCCCAGCAGGAACACCTGGGGCTGGTGAACTGCTGCTGTCAGCCAGTCAGACTTCCATTACACATGTATCCACACCAAGCATGGAAAGAGCCAACCCTCCCTCTCACCAAATCCAAGAACACCAGGACACAGATGTACATTAGCAGCTCACCAACACTGCATAACACCAGCGTGAGCAGGACCAACCTATCAACAGAGATATGTTAATCCTTTTTCCTCTGCAGTCAGTGAGAGCTTTGAAATTCACCAGACTAAAACCAAAATATAATCTTAGATAAGAGACAGCTTGGAACCCTCTACAGAGCACAAAAATCCAYGCTACAGAAGTGGTTCAGACACTCTTTAAGCACATAAAAGAGTGCTTACTAACATCATAGGCTTTATCTGACTATGCCAAAGTTCCATCAGCAAAGTTTACACACAGTTGCAGTTTTTTTACAWTAAACAAGTTTTGCAAGACACTGCATCCCATAAGCCTTGCTCCTTCTACTCCCAGATGAGAAAAGAATAGACAAATGGCAGAGGAGATATTGATTGAGGAAGTAAACATATTTGTCTCAGCAAGAGTGCTGGCACATGTCTCACTGGCAACATGGACAAAAGTCATATTGTCTGTTGTCATCCCAAATGCCTGATGTGTGAAAATATTGCCTTGGTTAACATCATGCAGTTCTCCCAAGCCTTCTAATTCTTGTTGCCATAGCACTCGTACATGCTAATGCAATGTACAGCTCATTTATGACTGCATTAAAAAATGAAACCCGGATGAAATATGCTCTGAGTGCCTACCAGGGAGCTATTTTAATGATTTGCAAGCCATCAGTGGATGGACAGAAAGCACAGCTCATTAAAGCAATARCAGAGCTGGCTGCCATGTCTGCATTCTTACTGAAATATCATTCAGGTAGGAGTAAATATAAATATATAAACCTTTGCAACTGAGAATCATTAGAGGGAATTAACAGAAATATGGCTGCTCARGGAAATGAAACGCAGAATTAACTGCTCTCCTCTTTAGGAAGGAAGGAAGGAAGATGGGAAGCTTGTAAAACATGTGCTGTTGATGTCCCAGCATTTCAAAAGGCTGTCAAGTGGCATAAGCCACATGTCTAGTCTTAAATGACTTGCTCCAAGGACATCCAGAAAGGTTGCCCTTAGGGAGTAGCRCTGCTTAAAAGGAGCAGCTTGATGAGATTGTCAGCTTAAAGAGAGAACTAATKACCTAAATCCAGGATGTGACTTTCTTAGAGACTCAAATAGCCATTTGGAGGTTAAGAATCCCAAGATCATCCTAACAAGGGATTCTACTGATCAAACTATCATTTCTTTGCCACAGAATACTTTGTGCAAAAACTTAGAAAAAACTTATTAACCAGACATACACAGGGCTTCTGTACAGAGTACAAAATATAGTGAGGAGGGGAGGGAGGACACAGATCCAAATGCAGCCACTATCAAACATGAATGCACCACGGAAGAAAGTTGGACCATTGATTGAAATTGCTGGCTTTCCATTATGTAATCAGTTGCCTTCTTTATCCTTTACAAAAAGCAAATAAAATAAGGGTATTGTTATCTGTCCTGTAAATTAAGTTACATCAGTCAATATGTTGCTAGAAAAAGAGCATAGAGACCATCAGTAAGAACCCAATCCAGCTTTGTCCTTACCAAACACATGCATTTCTGTAGTTTAATTTAAATCATTMAGTGTTGGAACACCATGGTGGCTTAAAGAGCTGCCTTTTCCTGGATTGTTATTGCCATTTCACCTAAAACTGCATATATGTCAGAGAGCAATGGAGGGGTGGACACATTACATAACCATCATTTTACACATACACATTCAGCAGACCCCCCAAGGCTGACTAGCATCTGATGCCAAGTAAGCAATGAGAATCTATTTTAATCAATACATGCATTAATGGTTAACATGTTCTTGCATGAGCTCTGAAGCAMAGTTTGTACATCTGAAGCCCTGTACAGATGTGATACACAGAGGGATCCTGTGGAATCATTACAGGCAATTAAGGAGGCAGAAACAGGGAAATGGTTATCTCTAGAGTCTTGCACTAAATCAATGACAAAAGCATTACAGATGCATAGCCAAATGTATTACATAAATATGCCTTAAAATAAGGCATATGCAATCACTAGCCACTTCTCAATGCTTTATAAGCATTTTTTCTTCTTTATGCATTTGAAATAATCTCTTCCACTTACTATTCAAAACGTGCCTTTTGAAACCTGAAAACATCAGATTGAACCTTTCTCTGTGAATAGACAAACTTCAGCTCCACTTCTCAAATTTACTATGAGCAGAAAAACATATAAAGTGGCTAATTGACCCCCATGGTCAGTGTTTCTGATATAAGGTTTATTTAGCAACTAATTTACCATTACACAATAAACATAACCACAATTACAGGTTAGAACTGCAAAAATTTATGCATTTACAGAACTTCAAATACATGTTCAAGCAATTGTAGATGAAAAATTCTAAACTAGATCCTCAAAATTTTACTTTGAGGATTCAGATGTATAAGCAGAACTAGGTTAAAAAAACCTCTTTATACTTCCTAGCCTGTTTAGATCACATATAAAGAACATGTTCCTCATATCTGCAGAAGCACTCAGAGAAAATACTATGATGACTTTCATTGAACACCTTTATTTACATGATTGCTTGTTGTACACATGCTAATATTCTGCCTACAAACAAGTGACAGGTCTGAGAACTCAACTGATCCCTGGCCTGGGGATAAAAAAGCAAATTATCAGGTCCCAGAAATACCACATCAGAAAAACCCCTTTTGCCCAGGTTTTAAGGTGTATACCTCAGAAGGAGGGCATTTTTTCTAAGTGGCCAAGAAGCTGTTTTTAATAAACAATAAGTGCTCAAGTAATCAATTCTGTTTGAAAACCATTAAATTGAATAAACTGCACTAGTTCCTTCAATTTAATTTTCCCGATATTTTAGCATCTTTTTAAAATGATTAGTCATTTGAAAAAGGATTTGCAGCATCTGATTGAAGGAATCCTGCAGTTTCACACACTAAAAGGTTGGACTTTGCTTGCTGCATTGCAGGACACAAAAGTCCTTTCGCATCAGCCTCACACTCGGGAGCAATTACAGCCCATTTATACACCTACCCACCCCACACTGGAATATGGTTATCACAAAAGAGACAGCAGCAATACAGCATCTCAGCTGTCACATACGTTCAAATACAAAGAAATGTTGCATAAGAAACTTTTCATGCGTCTCTTCAGAAATGCAGATGGACAAAGGGGGAAAACAGGTCACGGAAAACTGCAAAAACACACAATAGCCCAAAGAATTGGTAAGAAAGATGATAGGAGAGGTTAAAATAAATAAGAAAGATGATATAGGAACAAAGATAATATGGGAGAAATTCAATCTGCACTCAAGTTACCTAGGAAACAGAGTGTCTGTGTGGTGAGCAGTTTATAGAGGAAAAAAATATCATTGTTTAGGAAAAAAACAGTCTTTCAGAGAATCTCACAAACTTAGCAAACAGACCTATGGAAACAAAGAAGCAGTTCAAATTCCCATCAGGCCTAACGASTGGCGTTTGCAAACTTTTAACTCAAAGAAATTTAAAATAGGCACATTGTAAATCTCTCAAGGCAAGCATTTATAATGGATTTAGCAGCACACCATAACTGCAGTTCTGCCCTTGCAGTATTAACAATGGTTTTCAGATAAAGGTCCCTGTATAGGCACACAWAATAATCTAAATTCAAGATTAAAAAAGAGAAAGTATTTAACGTTTATAATCATGGAGTTAGATTTCAAATCCTCATTTTAAAAAGTCAGTCCAAAAATGCTGGTTACTATTTCTAGATAAAACCATCTTTCTTTCCTCTCTCTTTTTAATCTTTGATAGTACCGACTGTGGGTACGTGAGCAATAAATAATTYGAGGCTAATGACAACAGAACTCAAAAAGATTGCATCTCATCCTTCTCACTCAATTTTCTATGACTTGGGCCATGCAACCCTAAAGTGTACAGCCAGATTACTGGCTGTCATGGTTATAAGCTGCATAAAAATTAAAGACTAGAAAAGCATTTTAAGCTCATGCAGCCTTCAGAATGGGTCAACAAAACTCCTCTCAACTCTTTAAGGAAAAAAGTTTCCTCAAAAGGCTTGTAAAGTTCAGGACAATTATTTTCCCCCCCACAACAGCCAGGAAGTAGGCAGCTCAGACCTCTCTGAAACTACAGGGACAAATCCCAGAAACTGCATAATCCATATGTGGCATCTCTTCATTTCTCTCAATCCTTCTTTCCTTTCCTAAATCATCTACCTTTTCATAAAGTTGGGGTTTTTTTTAAGTATGATTTTGTTTTTTCAGGACAAGAGGAAAGAGAGTTTCAGCTTTATCCTATTGTAGGATAGAAAAAACAGAGGGAGTGAGGGGAATTCAGAATCTTGATGTTTTCACATGATGAGAAAAACACTTCTCACCCAGCACTAACAGCTAGGAAAGCATCTTTCCCATTTTGTGGGAGTGTATCATGCAGCCTGTTCTTCACATTGTATCTTCCAACTACTGCTGCTCTCATACAGAATTTCAGAGGAAATATGGAAACAGATTGCCTGTTAGCTTTWCAGGGTAAATGACAACCATTGTGTGGGTCACCAGTTTAAGAGCCACAGCTTGGAGGCCTTTACCTGTTTTAGGTGCTGCTATGATGACCGCTTTGACAGTACCTTAAAAAGCAAAGAGACTATTGTAGAGTGAGGACATGCAGAACTTCAATTTTTACCTATTTAAACAACACCAATATTTGCTAATCTGACAAAACCCAATCAGTTCCTCCTTCCAAGATACCTCTCTGATTCTGGGAAAAGTTAGCGCAAAATTTTAAAACATCAGGAARTATGAAAATAAGCACTGGTTCAGACATAAATATCACTACTGGAGAATAGAGAGTAGACCAGCCTTCTATCTTAAAACAGGATGGCTGAGTCACTCATAACTGCAGGCCAGTGCCAGAGCAGTCCATAATTTATTAGGTAACAGGCAATATCTCAACATCCTAAGGACTCCTGTCTTGATGAACTGACCCTGAAGCAAATCAACGAAGAAACAGAACAAGCAGATGATAGTCCTAGAATGACAGGTGTCACCTTCCTGACCATTGGTAGTAGCAGATAGTGTCGTACACCCAAGATTTGTCTTTTGTGTTTGTAGGCCCCATTTCCAATTGCACAAGTGATCATAAAGCCTGCCAGCCGTCTCCACAGATCAGTCACAGCACAGCCTCTCTTCAGTGAGGTTTCACGGTGCAACTAGTTGTGTGGATTTTGAGATGGAAGAATTCCATGAGTTGTCCTATGTGGTTATTCCATGTTGTGGTTACACCAAAACATGACACACTGCATTTGGACTACATTRGTTCTTGACGAACCACAGATGCTGTTTTGATTTCTAGAGATCCCAAGTCTGAGCAGTACTGAAGGGGACATTTGTTATTAAGAAGTCCCAAAAGTTAGAAGGAGCTGAAGCTGGGCCTGCCTGTTTCTGAGGAATTTCCATCAAAAGGGGTTTATTCTACTAGAAATGGTTTTCCCAATCACAAGGCTATTTTGGTGATATCTGCCAAGAGACTCTGAAAGACTCTGGAATCACACAGAGCTATGGTCTTAAACTGCTGTTTATTTWTTTTTTTTTAATGTTTATAAAGCTCTGAATATAGTGACCATTGAAAAACATGATGAAGGCTAATGAAAGCCTCTTGTCTTTTCCCTGTTGGCTGCTGAGGAGTGCTCTCTATTGAGAAGCTACTGGGTGGCTGCAGCAGTCAGCTGGCAGAGTTTGAGCATTAGAATGCTTCAAATCTGCAGAGGCTAGAACACCATCATGAAGAGGTAAACCATTTTAATGGCACACTAACTACATTTGTCAGCAAGGAAATTGGATTGCTGCTGCCTTAGACATACATCTTCCAGGACTAATAGTGGCTTTCAGCATGTGGCGGCAGCACTGCTCAACTCAGCAGGAAAACAAGCCATTACAGGGCAACCAGCAACTCTGCTGTGCTTTTTAGGAGCTGGCAGAGATGGTGTAGGGGGAAAAAAAGCCAACAACAAAGAAACCCCAGTAAAATCTCTACATTAGGGTTGTTGCTCACTCAACACAAAACCAGAGATCAGGAAAGCTCTGACCTGTGCCAGCCAGCAGAGTTCTCCATGATTCAAATTCCTAACCTTCCTCCTGGCTTCCTGGTTTTGAGTTCTGAGGCAGAAAAAGAGCAACTTGAGGAAGGCTGCAATGTCAGCAGGGAAGCAGGGATATCTTGCATGTAAAAACGGTTCCCAGTGGAAGTGAGACACAAAAACCCACCCAATTCTGCCAACAGTATCACCAAATGTCACTCAGAGTTATTATTCCTGCCTCTATAACTCATAACCTTTGCTCCTGAAGGATTGTGGGATACATTGTGGAGAAAGCTTAAAAGAACACACATTAGTTCACAAGTATTTACTAATTGAATTTTCACTTTGAAAGAAGAGAAGAGACGAGAAAAGAAGAACATGGACTCACTGGAGATGTTGTTAATCGAAGGATGGCTCCATTTTTTATTTCATTACGATTCTGAAAGAGAAAAAACCAAAGGTTTTACTTAAGACTTACATAAAAAGATGAAACATGCATTGAGCAGACTGTCATGCTAAACTTGCAACAGTGCTTTTCCCTGTCTGCATGCAAAAGCTTCCCTCTTTCAGATGTAAGCTAGCATCTATTTTCCTCATTGAGGCATATAACATTAGTTTCAATAAATAGGTTGAATTCACATGACACTTAACCAACCTGAACTCTTTCAAGAATGACTTCATGTTTTTCAAAGTTTAGCTTCCACTAGCAACTTCTAAATATTTTCTTGAAATATGCTGTCCATGGTGTCTGGCTCTGGTATTGTACATACTTGAGGAGTTCGTAAGTTTGCTGAAACCTGTCATTAAGCATCTGCAGGATTTAGAATTCATCCCACTGGCTCTTTATTTTCTATAACAAGAACATGCTGACTTAAACCACTGGAACCTACCCACTGAGCTCTGCCACCACGACTTTGCATTCTCCCTCAAAGTGAAAAAAGCATCACTGTTGGCAAAGTTCAAACACACCATAAGTCCTTCTCCTTGCCAGCTGTCAGAAAGAGAGGGCATTTAACATTTTATTTTGGTTAAGCTCACACAGCCGTGGCGTAAGCTATGGTGTACACTTACAGCATCCTTACAACCTTGTGGTCAMAGCCCATGTGCAAAGCTTCCCCTCTTTCAATAACTACCTCCTATTCACCACAGGGTAGGAGAATTAGGTACCTACAGCAATGAACATGCTGACAGGCACTGACTGCGTGCAGCACAACACACAGTCACAATGCCAGTCATGGTTCAGTAGTTGTTCATGAGCTGACACTTTAATCTGTCAGAGGAATTGGAGGAATCCCTAACAGTTTGAGAGAGAAGAGCTAATTTTGTACTGAAGACCATGTTGCAGACTTTCTGCAGACTGGTGTTTAGCCAAGAAAAAATATGAAGGTGTATTTCTCCTCTGTCAGTTTTTCCCAAATTTATTGCATCTTTTTTGTTCCCATTCTGATACATCTCAAATCCAAAATGCTAAAAACCAGATAAATCTTGCCTGAAACCAGGTCAAGTAGTCCCAAAATAAAACTCCAGTACATTGTCTCATTCTTGCTATCCAAGTCATCTGTGGGATTGGTTCTAGCTACCTCAAAGATCACTCTCCACCCACAAAGACTTCTTCACTCTAACTGAAATAAATGAAGTGCCAGACAACACAGGGGCTACAAGAGAGAAGCTTTCTTACAGCATCTTTGCCTGCATATGCAGCGACTCTTCTCAGCCCTCAGCAGTCTCCTCCTGCCAGAACAGCCTCAGGGAGGCCAGCCAGGCTACACTCAAAAGAGGGGCAAGCAAGGGTGAGCAGCTAAACACTGGGTGACTTCCCACAGCACTAACAACAAAGTGCCAGATTTTCTCCACTTGTAGTGGAACAGCACCAGACCCAGCCACATTTCATCATGTCTAAGGAATCTGTGTGAAGTGGCCATACTGCATTTGTGTGGCTTAATCTCAATCAGTGCTGAAACAAACTCACTTCACAAACAGTTGTGGTTGCTAAAACTGTTACCACCTCCTGGATTTGTGGAGCTGAATAAAAGTAATTGCTTTGGGACAGACAATTAGCATAGGCTGTATCTACCTCCATCAGCAGCTTAGACTAAGCTACTGGACTTCAGCTGCATTAGGCCAGAGCTTTTGCATGTACACATACACAAGGTTCCATAAGTTTTACTTGGAAGGCAGCAAATCCCAGCATGCAACAACAAGAAAACCAGGAAATCAATAAGATTTAAACAACTTGAACTGTATACTAATCACATTCAGAATTTAAAGTTCACTGACATATTTATAAATACATTAGAGCTTATTGGAGCTCCAAAAATGTTGGAGACTGTTCTTATAAATAAGAGCACACAGAGAGGCTTATTTTTTTCAGCAAAAAATTTTGGCTTAGTTTCTCATGTTTCCTGTCACAATTAACACGAACCACCAAGTAAGATATACAAAGGAGTTTGTGGTTCATTTGTGACAAGTCACTTCATCTGGGCCTCAACATGCATCTCTGCAAACACTGAAAACAAGAGGTACTGGGCATAGCACAAGCATGGTGATCTCTAGAGACAAGAGGAGGAACGGAGGAAACACAGAGGAACACACAGAGTAATTAAAAGCATCCCTGGACATTTTCTTTGGAGTCTTTCTGTTTAATCATGAAGATGAATCTAAAACACCAAAGCTTTCAGACTCAAAGGTGTAATGCTTGTCAGAGCCCACAACACACAAGCCCATGGACCTTTCATCATATCTGGCTCAGAGCAAGGTGTCTACATCTGCCCTATACTGTAAATTCAATCACAACAGAGATCATCTTCAACTCCTGGTTTAGAAAAAGGCTTAAGGAAAACTGCCCATGCCTTATCTCTGAAAGCATTCAAAGCATAAGGTCTCTAGCACAGCAAGCTAATCAAAATTTGAAAAAAGTTAGCAGTTACCCAATTAAAAAAATATATAATTTTGTTTACTCATTCTAAATATTGGCCTAATCACATACCAGGAAACAGCATGTAAGAGTACAATTAAACCAAGAGGCTTTCCTACATTAACTGCATGATGCAGTAGTCAGCATGCCAGTTAATTTTAATTGCAACATTTACACACAGTTAATCCTCTTAGTATTAAGGATAGTATCCTGTGGATTTCTTTTCCTGGATAACAGAACATCATTACAGCAGCCCAGCTTTGGCAGTCATACTTAAAGGCATCATTGCTATTCAGGACAGAACTCCCCCCCACCTATGGTAGACAAATTAAAAAAAAAAAAAAAAGACAAGAACAGGGCAAAACCAAAAAAACACCCTCTTTCAAGATATTCCTGACCTGTTTCTCAAGTGGACATGAAGTTGACAGATGTTGTCCATGGTGTTGATCTGTATTAGAAAAGCTTAATCCTGAGCAGTGAAGGAACTAGTGAAATGYTACTATCAAAAATGTCCCTAAAAAAACTCCATAACAGGAAAATAGATCTGTTATAAATGTTATCCAGGACAAAGACAGCAGTTATATCAAAGACAAATAAGTCCCCTCTGCAATATTTTATCTAGCAAGATATAATATATCACAGGATGATTTTTTTCTAAYGGACTAAGCAACATTCCCAAGATGAGATTTCAATCAGACGAAATACATTCATGAAGACAYACAAAGAACATAACACAGCAGGAAGTAGGGGACACCTGGAAAGTTCATCTTGCATTCAGATTTTAGGACCCTCTGACTTCTAACTTCACCAGCTGGAGCAACATGAGCCTAAATGACCATAAATGCTTCAGAAGGCAGGAGAAACAAGGAAGGAGAGGCAGTGGGGTAGCCCTACGTGTCAGAGAGTTTTCCATTCTTAGAGAGCTAAGGAGGGGGCTCAGCAGAACTGCTATCCTGGAATTCTGGAGGGGAGATTTGTGCCTGTTTGGGAGCCTGGTTGACAGAATCCATAATCCATTGGGAGGCAGACCTGAGGGTCAAAGGAGTTGAGGAAGGCTGGGCATCCTGCGTGAAGGAAATCTTAAAAGCACAGAAGCAGGCCAAGGCAAGAGAAGAAGTGGGAAACACTGGCCTGGCTGAGCACAAACCTTTGACTGGAACCAAGGAAAAAGAAGAGAGATTACAAGCTTTGGAAGATGGGGCAGGACACTCAGGAGGGCTACTGGGGTGCTGTGAGGTTATGCAGTGAGAAAATTAGAAGGACCAAAGCTCAACTAGAACTTATTCTGGGGAACTACAGGACTGTGAGTCTGACCTCTGTGCCGGGGAAAGTCACAGAACAGATCACCTTGAGTGACATCATGAGGCACATACAGGACAACCAGATGATCAGGCCCAGCCAGAAGGGGTTTAGGAAAGGCAAGTCATGCTTGACCAGCCTGGTCTCCCATGCAAAATTGAACTGGTCAGTGGAGGAGGGAAATGCTGTGGATGTTGTTCACCCGGACTTTAGTAAGCCCTTTGACATTGTTTCCCACAGCATTCTCCTGGAGAAATTGGCTGCTYATGGCTTGGACAGATGCATTGCTGGGTAAAAACCTGGTTTGACTGCCAGTCTCAAAGGGTGATGACGAGCGGAGTTGCATCCAGCTGGTTATATCTGTTCACCAGTGGTGGTCCCCAGAGCTCACCAAGGTGGAGGTCAGTCTCTTTTAAGTAACAATCAATCGGATAAGAGGAAATTACCTCAGGTTGAACCAGGGGTGTTTTAGATTTAGTAGCAAGAAAAAATTCTTCACAGAAAGGGYTGCCAAGCACTGGAACAGTCTGATCAGGGAAGCAGTTGAGTCACTGTCCCTGGAAGCATTTAAAAGATGTGGCACTTGGGGACACAGTTTCATGGTGGACTTGGCAGTGCTTCGTTAATGGTTGAACTTGATCATCTTAGAAGGTTTTTCCAACCTAAACAATTCTGTTTCTGTGACTATTTGCCAGCAGATTCTGCAGATTCTCAAAGCTCTGCTTTTCTGTGCCACTACTTTGCCCAAAACGCATGCAGGAGACTTGCATCTCAAAAGCAGGCCTCAAGCAATTACCAGAGACCACCAAACCATGCAGAGGGATGAAGACAAGAAAATTCACTTTAAAAAAAATCCTATCAAAAGAGTGAAGCAGTTTATTCAGAATTTTGCTGCAGCGACACTGGAAAATTTATCAAGTAAAATAGGTTATTTTGCTACACATTTGTCTTATCATTTTAATGATCTATTATACCCAGCAAAATGCCTCAAGGTTCAGCTCACTCTAACTGGTTGGAATGGAATGTTTTCTTAACATACTTGAGGAAGACCCAGAAGCATTGGTTCCCATGGTTATAGCTCACTCAGCCTGTTTTTTAACCTTGACCACACAGCTTTCTTCAGACTTCTCTAATCACCCCAGACAATAACAGCCAAAAAATCTAAAATTCTTCTTGTGTTTATTACCTTTAGTAATAGATTCATCCCTATTTCCTTACTGCTGTTATTTTGTTGCACCTTCCTCCAAATGGACACAACAACAGAAAATTAGAGCTGTGAAATACTCTTAAAGTTTATGACTCCATTACATTTCCACAAGGATGAGTTTGTGCAAGTTGTAAATGAGGACAAAATGACACAGAATATTAGAGTTATAGMGTTCATTACTGAGTTAACTGCTCAGGAAAGAGAGGCAAAGTTCTTGCTGGCAGATCTCCCTTAAAGCATGGATTCAGCATGCTACAGGATCCAGTAAACACTGGGTGTCACCAGAGGTGGYACCAGGAACAGGACAGAGGGCGTCACTCTGCCACAGCACAGGAACCCCATGTACCCACATACAAGGCACCGAGTGCAGCTTTGATCCTCTCATCTTAGGAAGGGCACAGCAKTTTCTGAGAAAATGCAGAGAAAGAGAAGTGTCCAATGGGCTTCAGCAGCTGCCTCAAAAGGCAGGGTCTCCTCAGTTTGGAGGGACAAAGGACTGAAGCAGGAAAGAATGTAGTGGACCAGAATGCAGAACTGTTTTTATGAAACGCTGCAGTGTGAGAACTTAGGGGCACGTGATGTAATCAGTCGGGTGTCAGTTTAAAGCAGATAGAAAATACACCTCTCCATTCAGAAGGCAGTAAACTCTTCAAGCTTGCTGTCAGAGGTTCGAGAAGAGATGAAAGAGTGGCATCACTTTTATGCAGGATATTAAATAGACTAAGTGTAGGTGTAGCCTCCAACACCTGTAGTACCACAAATGTGAATACTGAGGAGGCATAAAGAGACTGAAAGTCATCATCAGATCACTACCCTGAACAGCATTTGCTACTGCTAGAGCTGGAGACAGACTATGAGATGGGATTTCATTTGGCTGACTTGGTAGGGGATTTCTTAAGCTTATTTTTAGTCACCAAAATATTTAATAAGATGTAAGCTACAGGTGATACAGGTAATACAAGTGATACAGGTAATTACCTACATTGTACTACTTGGCATGACAGAACTGTACTGTTTTAGAAGAAATACTGATGCAATTAAGCTTCTGATAAAATTTCTTTTCTGGGAAGCTATTGAAAAGAAGGGACAATGTCTTCTGGACTTTCATGTTATGATTTGATTATAACATTTTCCTTAAAAAAATAAGTAGTTTGTCTGAAGTTTCCAAAAAGAGAACGTTTTCTGCATCCTGTTTATCTGYCTCTACTCAAGAATTACAGAAGCTGGTAAATAAACCAAGTTAGACCAAGTGGTGCAGTTTCAGGCTGTACATTAGCCAGTGCAATTCTACAACCTACAAGAGGCAGAATTCTGTACATATCCCTCCAGTGCCTGGAGGGCCCCCAACTTTTCCCTTACATCATATCTACCACCACACAGCAGCACAGTCAGCCACCTGACCTTAAAAGTTAACACTTCCTCTCCCTTTCATTCACAAAAAGAAGGAAAATAAAAAGTATTCCAGAGTCCAGAATTTTCTTTTGTCAGATCCGTGACTTGAACAAACTCACCACCCAGCAGCAGTCACTAGGATGTTAGTGAGGCAAAGAGAAAGAAGAAACAGAGTAGAAAAAGAATGCTCAACTACCTATTTCTCCAGCAACCCACAGAAATCCCATCTTGACTGCCACTTAAACCCCATCCTAAGAAAAAGACCAAACTTTGCATGATTTACCCATCTGCAAGTGGAGTGATCTACAAGGACAGCATTACCAGGCACCACTTGTTCTGCAGAGCAGCAGTGGTATTACACTTTGGGCAGACATCCTTCTGACACATTGAAAGAAGTTACACATGAGTTATTTTTAACCTGGATCAGTTCCCCAATTCAAGCAACCACACAGACACACAGCACAGTTGTACCAGCCACAGGGAAGGGGTGGGCCCAAGACAAGCAGCCCTATCGTCCTCTGATAAACTCCAACAGAAGAGCTACACCCTGAAAAATAAACATCAGGAAATGACTGACTTAGCTGTGCTCATACTATTATTAGTAAGATGATGTGGAGAAATCAGAACAGGGCTGGTATGGATACAAAAAAGCCAAGAACAAAAATCCACCAAACCCAAGTAAGGATTATGAAACTGAAGTCAGCTCTTCAGCACAGGTTAMCCACCATATTCACTCATAGCACCACCGAGGGTCAGCACAGCAGCAGTGGCTTAAGCTCCTTAAGCAGATGCTTAGAGAATAAGTGAATATTGAAGCCCAGGCTGTGGCTCACAGTGCGGCTCACT
Organism: Cardinalis cardinalis; assembly: GCA_014549065.1. Taxonomy (NCBI): domain Eukaryota; kingdom Metazoa; phylum Chordata; class Aves; order Passeriformes; family Cardinalidae; genus Cardinalis; species Cardinalis cardinalis. The sequence goes on from JACDOX010000063.1 coordinate 2,897,271, forward strand.
TTTGCCAAATCAAAGCACAGTTGCCCAGTTTGCTACCAYAGGGTTTTGCTTTTCAACATCTTGCTCATCCCTACTACTGTTATATGTGGCATAGACAGTTGCAYCAGTCAACAAGGGAACTAAAGCAGATGAAAATTTTATCATTTTGGGGTTTGCCTGGTTTGCACAGTAGAAGACAGGAATAAGCAGTATAGTATAAGCAGGAAAAGTGGGCCAGCTCATTTTGTAAGCACCACATTTGGAGCCACAACACCAAGACTTGTTTAAGGGAAAGCCTTTTCTCTCTAGTGATTAATTGTGAGGCAAGATTACAAACTTAATTCAGGAAAACATATATATACAGATTTTTTTTTAAAATCACCCCACTTGATCCATCTCATCAGCCTTGATATGGAACTAAGGAACTAAACAGAAGATTGCCATAACAATTATTTTAATAGGAAGCAAGCAGAAGAATTAAGCTGCTTATGCTGGGGCCAGAAAGTATAATAGGTGGACAGGGCAYAATTCTTTTCTTTAGAAAATTTAATATAGACCAAAATTGTACAAAAAGAGACCTAAGAGAACTAAAAGAAGGATAACCATTACCAGTGTTCTTGAAATCAGCCTGAATGAAAGAGGACTGAAAGTGATATACTATATGGATACTGAGGTTTTACTTCTGTTCACTTGAAAAATACAGTAGTGCTCTCTAAGATTTTACTGGATTCCACAGGGCAGTGTTACCAGCATCCATCAAGCAGGCAGGAGCATGGCCACTCAGAAGCCACATGCTGCCCTTACTGTAGGGAATTTCTGCAGGGCTGTGCAGATGCCCCAAAACAGTAAGAAATTTGTGAACATGTGGGAAATACCATGTCTTATAAGTGGCAGAGAAAAGGGAAAACCAGACATGGTCTGATCCAGACCAAACCTACAATCTACCATTTATGTAGCACTATTAATAAAAGTATTATCAGGAGTGATGCAAAATGGGAAATGAAACAGCTCTCTTAATACATTTCTCCAGTTCCCATTCCTCATGCTACTTTTCATTCTCAGTTGTTTAAGAAGCACCAGGTCCTTCAGTGAATCAGAAACCTTCATTATTAAGAATGTTTTCTTACAACTCACTGAAATTCAATTAATCAGTGAAAACAGGCAAATATGAAAAACGTAAAAACTCAAAAAGTCCCAACTCTACAAATGGCTCATTTCTGGTCCTGTTATTTGCATACACTCCCACGCAGGGAGCCTGTAAAGGCATGGAGGAATTTCACATGAATATACAATTACAGGTTGTGTTCAGCAAAAAATAGGTCATGAGCAAAATCACCTTTGAAAAAGAACAAACACCAGGGACTTCACTCAGGTTCCCAGCCCTGAGAAGATGGGGGTTAGAAAGATGTCCCATCTTCAAACAGAGCACAGAGTTGAATAATTACAACCAAAGGAAGGTGAAGCAGCTCTTGCAAAACAGAATTAGAAGTCTCCCAAAAGTAATGGAGTAAACTCAATGTCTGCTCCCCTCCACTTCAAGCAACAAGAATGAAAGGGAAATGTAGGACAGGAAAGAAGGGGAAAAAACCCATGGGAAGTCTTCTGATGCATCAGATGTGAAAAAGAACAAACACAATAAAATTGTGACAATAAAAATGGGTTGTATTCAATATAAAGATGAATGAAACGTCCTTGTATTTAAAGATAACAAAAAAAAATATCACCGTTGTCACCTCTGCGTGTTCAGTGTTGGCTCACAAATCCCTCAGCACCAGCAGCCAACCCTTCACTTCTGAGATTTGCTCAGGTGGAGGGTTAAGAGTGACCACATTCTGCCTCCAGCAGTGAAATCAGCTTGAGCACCATCCTTCTCCAGGCAAACACAGGATCTACAAATGGATCCAGAGCTGACCACGGCCTGCAAGGCCAAGGGTGAGCAGTGATGAGGGACCAGCCAAATCCACCAAGGTGCAGCATCAGCCACTCAAATGTCTGCCCCTGTACTGCCCATACTGCCGGCAGAGGAACACAGCTAACAATTATCGGAGCTGTAGTTTTCAGCCAGGGAGCACACATAGCACACAAAATTACACAGCCATTTTCTACTGTTCATAGAGCATTTTCTTTTCTAAACCTGAGCTCCCCCAGGCTGTAGCGCTCCTGAATCATTGCACCTGATGTACACAAGCTTCTAATTCAGGTACAGCCTGGATAGACTGAGGCAAAGGTGACTTATTTATTCTTATCTTGTATTATCTAGCATGATAAGATCCCGACTCAGAAGTCARGCTTTTAGACATCTGACCTACCAGAGAAATGCTCCTTCATGATAAGCAAAGCCTTTAAAAAAAACACACACACCTATTAACATTAAAAATTAATTAAAAATCAAACACTTTGAGATGAGTACGTCAGACAGATTTTAGCTCAGGCACTATGAGTACTTGGTTTTCTTGTCTACATATCCTCCTCTTTTATTTCTCTCATTTTTAGGAAAAAAAAAGCTGAAAGACATAATTAACAATTTTCACTGCAGTTTCAAGGGCACAGATATAACCACACCATGACCCCAGAGGCAGCAGCCAAAACTGGATCTCCTGTGATAAGCCCTATCTCTAGTAGGAACCCTGGCTGAATCAAAATTTGTTAAAAGACCTCACTTATGCTGCCTGAAGGAGTTATTGCTATATCTGTAGAGGCATTTTTCCAAATAATACAGCCAAAACATAAATAATTTAAGAGACAGAACTGCTTGGGTGTTGTTTTTATTTATGCATGGTGTAACTGGGAGATATAGGTCCAGCTACAAAAGATAAAGAGTTCTGTATATGACAGCCAAAACACAGATGGGCTGTTTGCCACCAAAAACAGAGCTACAGTTGTAAGCTGTGTAACATTTGGACATTTTCACTCCAAAGCTTCTTGCTTCTGTATACAAGAATTCACTAATTGCTTTTCTTTCTGGTACCTTTAAACATAGTGATATTTTAAAGAGGCATCTCTACCTGGAAGGCAGTCTCTGCAGAAACATGACCTATAGATAACATTATCTGCATACATTTCACACAGTTCATCTTTAAGAGCTGTGAAAAACACTTCTTATAAGAAGCTGTCACTGCCACAAAAAATGCTCTGCTCATATCCATTAGTAAAACTAAGATTAAAGCAATGTGGATTTTAACAATTAAGTGTTGTAGCTTCCTTGAAGTGCACGTGTTTTTCCTCATGCCTGGTGATTTTCCTGTTTTAATTCAGACAGAACAATATCCTACTGAACACAAGTTAGCGAAAGTACGTGGAAGGGGTGATGGCCTATATAAGCCTCTCTTCACAGCCACTATCCAACAACCAGCTATAAACAGTGAACAATATCTAATGAAAGTCACAGACATCTGAGTAATTCTAGTGGCATTTAGAGCTCTTCTCTCTTATTTATGTGACTCAGAGTCAGACACTCTGCATATTTCCAGTAGGGAATAAACAAACTCAAAGTCCTCTCTACAGTACAATCCAAAATGTCCTAGAAGACCATAATTTTCCATCCTTATTGCAATTTAAAGGCAGCCAAAAACCATCAGGCTCTCTTTTATGTGGAACAGAAAAAATTTCTCCAAAGCAGCAGAATCCTATCCACCAAAGGTGGAGATAAAGCCTGAAATATCCCTCCAATTGCATCAGGACAAAGATCTTGAAAAAGATGAAGTATTCACTCAATCCCTACTTCTTGGAAATACTCATTGCACAGAGTTTAAACACCAACAGGCAAATTCAATTGTGACTGCTTTATTGGTAAACATTGTGTCACCATTGAGGGCAATTAGCAGAACAATCTCACTATTTAATTTGGTGGAGGCAAAACACAGAAGTCAGTAATTACTTCAACAGGTTTCCTTGTAGTGGCCTTTGAAGTGTCTGTCAACTGAAACTTGAAAAGAAAGGAGAGGAAAAAAACCYCAAAACACATACAAGCAAAAAAAGTGGAAGACCCAAAAAAAAAAGAAAAAAAGGGGGATATATTGAGAAGGTTGTCCAGGCTGGCAAGTAGTTAAATGAAAAACTGAAACTAGTCTGTTAAAAAAACAAGTAAAATTAACAAACAAAAATAAAACTAAACAAAACAGCCCAGGAAAAAAAAGAACCAAAACAAAACCAGCGCCTTCTTRTGAGCAACTGTTCTTGCTGTCTTGTTAAATTTAGTCTTCCCAAATGCTTAACTGTGCCCAAGTTTCCTTTATTTCTTGGGTGTGGGTATGAATTACAGCAAGAGAAAACTTAGTTCATGTCTCAGTCGTATTAGCTAACCCTAAAGAGCTGTAAAATGCAAAACAAAGACCAAGACATGCCTCCACTTCAGAGCAAGCCAAACTAAACTGATAAGGTGAGCAAGAGGTATCTATATATATCTATGCAGTTAAGCTCAGGTCTTTTTAGCTCAGAATCCATTGAGATTAGGGAATTTGACTGTGGACCTCAGCAGGTTTTAAACAGTGTCCTTGTGCCATTGCTTAGAAATTGTACCTCTGCAGTACTACATGTGCACTCTTCCAAATAATCTTTATTTTGTAATTTGAGCAATTTTACCAGTAATGCTAGGAATGAATGTTCTACTTGGTCCTGTTCACTTGAGCATGTCCCATATATTTATACTAGACATTCCATTTTTATTACAGCTATAGCCTTTTCATTACTCTGTGCTGAAATCATTGCATCACTTGATGAATCACCTATTGCCACACTAAATGGGGACAAGAAAAAGCCAACAGAACTTACARAACTGGGTAAGGACAAGACAGCAGGCAGGAGCGAGTAGGAAATATTACACAGTCACTGAAACATATTTCTACCTGCTTAGCCAAAACGGAAAGTGACATGCACTGAAGGTTCCTCACACTTCAAAGAGCCCTTCATGTTTTAAATATTTCAGTTTCCTGTACACCACTTGTTAGCAGAATACTAAACACACAAGAATACCAAAGTTGAAGGGCTCAGTGCCCAAGTCTCAAACTCAACTGATATGAAGAAGTTTGCACATTTGGACTTCTATTTGCTTTTCCTAACAGAAGAAATCAGTTAGAGAGTCATTAAATCAGGTCTTGCAGTACCTACCCTCTCAGTGGCATTGCATTATGGAAAGTATATTTTCATATATTTTAATTTAAAATAAATGACTGTGGCAAATATTGTTATAGGTTATGCAAGAATTGCATTGAACAATTTACCCACCTTCTCGGTGATGTAGAAATTAGAACTATCAGCATGCTGCAGTGCAAATTGGTCATGATTTGCAAGAGACCACCTTAGAAATATGAAAATAAATTAATCACAAAATGAAACCTTAATAATTCAAAAAGTATCCTTTACATAATTTTAGCATGACCAAACAAGCGTCTGTCATTCCCATGTATTTCTCATACTTCTCAAAGTTTTCCAGAGCTTTCAATGATGAGTTCCAAAGTCTAAGCTAAAACATGCTTACAAAAGGAAAATCTCAGCACAAATACATCCTAGTGATCTTTTTTTGCAGTAAGCAAGACCACTAAGTCACTAAAATTGACCAAAAAAATAAAAATTTATAGTACCAGAAGTTTATGCTAGCTTATACAATACACAATGGATATAGTATTAAGTTGATATAATACATTAGGCATAATATATCACCTTAGCTCAGCAGCAATTTGATGAATATAGGTAGTTTCTCCTGTGTGGTAGCACTTGCTTGAAACAGTTTTTTTGATTAATACATTAAACTTAAATCAAGATATTTGTCTTAGCCAATTAATAGTCCATAATAAAGAATTTCCAATTAACATTTCATTTTCATGTAAACAGTCACATCAAGTGGAACCACTGGACTCAGTGCTCAAAATTCAGATCCAGAGGCAGTGCTTTAGTCCCTTAACCCGTGAACAGCGGGGACCACAAGCCAAATTGCAAAAATGCAAAATGCATCTCTGTGCAGAAAGGAAGGAAGCAGTCAAAATGAGAGTCGCCCCCATGATGGAGCTGCTTTATTAGGAGCCTCATCTTGCAAGCAATTGATCCAAAATGCACTGCAAATTCAAAATTTGAAACTAACATAAAAATATTTAAGAGACTAATGACTAGTCATACAGGATGTCTAGATTTTCTTTGGAAAAAATCATCTCCTCGTTGGTTTAATACTTCAAAAAGCATTGTATCTAGTATGTACTAAATAGCAGAACTTACCCATCACAGACTTCTTTTATTATCGAGGACAGTGGCTTTTTCTGGTAAAYGAAAAAAGAAAGAAAAATAACTCGGAGTTCTTAGAATATGATTCCAAAGCCAGTAAATGCAAAAAACAAAACTAGTAACATTTTGTTATCTATTTAAGTCAAGTGTGAAAGGATCCCAAAATTTTCTGCTGTTTTGGTCTCATAAAGGCATAAAGATAGCAATTCTAGACATATGCATTATGACATTATCCATTATTTTTGCCAACATTAGCCCATATAACATAGACTCAATTTTTCAACTGAGAAATCAAAAGAGTCTTTTGTGTACATTGTATCTCATTACCCAACAGAAACAGAAGATTTAGATATCAACACCAGCATTTTCCAGGAATTACATCTGAAACCAGAGGTCATTCAATAATTTTAAACTTTCTTTTGTTCTTTTCAGAGATGCTCATATGATGACAGTAATCCTCTCTCTTAAGTGCACACATACAGGTTCTCCTCTGATAAAACACCACMTGGAAGGTGTTAGAATTCCAGATGTCTCAGCTGCTTTATTCTCTACATCTGTGAGCACAGGARCATTTGGACTGACTCAAAACAGCTCTCCTGCTTTGGGTCCCAAAATAGAAAAGAAGAAAGCAGTCTAGCCTGTTGATGTTGCAATGCTTTGAACATTCTTATAAACACAGGGTGCACACACAAGTTTTTTTAGAAGACTTCTGGCTAAGAGCAAATGCCTTTTTATGTCCCAAACCATAGACGAAATTGCATGGCGGAAAAAAACATGCCAAATTTTACCAGTTGAGTGACTGCTGAGACTTTTTCCCCCAATACTGGGTGACCACACAATGTCACCTATATCTGTTGCTTCACAAAAACTTCCCAAATCACCTAAACACCATAGGATMCACCACTCTAGTTACTTCCACTAATAACAGTTCACTGAATTACTAAAAAGGAAACACACAAATACAGAAAACTCACCATAAACCCAACCAATTAATTCAACGCTATTGTCAAAATAAGCTTTTTACTTTTAATTTTTATAGGAAATGATTAGTGGAAAAATTAACTCAGTATCAGGACGTGTTATATGAAGGCAAAAATATTTTTCCCTTTAGTTTGTTTTCTGTGTTTCACCACTGCACAGACAGAAAGCCAGAGAGAGGACTCCTTGGCCAGGTCAGCATCAGAGAAGAATTTATTATTWCAACAGTCCAGTCAACTAAGCCAGTTAATAAACAGGCAGAAACATTACACAAGACCATTTCAATCAGACAGGAATGAAAGCACCTGCTGAAAGGATTCTGTTCCTGCTTACCATATTGTCTCAGTCCTTGGTTTCCTTCCTTCTTCTTTCATTGCCATTTCTATTTTCATATGACCACCCAAGATGATCCACACCTGTGCAGTGAATCAAACTAAAAGCTGGCCCAGGAGAAGGGGGGAAAGGGGGGGAAATAATTTTCCCCAGGACTGATTTCCTCATCTGCCTGCCTTTGTRCCTAAATGAGCAGCAAACACCAGCACATGGAAGAAAAGACAGAAGAGGGAAACTGCTCCATTCAGCAGCAGGAACAGGTTCCTTCTCCACAGCAGCTTCTCTGTTGCACTGCCTCAGTTTTTGCATAGCTGCAGCCAGGCTGTRGAGCAGAACAGGCAGATCACACTAGATAGAAAAAGTGAGGTTTTCTCCCAGTTTTTTTGGACTGATCAGCTCCTCAGTCTGGATTACTGTGTCACTTGTGTACAGCTACTTTGACAGCTGACCTCCTCTCTGAGGGTTTTTTCAGCTTCGCAATCCTGTAACAGCAATTGTGGCTTCCAACTGCTTTCTTTCCTCTACCTTCTAAGAAACAAAAACCACCAAAGGAAAAAAAAACAAAAAAACCCCAGAAAAAAACCACACATACAAAAAACCCCAACAAACAAACAAACAAAAAACCAACACATTTTTTGTGGAGGGACAGAGGGGGAAGCACAGCGTTGTCTGGAGCTAGATAAGTTCAGTTTGCCTTTCAGCACTCATGGGCCAGCCTGTAGGCAAACTGCTGCCAAGCAGAGTACGCTGCTCTGYCTGCTGCATCCCCTTCATCCCTCAGGATGCTGCTGTAGGCGTTGTTCTGATATTTCCATATCTTGACAAAATTTTATCTGGGTTATTAATTCCCTTTACAAAGTAAATAGAAGCCAGGTAGCAGATTCAATATCATGGAGGACAAAAAGAGTACTGCTTTTTCTTCTCATTATTTCCCATAGGATCTATAGTTGCCCATTAGAAACTGACAAAAAATAATTTAACAACCTAAAATAGGAATAATRTAAATATTCTAAAGGCTGTATTAAATTACTTTTTAAATCATTATTTTGATACTTTCAAGTTCTCTATGCCATTAACTTTTATGTCCTTTGTCAATCCCATTTATCTCCTACCCCCTTTGCCTATTCTACACCACCCTTGCATTGTTATATGACAAAATCTGAAACTAAAAACTTGGACAAAAAAAACACAAAAAACCCTGCAACAAATCAATTAGAACCTGTAAGGTACAGCTAAAAGAAAAAGCAAATGGATCCTCAATAATAAAAATTATTTACACAGCCAGCCTCTCATAGTACAGCTTGCTCCTCCTGTGGCACTACTCCTACAGCACTGATGTGAATAAGCACAGCCCATGATGAAAGAAGCAACAAGATGAAAAAAAAGTGGAACTCTTCTGGGACACAGAGTTTGCAATTAGCAAGATGAAAAAAAAGTGGAACTCTTCTGGGACACAGAGTTTGCAATTAGCAATTTGACAACTCTTTACAAATTGATAAATGTAAAATAAGTACCACCACAGCAATAAGTAATAATAAGTAATAGCAATAAGCTGCTGCTCCTAATAATCCCTTGGGCTGCACTCCCCCTACATRTAAGTCTCCAGAAAAAATTCCTTCCCCTTCCCTAGCTGGGAGATAAATTGCCACCAGCACATCGTTCACAAGAGGGGTGTCCCTGCAAGCAGGCAAGGGCTGCCATGACTCCCTGTGTGCCCTCTCCCAGGCGGAGGCTGGTTGGCAGGAGGCTGCTGCAGGGACGCTCTGGCACGCAGCACACAGAGCTGGCAGCAGCAACAGCAGCAGCCCTGCCACCCTGCCTGCACAGCCAGGCCCCCTTGCCAGCAGAACTCTGGGAGTGACAGGCAGGTGGGTGAGTGCCCAGTTCCCGCTGTGCTTCCCAGCTGGCTTACAGCCACCCCCAGAATCCTGCCGCAGCCTGCGAGACACGGAAATGTGTTTGGGTACCAGTGTCAGGACATAACTGTCTACTGCAAGGATAGCACCACAGCACTACTAGGAAACAAAGAAAAGGGAGCTACTATATTTTTTTCATTTTTTAACCATGGAAAATGAGATGAAAATCTATTTCCACTCTCTGCAGAGTAATTCCACTTGGCAGGCCATTCAAAGTCTCTTTTTTCTTGCCCCTGGCTCTAAATATCTGCAAAATGTCAAAGAGCATAGATTTGAAGTTTTTGTTACCTTAATTTTAATAAAATTCTGTTTATGGAAATTTATTTACTTTTGCTGCATTTACAGTTCCAAAAAGTCAAATTTACCTTATTAGTCAACGTACTTCAAAGAATTTCTTAYAATCCGTCCAATAATATTTTGAAGTTTTTCCTTCATAGAAATGAGTATTTTGTGCTAGTGTTGGTTTTTTTTTTTTTTTGTGTCTATGTCTCCTCCTAGACTTGTAAAAATGAAGTAAGCTTGTGAGCTTTTACACATGCTGAGATGCTCATTTAAAGCTCTAAGAAGATCAGGCTGTTGCTTTAATGTACAAAATAACTGAGATCAAAGTAAACTTTGTGCTCCCTACAGGAGATAACACATTCAGCTAACTTATCACAGTATCTGCACTGAACACATTGRTTAGAATAAAAGTATTTTCCTGGGGCAGGTATTAAATTGACAGCTGAAKTTAAGTGACACTGGGGCATTTCAGCTGCATGACTTACAGATCTGCACACGAGGGGAGGATCCTGACAATGACACAGAGCACAGGCAGCACTACAGGAATTTACACACCTGGTAAAGCTCTATCTGCAATGACTGCTTAGCACRGATGTCCAAGATTCAGGCATGACCCTCATGCAGGTCACCAGTTCTGAGCTCACCTGCACATATCTCAGTTGTGTCTCCAGGTTCTGTGTGCTGGGACACACGCAGATCCTGAACTCAGTCTTCTTGAGTACCTGCTTGCTACCTGTGCAGTACTTGGCAGCACTTCCAAAGTAACTTGCAGAGCACAGATTGAGATTTCCCACTCCAATTTCCTCACCAGTTTCATCCTTTCATGCCTACCCCTATGGAGAACTCACAGGGAACCAGTCACCAGGAAGAACTAAGCACAGGCATGCAAGAATGTGAGCCAGCTTAGTCCAGACCACTGTTTTGTTCCAGAGAAATCATGGCATGAGCAAAAGCAAGCAAAGAATGTCCAATATATCAATGCTGACCAAGCTCTAGGTCCTGTTCAAACCACCACTAGTACTCCAATTTGGGTTTAAAGCACTTCCAAATCAAACAGCAAGTGTGTGTGTGTATGTGTGAACTGTAAAGAGGACAGAAGCCTAAATCCAGGTGGAAACTGGAAACCTGCACTGTGTTACATGTGCAGTTCTGATATACTTTGTGCAATACCAGGAAATTGTAGACAGGTTGGTTTTAGGCCAAGTCGGAATATCTTTCCTTTCCACATGACTGAAAAGGATTCATTGCTTTTTCTATTTGCTTAGGTTGGTTTGTTAGGTTCTGCTTGTTTTTTCTGGGACAATGACTGGGATATCCCTCTCCCTGTCTGACACCTTTTAACTACAGAAGTAACAAGAAAACCCTTAACTCTGCTGTCTTTAAGCCTATCACAGAAAAAGAKAACAGATGCAGCACATCTGTTAGTGCAAAACAGCATTAAGGAAAAGAATTCAGTTGCTGACCTGTGCACCTGTCAAAACCAGAACTTCTAGTCAGTAAATACAAAATTCTGTCTTATAATTAATGCTATTATGACACTAATAAATCTTTCAGTGCTGAATTCATTTTAATGGCTATTTAAAAGCAGAAAAGCACCTCTTTAAAAACACCTCTTTTCACCATCAGTGGAGGCTTTACCTGTTACTGTCATGCACCAGGGTCCACAGTGGACTGGTGGCAAACACCAGATACAAGGACTCTTGCATCCATGATTCAGCACTGGTTTCCTGTGGTGTAAGAGACAAGGTCTTTTGAAAGGAGGAGATGCTGGAGTGCTTTGGGCTTCAGCCTTCTCAACCTGCTCTGAAACACTCTGGGAATCAACACCATTGCATACAATGGAATACTGGTGAGACCAGACTTGTTAACTTATTATCGGGCATCTGTAAAAGATGAAAGGGAGGATTTCTCTAACCCAGGGGAGCACCGCAGAGAGTGACTGCCCGAGGAACAGGGAATCCACAATGCTACAGTGAAAAAGACCATAAAACCCAGCCAAGGCCAGACCAACACAATGCAGTTGTGCCGTGCAGCAACACAGCCCAGGGCTGGAAACATTCGCACCTCAGAGCCAACAGGCAAAACCCTCAACAAGTGCAGCTGCTGCTGATGGGGGAGAGCTTTTATCAGCTCAGTTCACAGCTCTTAAGGCGACTGTTTTAACATGTCAGCGGCAACACCTTGGTATAAATGTAGCACGAGGAGTTCCACAGGGTGCACAAGACTTAGGGAAACCCAGGTATTTGTGTCCTCTCTCTCTTCACTCTCAGCTGCAGCTTCCTCAGTTACTCCCTTCCCACCCCCCCAAAGAGATCCTCACTCCTAMGTCTGCATTTCACCTGATCTAACCACTGACCCATAGACCATGTGTTTAGGATGTTACAGTGACTGTACAACAATGGAAGCAGCAAAATACAATGTTGCTAAAAGAAAAAACTCAATCAAAATAAAGAAAACCATAAACAGAACTTTGCAGAGACTTCTTACTCCATCTCTAGTGTCCCTAACAAGACATAACACTCCCTGTTTTCTCAAGTGTAAGTAGGAGCACTAAAAACTCAATCAAGAGTACTGAAAAGTTAAAAAACACCTAGGGACCCATAGTAGTGAATTTCACCATGTTCGCATGCAGCATTCTTGCCACATATATTTCAAATACAGCCAAAACACACTTTTAAAGACAAAGCAGGGCTTTAAGATGTGGCTCTTCACACAACCTATTAGGAGACCATGCCTTTCAAGACAGAGTGAAGAAACCCCAAACCCCCAGCTCATGACTGACACATTTCTGGCCTACAAGGGCAGAAGTTTCTCCATGAAAGCAAAAAAAAATTATACTGTGGAATTTTTGGTACTACTCTCTTTTGCATTACAAAATGTAATGTCTGTATGTCTATAACTAGAATATAATTGAGTCATAAAGTGTGCCTGGATACTCCAGCTGGCCAGAATGTGAATTAATTCATCAGTCCATAACTTCAGAAATCTCATTGTTACACATTTCCCTTAATAAGAGTGGAATTAACTTAAGAGATGGGACTCCTGTTGATAGTTAAAAAATTTTATGGATGCAACAACCTTAAAATCATGTTTAGCCTTCATCTTGAAAATGCAGGCAGCAAAATTCAGGCTCCAACAGGGAAGTTCTAGCAAGAATTACTGAGCTAGTAAAATCAGACATGAAAAAAGTCAAACCAAATCCACCAAAGAAAAAACCCCACAAACCCACAAAAATCAAGGGGAGAATAAAAAATAGTGCTTTATCTCTTTGTTAAAATATTATTCTCTGAACATCCTTTCTGCTGGAGATCAGGAACACTAGGATATTAGTTTTGTAGAGACCTCAAGTGTATTCTGGCTCTACTGGCCCTACTTGCACTTCTATTTAACAAAAAAAACAACCAGCCAACCAACCAACAGAGTCCTGTCTACTGCACTGAACTWATGGTTCTTCACCTAGAAAATAGCACCAAGTAGAAAGCCTAAATAGCATCCATTAGACTGCAGTTCACAAAACATTTCTATTTATTCTCCCCCTCCCTTTCTTTTACAATGCCTAAACCTTCTGCACAGCTATTACCTCTTCCATCTACTAGCTCTTGCTGCTGCCTCTGTATTAAACAGAAGCAGTAAGACAGAGTTTTTATGTATTTTTCAGTGATGAGGTCCCAGCCACACACACCACAGGACATAAGTTTGCAACTTTGAAAGAATCCAGCCAACCAGTGGGAATGTGGCTTTGGACAAGCCAGACTAATAAAATGTAACATGTGACAATAACATTGCCTGTTTTATCCCTGCTGGCTGGCTGCCACCACATCAAAGAACTGAAGCTCGAATGATGACTACTCCAATGCTGCAGTTCTGTAAGAAAAAGAATCATATTTTTCAAACTCCATTGTAGCTAACAATTGGTTCATTATGTTAACAAAGTGTTGTCTATGTATACAAGTGTGTCAGTGCATTGAATTATATCCAGTGCACTAAAAAAAGTTGCATTATTATTTCCAAGGTTATTCTTGCTGCTGAACAGCTTTTKAAATAAATAAAAGTAAAAAATTGAGACCTTTCATTAGTCCAACTAAGGAAATGGGGAAAAAAAATCGCATAAAAATAACAGATAGTATTTCTTTACCAGCTCTATTAATAATATTTTCACTATGCTTATATGCCAGTCAGCACCTGCTTTATGAACAGCTTCATATTCAATTTTGTGAAGCTGAAATATGACAGGTACAACAAGGAGCAATAAGACTCCAGAAGCATCTGTTTGGCACCTAAACACTTATTTTAAGCAAGCTCTACCTTTAACAAACTGGCTCAAGACAACAAAATGTTTTCCAATTCTTATTGAAAAGGTAGCCACCTTTTGATTCATCCATCTTTGGGCAAGTCTTCCATCAGCAGCAGCTGACATCCTCCTTCAGGATGGGTGAGATACAGCTGCAGTGGCCAGCCCTGAGCACAGGCTCCTTCTCCTATCTGATAGAAAGGAGCTGCTGCTCCTTTCCTGCTGCAAATCCAGGCAGGGAATGTTTTCATAAGTCAGTAGGTTTTTTTGTTTGGTTGTTTTTTGGGTTTTTTTTTTTTTGTAAGTTTTTTTTGTTTGTTTATTTGGTGTGTGGTTTTTTGGGGGTTTTTTTTTGGGGGGGGGGTTCTCCCCATGATCTGCTTCGTAGCCCTCTATCTTCAGGAAACTGCAATCTTGTCAGCTGTTAAAGGCACTGACATTTCCATTTACTATAAACTCAGGATGTGTAATAACACTGGAAATCTTAGCAATATTCATACCAAAATTCTTCACTAGTTCCAGCTACTGCAGTACCATTATATTTTCTGGGTAAGAGTTCATATAAATTTGCAGGTTTGTGGGAAGGAGGCAAGAGCCTCACTTTTCCTTCATTCCCTTAGGAACTAAACGCCTCAAGTCAGAGTCTGGAGCCAGAATGAAGCACAGAGTGACACTTCACAGTACAGTGAGACATCAATATCCCTTTCTTGATCACTGCTTGAACAATGCTGGTGCTCACTAATATTGCCTACATTTAGACTCGTGATGCCAGGATTGTCTCGGTATACTGCTATTACTAGTGACAGTACTTGCAGAAACTATATCTATTCTTAGTCTACACACATGGCAGAAGCGATGTGCAACTTTCTTTTCTCTAATTAAGTGTTTCACAATCCCTTTTGAACTTCATTTTTCCCCACAGTTTGAGAAACACTGCACTGAATCAATTAACAATCCTCAAGGGTCCATATTTAGGTCTGAAACTAGATTTAGGTTTGAAAGCTTCTTTTAAAAAAACCAAAATCTTAGTGGTAACCTTTCAATATGCAGTGAAGTACAATGACTTCTATGAAGAAGACAAAAAAACAACCACAATTAAAATGACACTGGCAGAAGAGAAGACACAACTTGAAAGAGACTCAAAAGATAAACTTGCTGAGTAAATCTAAATTTTAGAGAGAACATAAATGTAAAGCAGCCCATTGCTCTATCCATGGCTGCATTTCTATTAACATGAAATTGTCATACGAAAATGCTCCTGTAAATTTTGCTCACCATATGAGATTTGTTCTTTGAAAAGAACTGTTATAAACTGTACCTTTCTATAGGAAAGCCTTGTTTACCTCCAAGGCTGAGGAAGTTCATCCCCAAGCTTAGAGAAATCTGGTTTTAGTACAACTTGTGTTAAGACACACAAGTGGATTTGAATGGGATAAGCCAAAATAGATGTTGTCCCCAAATCTCCATCTTGTGCCTCTCCTGGAAGCTGCTTCTCCTACAGCAGGAACAGTGTGACCGTAAATCCACAAAGTATCCAGGTAACCTAAAATGAGCATTGGCTTACCTAAAATAATTTGTGCTGTAAAAAAGCCCCAACAGCTAAGAATTATACATAATAGGCACAAATTAAAGCATGCAGGCTTTCACTGAACACAAGAAATAACACCCTCTTATGAAATAGCTATTTCTGGGACAATCAAAGAAAAGACAGGGTAGACTAGCCAGCATCCTGGYTCACCTGTACAGACCCTGTGCAGTCCTATTATTAACATCTTCTAGAATAATCAGCCAGAAGATTGAAGAAAAAGATAACAGACAGCCAGCATCTACCATTCATTTCTTCCCCAGACTGCATTGCTAAAAAACCCACAAAAAGATCCCAATGCAAATTCAGACACCAACTCTTTTCCATTCCTCCCCTTAYATGACAGAAAGACTAAAGCATGAAAGATCAACGCTATACACAGTTCTGAAGGCACAATCAAATCTTCATATTAAAAATTAATTTTGGGCAGAGCTTTAATATTGCTAGTACAGATTTATGGAGGAGGGGAGAGTCTGGATGCTATTTTTCTAATTTATGATTGAGGAAAATGATGGAACTGGGGAGGGAAACCCAAATAAACCCCAAGTATTCTGGAAGAGAGTGACTGAATTCAGTCAAGTCCATCTCTCAAAAAGAACATGATTTAAAATCAGTTCTAATCCATACAGGCATCAGCTACCTGTGAGGTTTACTGCAACTAAATTAGTTCCCACCTGGTAAGAGAGAGAGGGCAGTAAATAAGTGACAGTTTTTCCCTCCTTGTTTAAAGCAACTTTCCAAGAAAAAAGCACTTGTGAAACCCTGACATCAAATCGTACGTGTCAATGATTGAGCAGAAAATTTTCTTTACATTCATTGGAAGCAGGCACAGAGGCTAATTCCAAAAGGCATTTAATTATATATCAGTTTTTCTGGCACAGAATCTCTCTAACTGAGTGAGACTAATTTTGCATGATTAAATTTAAAACCACCACTGGTGAACCCAGGTTAACAAACCTATAGAAATACAGTGGGAAGCCTCAACTCAAAAAGTCTCTGCGCCTCCTGAAGTCCAAGTTGTCAGAAGTCATGCAGGGGAGTGTAAAGTTTAATAACATTTGGTGGAAAAAATACTCATGAGCTCTTTTAAGGCCAACACCTGCCAGTACACCACCATCAGTGGTTCTGGTTTCACAGTGGCATTTCTTCACTTTGAAAATATTTTACTCTCTCCATTGCTAAGCAAAACATGCATACACGCAGCAAGWAAACTAGGATAATGTGCAACTGAATATAAATAAGTGCCTCCAAGTATACGCAATGAGCAACCTTAAAAAACCTCCAAGATTTTCCTTTGATTTCTTATATGGTATTTGTACTTCAGTTTTTGGAACAGCCTCAGTACCCTGAAAGATAAAACACTTGTGTCACACTACAGTGATGGGGTTTTGTGGGTTGTTGGAGTTTTTTTAAGTAATATTATAGTGCTGTTCATTTAAATACTGTTTTTCTTGATGGTAAGAAAGAGAGAGAAGAAACCATTATGGGAAAGTTTTTAGGATTTTCTGAATATATGTCAAATGGTGAGTGAACGAGCAGATGCCACCTGGGACACAGGCACTGGCTGCAGTGTCTGGTCAGTGGGTAAGTCGTTTCTCTTTTGTGTCTTCCTCCCCTTTATCATCTCCGACAGCTAGCCATCTGAGGGATGAATCATCTCCTCCACTACAGCTCTTCCACTGAATAGCTGCTCTAAAGGAAACAGACTGAGGAAAAGTTAGCACTAAGTGAATCAAAGGCAGAGCGGTGTGTTCTGAAGTATGTATCACCCTAGATATTTTCAAGGTTCATTCCCACATTGCTCGCAACCTTGAGAAAGGTAAATATGCCTGTTTGTGTGCATGGGTAGAAGGAAGGGATGATTCTTTCCCATCTTTCCATGTCAGAAAGGGGAGGGATGAGACTCTCTAACTTCATTCCCTCATTTCCATATCTCTCTGCATCGGGAGCAGGCTGCTATTAAAGTCTTCTCCATTTTGGCCTTATTTTCCCTCTCCTTCCTCCTCCTACCCATAAAAGGGGCTTGAGGAAGTTTGCAGACAACTTGGCAGGCTGTGTTTGAGGAGTTTTACCCAATATAGTTCAGCATTGATCTTTCTTTTCTCTTTCAAATCTTACAACATAAAATTAAAAACAAGGTACTAGGAAAGTAAGCTAATACTACAGATAAAGTATGAGGGTTTTTTGAGAAGCTTACTTTAAGCTTTTTGTAAATAAAACCAAATAATTTTCATATTATTCTGCTGCTGTTTGAAAGGAGACTTCATAGTACCTTTTCAGTTTTGTCCCCACTGTACTTGGTTCACCATGACTAACATGCATCTTTCCCTGAACACAGTGTGCAGTGTCTACCATTTGTTATATAAGAGGAAAAAAGTAAAACATTCTTCACTCCAGAAGGCAGAAGATTTCTATGCTTACTGAAAAATTTCAGCAAATGAAAATGGAAAAGCGTGGCAGGTCAAAAAAATCAACCTACAAAGTTTGGTTTCACTTGGGAACTCCCTTTTCCTCTAAGGGGGCTTTCRGAATGCTTAAAAATCATACTGCTGTGATTCCAGCCGACCTCTAGTACCATGTTTCTTCAAATTTCACRCAGGAATTTCCCAGGCATGTGCCAAAAAAGGGTTAACTACAAGTGAAACTCATTGCACCGCATGAAGAAATTACTAACCCATTTCAGTAATACATTTTCAGTGTGAATTCAAATGCTCTCCTCTCCAATAGACCTTTATAATGTACTGAGTCCCCAGACACACTAGGGTCTAAAGCACATTATAAAATGCTTTTCTTCACTCTGAATACTATTTACAGAAATAATAATAATTCTAACCAGGTAACATGCTGCAGGATTTCAAAATGTTAAGGGTAAGCTGTTAAATATTAAAGAGGTTGCTTTTAATATTAATACATTGGCCACAAAAACAATCTCAGAGAAGTCTAGAATATAAAACACAGCCCTTGTATAACTTGTTTTTGTTTGTTTCCCTCCACCACAATTTCCTAAAAAGAGTTTTTAATTCATAATTTTGAATTTGGTAACTTCTGTACACTGCCTCCAATCCATCTACAGGGCCATTGCTTTAGAACTAACCAGACAAACAGAACAACCCCGGAGATTCCTGAATAGAACCACAAAGGTCCTCCTGCTCACAGTGCACCACTACCTAAGTTCTAAAAGCTGCACTTGCTGCAGCCATTCAGTATGATTCTACTCCAAATGCAAAGCACTGACTAGAAATTTGAAGACTTTCCACCCAGAGGTAAAACACTACCACAATTTAACAGTTGAAGAAACTAAGGCACAAAAGTGTTAAGTGGGTCACAAAAGCAGTAAATGCCTTATTCAAGCAGCTGTTCGTAAAGAAAAAGCAAATGAAGAAAGCAGCAAAACACACCAAAAACCTTAAGCAGTAAAAGAGGAAGAGGGTTACACCCCTTATAAAAAACACCTTCTGCCCCACATACATTCATAGGAAAATGCACATGCACTGAAGTAAATATAAATGCAGACAAAAACACGCAGAGGAGAACTTATTTCTGAACAGGGCCAGCTGAGCACAGCTCAGGTACACAGGCACTTACTTGGTCTATTTCCATTAACTTGGGGAAGGCACCTGGCCATTCAATCGCCACCTTCACTATATCAGCAGGAGGGGGCATTGCGACGCTGCTGTTCCTCGGAGCCAGCACAACTGGACACTAAGCACTGCAGAGAGCCTCTCTCATTCACACCTGCAGGGAGAGAAAAAAAAATAGAAAGAAGAATATTACAGCAGTTCAGGCAGAACTCCAGCACTGCCGCTTCAGTCTCCTAYATTTCCCCTGGCTGGCCAGGTGGATGGAAATGTACGTGTGTGTGTGTATGTGCAGGGGCAGGAGAATGGCACATGAGGAGCAAGCACAGGATACAACGCCACAACACGCTGCACAGCTCGACAGCCTGTTAGAAAGATGGCTGAAGCACTGAAATGTACGGTGAATAATAGGCATGCATTAGATTTAAATAGAAAAACTATTTTTAAATATTATTAAATATGCTGGTGGGAGAAAAGCGACAAACTAAAGAAAGCTTCTGTTACAGTGTCACTCCTGAGGTCCCAGGGAACGTGACCAGTTCAGTTAATGCTGGCGCTTCAGGAGAAGAGATTGCCCAGGAAGTTATGGCCAGGAAACACGGTTTCTTTTAACTATAGCAATGATCTTCTGGGTGTTCACAAATAGATCACTGCACTATAGCAACCAGTATGTCAGGAAGAAGGCAGAACACACAGCAGTTTCCACATATACACACACACACGCACACACACACATCCTCACCTCACAAATCCAGAGATACCCACATATAAATACTTCTTCATGGTACATTCAGACACGTGAATACACAAGGATGTAGTATACATTCACAGTGACATAATCAGCTACATAACACATCATAATTCTGCAAAAATATGAATATCAACAGGATCTTGTGTCAAATAGTGTGAACTGTGAATTTCAGGGAAAGAGGAAAGGAGAAGAAYCAAACCCTCAGGTTTTGCAGAATTGAAGTTCTGTCTCTTCTGACTCATCAAACTTTATAACTTTCCAACAACAACAACAACAAATGTTTATCAAGAGCGTGTAGTGCCTCTCTGGGCTTGCAAACAAAGATTCTGCACGCCTCTCTCAGCTTGGTGGTGGCAGGACACCCTCCCTAGTAGCAAAGCTCTGCAGTTTTCAGACACAGCAGCCTGTGCACCCCTTCTGCAGATGGGGAGGTTCCTGCTGGCTTTGCCAAGCCCTCCACAACAACCATGGTGTTTCCTGCATGCTCTGCTGAGACCCAGCAAAGCGCCATCACGTACCACAGAACAAGAGAAGCTGTAGAAATCCCCAGTGGTGCAGTCCCACTTCTTCTTACAGAAAAAGGGAAGTGGTGAAAGCATGGAGACATGTTTGCACATACATCCTCTCAAAGAGCTAAGGCAAGACAGGAGCTGGCTGAGTATACCAGACATCCAAAGACACAAACAGGTAAAGGTTAAAACAGGCTTTGACCAYCTTCAGTTGCTGCTTCAACTAAGCTGGCCTAACGACCTTTCTTCAGCTGCAGCAAAAGCTGGAGCTCAAGTTGGTCTGAACAAAATTGTGAAATCATCTCTTTATTGGGAAACGTTGTACCTTCGTCTCAGACTACTTTTCTAAGTAGGAGCTCATCCAGCCTTGTGGATGTCTCCATTTTTCCTTCTTTCTGGTGTGTCTCTGGTCTGCTCTGAAAAGGCTCAGTCCTCTGACTCTGCAAGCCCTGCTACATTCTATATAAGGCTCTAAACACATAATATAAAAGCAATTTATGAACTTTAACACYCCAGTAATTTATTTCCAACAATGGCAGTTCTGACGCCGACAGGATCGCACATCACCACAAAGCAAAGCGCAAGGCAGTGAATGAGACAATGGACGGTCTATAAATAAAACTGGATTGCAGGAAGTGCCTTGAAAGACTAAACAATGTGATTAAGAAACACTGTGATATTGTCTACATTTGGTAGATGTTACAGGAACAGGGAATAAACACAATTAAAGCATGCAGCTGGCTTGCTGGCCATTGAGAAAATCAGACATTTACTTTAGGCTGTCTTCTACCCTATAGAGCCTTAGCAAACGCAAAGTTCCCACAATTTCTCCCCAAAACATCAAAAGCCCATCCTTTGCATCTCCATCCAGTGGTCCCCTTGCTGTGCAGTGCACTGGCTCAATCAGTGAGGAAAAAAAACCCCAAAAAATGAAAAAGTATTTTTGGTCATCTGCTTTTTACCATGTTTGAGTCAAACAGCTACTCAGAGGTGATACAACACGGGAGAGGGGAGGAGAAGYGAGGTTTCTTGGCAGCAATGAGCTGTTAATCCACCTCGACAGTCAATTGAAACTGAGACCTTGGCACCTTCTGCTCCCACACTCACAGTGACAGTGTTTCCCACCTCCTCAGCAGCGCAGTCCTTGGTAYTCTCAGCCTGCCGGTGTTTTGGTATTAAGGTGTCTGCAGTGCTTAAGTGGGGGTGACTCACCCAGTGCCTGACCGACAGGCTACTCCCTGCACTCCCTGCCTTGGCACCCCATCCCTGGCAGGAGGGATCTGGAAGCCTCAGCCAGAGCCTGAATTTGCTGGCCACAACACAAAAAGAGCATCAGCTCCTGCCAGACAAACTTGACTGAGGAGAGCTTCAGCTGAGTAAGCCTTTGTTTTCAACAGTTTTATTTTCCCCCATCTCCTTTCCTCTACACTTTTAATGAAGAAAATCATCTGTAGACCACATATCTAGAGAGATAGAAAGGGAGACCCATAAAAACTATAGAATCTACCTAYTGCACAGGTAAACACATTTTCTTTWGACTGAGAAGAAGTAACTTGTGTCCCAGTACCTTCCCTCCAAAGCTCACAATAAATGCTGGAGAAAAAACACTGATTCATGACCAGTGGCTGTAAGCAGAAAAGTAAAACAACATTACACAGCAATAAATTTGCAGAAAACATCCATTTTCCCATGCACATGAGGGCATTAACCCCAATTTTGCTGTAGCAAGTTGTGGGCTATCTTGACTCACACAGGAAGAAGGGTTTAAGAAAGCAGAGCCAAAGAAAGCTGATGGTAAGTTAATCAAATTCAGCTATGGAAAATAAGCACTTACATTTCAAAGCAAGGTGCAAGAGAAGTCTGCCACGGCATTCAGCAGACAATTTCATTGTGACTAGTTTTAATGTAGGCTAGCAGATCCCCTACATAATTATAATTATTACTATACGTATGCTCATACAGTATAAAACACAAAGCAAAGTGACAGACCTTAACTAATACAAATGGATGTAGTCCCACTTCTCCCATCAGAAGACCAACTCAAAGATAACAATGTGGTCTGAATGCTGAAAAGCATATAAAGTCATCACTTTGTTTCTGTTTCTCAGTGGCCATCCTAGTCAATATGCTGACTTCTTTCCCAATTTATGTTCTTATGAATCCAGTGCAACATACAAAAGATAATTTAGTTTCATTCTACCTATATGACAATGTCAGAAACAAATGTTCTTTTTGGGGTTTTTTTTTTAAGGCCAAAATTGATGTTCAGTTGTCATCCCAAAAGAAAATGCTACAACCTACAGTGCTGACAGTTCAAAAATACCTACAATTTATTCACATGGTACGCAGTGTGATAGACACTGTCCAGCAAAATAAGGAAGGCACAAATCCTGGTTTGAAATGGTTCTAATTTAGTAAGCAATTTTCATTACATGCGTGAAGAACTAGAACTGTTTTCAGCTGCTTTTTGTTATGCCAGCAGCAGTCAAACAGTGAAAAGGATAGGGGTGTCACTGAAGGGTCTAGTTATGGAGTTTTCTCAAGTACAATTCCTTTTTCTCTCCCAGTGGGATCTGAGAAGCACTGACATGTAAAAGCAACTTTCCAACTCATTTTTACAACCTTTATTTTCAAGGCAGAATCTGAAGGCAAGCAGGACGCATGTGCAGGCATGAGTGTATGAAGGGAAGGAGGGAGTCAGAGGAAAAGGAAGGCAAATTCCCATTGTTTTCCCTAATGCATGCAAGGAGATATAACCTGGAGAATGTTTAAGCAACTTACACGCTCCACAGCACAGTATTTTATACTTCGAGGGGAGAAAAAAACCACTACCAAAGCATGTCTACCACTTGAACATACTTTCTTCCATCAACATGATTTTGCATAACTATGACAGATCACCCCATTAAAGTGTCAATTTTGCAATTTATTATTATTACCACATGCAGTACATTTATGCATTTCAACCATACTATGAAAGAATTCCTGTGGTCTACTAGGTCAGAGTAATAAACATCCAAGTTGGAAATCAAAGTATGTTAAATTTAATGTAAAAATGCATCAGCACAGATATGCAAGCTCTTGATTTACCTGCCTGGCTCTGAAGGATGCATTCAGCACAAATGTTAGTAAAATACATATTAAATTTTCCCCTTCTACCTATGCACGGCATGTGGAAAACGGGATTTTATTTGTGTATGAAATTAGTTCCTAGTGGAAATCTTTTTTTTTCCAAACTTGTTGTGCAATTTCATTGGCACTTTCCATACAGAGACCTCAAAGTAATTTAAATAAMTTCAAGGTATCAGAGCGCATTTCTCAAGAAGTAAATTCTATTCTTCCTCCACAGACACAAGAAAAATGCAAGGCTAATAGGAGCTGTATGACTTGCAGCTCTACTCGCAAATGTAAACAGCAGCCTAGCACAGCTAAATTGTTCTTTTACAGAAGAGAGGTAATACTCAAAGAGCAGGTCAGCTCATTTCACAAACAGCTCGAGTGAGAAAATTAATGATTAGAAAGTGACTGAAGGAATGCCACGTGCATTGATAATTCAATAAATAAAGCACRCGCTTCTCCAGCCTGGACAAAAGGCAGCACATACAGCACCTGGAGCTGGCACAGATCCTGCCACTCCTTGACACAGGCAGGTTTTTGCATGGCATTTCTTGAAGGTGATGGGAAAGCAAGGCAGTGAGGGCAGCAGGGCCAAGCAGGATGTGGTGGGTGCTGGCAGGGAGCTGAGCCCTGGCCGGGCCCACAGCAGGAGGAGAGGCACAGCTCCCTCTGCTCGGCACCTTATGTAAGGAACCACTTCTTGTCAAAGCTCATCAGCTTCCTCCGCTTCGCTCCTGCCGCCCCAGCAAACAGAAACTAAGTGGCAAGTTCAGCTGGAAGGTCCCTCGGGGGCCAAGTCTGATTAACGATTTTAGAAAGATAATCCAACGCTGGATTAATATCCCCCACGAGAGTTATTTTTGGAGTTAAACTGCATGACTGAACAGCTGAGTCTAAGGAGCTGTAAAC
The DNA here is from genome assembly GCA_014549065.1 of Cardinalis cardinalis. Lineage (NCBI taxonomy): Eukaryota > Metazoa > Chordata > Aves > Passeriformes > Cardinalidae > Cardinalis > Cardinalis cardinalis. Next base: position 2,921,712 of record JACDOX010000063.1, read on the forward strand.
ATGCTCTACCATCTCTACAAGAAATGAACACAGGGCAGAGAAGCCAGGGGCTGGATGTACACTTTGTGTACATAAAAAGGCTTTCATGTTGCCTTTTTCCTTCTTGGGCATTCAGTGCTATTCACCCCTGAACAAGACAGAAGTCAAAGGCCCATGTCAATAAAATCTGTGGATGCTTTGACACAAATGGAAGATAAAGCTGTACAGAAGCTATGAGCTACACTCTAGTAAGAGATGGGAAAACGGCACCAGTCTCCAAAAGCAGGCAACCTGGGAGGGGGTTCTACCCCTCTGCAGCAGCCACCAACACTGCAGGAACACCTGATCCCCCTTAACTGGCATCCATGTTCAGAGCAGTCCATCAGCTTCCAAACAGGAACATTTCTTTGATGCTGAACCCTAAGTCTGCTGATCCGTAAAGCATCATTAGACCAGGAGTGAAATATTTAATATTATGTAAAAATGAGCTTTGGATCCTTTAATACACAATATTTTGGAGAGGAAGGGTGGTTTAAATACACCACCCTTCCTCTCCAAAATATGTGGAGACCTGGAATTTGAGGAGATTTTAGGATTATGGGTGTCAAATGTACAGAAAGGGACAGTTCCTGCCATTGGTAAAGCTGCCCAGGAAAGACAACTAATAGTTGTGTGGTTGTCACCAATCTCATTCCCAGCACACCCATAACCTTTCTTCACAATCTCATTCCAAGTATTTTCTCTGTCCACAGTCATCTCGTTCCTCTTCCTGGAAAGCATTTTATACGGTTGAAGTTTCACTATGTTGGACAGGCCAGACCAGTTTCAAATAGAGCACTCTTCAAAACTAGAGAGCAAGAAAGGCTTTAAAGAGTGCTTTGAAAGAAAAGGTGGAAGAAAACAAAATAGACCGGGTGTACTCAGAATATAAGCAAGAAAGCTGTCTGGTCTTGCTTTTAAACCACTYTGATTTTAATTTCGGAAAAGTTTAGGTACTTCTTCAACATTAATTCCCCCACTTCTTGGAAGATCATTCTCCTTTTACTAAGGAGCTCCTAGTTACATGACTGTAATTCATAACAGGACAAAAAACTTAGTTTTGATTAATCAAGTTTCTATTTCAAACTTTGTGGCAATTTAATTAACTCACRTATAACACTCAGTCAGATAAAGATGTTTGTTCACTAAAGACATTAATATCTGAGCTCTTTAAAGAAGAGACCAGGAAAGTATCAAACTCACGTACTCAAAAGACCAATAAATAAATAAATTTAATTCCAATAGATAAATAAATTAAATACTAATTTTAAAAGATTCATAAAAAACCTAGATGAAACCAAAATGCACCACCACAAGCCCCACACCAATAGCAATCCAGCAGTCACACAAAAAACCAGCATGATTTTTCACCCATGCTGAGTACCTGCCTAATATATTAAATTTAAAGACCATGGCAGGTATCTAGTACCAAAAAAAAAAACCAAAATGCTACTCTGAATACAAAACTATAACTTAATCTACTTAAACTTTCACAGTCTGTCAGATCTTGCCCGCTTCATTTGGSATTGTTTCTCATCATTTGGCTTGACTCCAGATGTTTCTAAGCTGAAGCATGTAGCAAAAAACATCTCTTAAAATCCAGTAAATATAGTTTTCTTTTCCCACCTTTCAGGGTAGCCTCATATAAATAACCTGAGAGGTAGAAAGGAAGTAGTGGGGAAAACGTAAAACCTCAATTTCAGCCAGTGGTCTTACTGTTTTTAAAGAGCTGCAAGTTAAAAATCAAAGTTCTCAGCATAAGAAGTTTGGAGGGCAGAAGAAAGGAAAAAAGAACATTGAAACTGTAAAACAACAAAATAAAGCAATGCAAAACATTATAGCTTGAAAGGATGGAGGCTTTTTTTTTGTTTGGGAGGGGGAGAAGTTAAAGGGGTGGTGCTTTTTAATGTTTAAACTAAGCCCATCCCAAAGGAGTCCCATGAAACTGAGAACTAAATAACTTTATTACAGGCTGGTTGAAAACAAGCTGAAAAAAAACAGAGAAAGTTTATCAAAAGTGCTGTGAACGTTGAATAAAACTCAGTTAAGGGTAAAAAATAAGATCACAGTCTTCTTTTCTACTACTAGCATGATCTGGCTGTGGTACCTCATACTTTCCTGGCATTTGGATAAATCAGGGGGCTAGAAAGAACACAAAAAAGAGCACCTTGAGTCAAGATGATAATACAGCAGAAACTGAATCAAAACAAGGATGGCTGACTATATCATAGTCTTACAAAGGAGACAACAGATACAAGAAGATAWGCTCAAAGTTGGGAAAAACCCTAAACTTCCTGCTGGAAAGAAGAAGAAACAGCAGTAAAAAAACCCAAAGAATTTGTTACCCTGTCAATGTTTATTATACATCCAGAGGAATGAATGGAACTGCTAGGAAGTTAGGAGTCAAATGGAGGAAGAGAGGGCAACACAGATGTGTGAATGTTAAAGGAAACAACCAAATTAACTGACAGCATAGACAGGATGTTGAAGGTTGAAACAAACAGTATTATTTCCTAATGTAATTATTCTGCATAGAAAAATCCTACAGAAAATAGTAACATTGATATTCCACAGTGCATAAGCATAATGCTCATCATAAGTAAGAAAAACAGGAAAAGAAAGGGTGGATAACTCTTGTGAGTCTGGGGAGGGCACAAAAATTTTGAAGACATCAGCCTTTTGTCAGGCACTGACACTGCTCTTCAGAGATGTGCAATTTTGAGTGCTGCAATATAGGAATCACAAAGCTACTAGAAACCATCTAAAGGAGGGCTGTGAAGAAGGTGAAGGATCTAGAGGGGAATTCATACGAGGAGCAGCTGAGGTCATTTGGCTTGCTCAGCCTGGAGGAGACCTCACTGCAGTCGGCACCTTTCTCATGAAGGAATGTGGAAAGGCAGGCACTGATTCCTTCCCTCTGGAGACCAGTAAGAGGACCCAAGAGCATGGCATGAAGCTGAGTCAGGGGAGGGTTGGGTTGGATATTAGGAAAAAGTTTTTCACCCAGAGGGTGATTGGGCACTGGAACATGCTCCCAAAGGAAATGGTCACAGCACAAAACTGTCTGAGTTCAAGAAATGTTTGAGCAGAGCTCTTGGGCACATGGTGTGACTCTTGGGGTGTCCTGTGCGGGCTAGGCGTTGGACTCAGTGACCCCCATGAGTCCCTTCCAACTCAAAACCTTCTATGATACAGTAAAGGATAACAAAAAACAAGAGAAGGAAAGAAACCACCTGTCAGTAATCTTGTAGCAGAAATACTTACTGCAATCCATGCATCAAAACATCTAATAGTCAAAATGCCCCATATTTTTCTGACTTCCCAGCACTATACAGCCTCTGAATCCACCCCTTCAGTCTCCTAGCTCTCTGTCAGTTTACTCTTATATTCACAAAAAATAATTTGTCCTTAACACTTGTGGACTTCCCAGTGCTGGCTCTCTGAAGGACATTCAGCAAACCTAGACAGCATATGGAAAAAACAGTGTTGGCCACTAAAGAAAAAAAAGCCTGGCACAGTAAATATTAAAGACTTTGCCTATAGCTAACATTAGGAATAACTTGAACTATTCTGCCCTGAATAGAATCTCAAAACTAAGCCAGAGTTTTAACGGACATCATGAAACTCACTTTGGAAACAGAAATACTAAAGAACAAACATAGACACAGTCACATTCCAAGACAACTACTGTGCATATGCCCATCCTGAGCATTGGTGGCACCTGCTTTGCTGAGTACTGTTYAGTTGGTTTACCTGCAGGCCTGGAATCCTGTTCTGGGGACATCCCAAGGAGATAATCACCCTCCTTTTCAATACTGACACATACCTTGGGGCCACTGTTTATCATTCTAGATCAAGAGGAGCCCGCATACCTGAACAATCATTTCAGTTATACAGTCCGGTTAACCATAAGATCATTGTAAGGTAAGATACAAGCAAAAAGATAGCAAAGAACACAAGAACAGGGCAAACTCCAGATTCACACAGCCAGAACACAGACTGTGTTTTGAAGGGGTCTGAGAAACCTTTTGGAACAAATCTGACTGCAAGATATTAGCAGTGCCAACACTGCTGACCCAGCCCATTTCCAGGGGAGATTTGTTCTGCATAAAGCTTGTTAAACTGCATTAAATGTGGCACTTATTAATAGGAGATCTAGGTATTCTCGCATTAGACTATCCCTTACTCGTCTCTATACTGCAAAACTGTGAGCAGCAGATGACCCTGTTTGAGCATGGCAGTTGGCCAGGTGACTTCCAGGAGTCCCTTCCAGCCTCAACCACTCTGTGATTCTCTAAGTACACTGACTGTTGTCTCTAAGCACTCTTGAAGTCATAGCCTGCCCATCTGTGTTCCAATACTGTGCCTTTTCTGTACTTAAGCGGGCACACCATGAGCCAAAAGTCCTGCTTTTGTAGCAGGTTGCCTTCTATGCCAAAATAAGACTCTTACAACACACTAAAACCAGCTGTTACAACTTAGGAACAACAATCTCCATAACTCTTCCCATCTTGCATCCAAGAGCAGTCATTCAAAGAATATTCCAGACTTTCATAACTTGAACTAAAATTTTAAAGATCAAGGTGGAACTTTACTTCTGACAAGAAAATTCTGGGCCATAAAATGTGTTTATGTTACAGACTAATACATGACATTCAAGCACTGGGTACAATTTGTGGTCACCCCATAATTTTACTGCACTCTCTGTTCAACATTAAAATCTGCATGGCCCAGGGAAAGAGGAAAGARTGAGGCAAACATCATCCTTTATTGGTTTGAGTCATAAGCTCTAGGGAGCCATGCAGTTTAAGCAGCAGACAACAGTTGAAAAGTTTACTGTCTCTCCCTTTTAGCAGGGACAGCAAGACAGGTAATGAGTTCACTCAGAAATTACAACACCCAAGTGAACTTAAACCCCCACTGAATCTAATTTATGCTATCATGCTGGGCTATTGAAAAAAAAAAAAAGGGAGATGGAAGGGGGAGAGGATAGCTATCACTTCAGCCAGTGCAGTTGAAGCTATTCACAGGTGTTATTAATATCTATTGTCTTAGTATTAGTAAAAAAGTGGGAATACTTTCATGAAGAAACTTGACTCATGAAAAATACCAGCTTGTCTAGTAAATATGTTCGCTTCGTTGCTCAGGTAAAAAGTCACTATCAATTAAAAAGTCACCTTCTTAGTAGTACATATGATCTGTTTCTCCAAGTCTCTTCCATTTCATAAGGAACTATAATTTCAAAGGTTCTCTAAGACTCTTGAGATGACTAGAGCTAATACTCTGTCAAAAGTTGATGATAGCACAGCTGTGTTTCCCCATTGCCACGCTCCGGTTGAAGCTCCTGCTCCAGCCTCGCTGGGAACACGCGGAGTTATGCCAAGAATGAGCAAAACACTGACTGTTTCCAAATTGGCTAATCAACAGACTGAGAGCTTAACCTCCCAACAATACAGGCAGACAAGCAACAAGCACTGAGGACTGAACTGTGCCAGGCGCATTATTCAGCAAGACGACTCGTGGCAGTTTTCTTCCCAGGAGCCAGAACATCAAGTGTCACCGACGATGCTGCAACTCAATCAAACTTCTATCAAAACATCCATTCAAAATGAACCAGCACTTGCTGTGTGATGCTTTGCTCTATTATCCTAAAAACAAATAAGAGTGCCTCAAATAACTCCTGCGTGGAACCAACCAGCTTGGTTCCATGAAGGAGTTATTGCCCAGCATTTTACCTGCTAAGAACTTACAATTGCTAACTGCAGAACAGGGAGATGCAGGCAGCAAAAGGCAAAAGGACGCTATGCTTTTGCTGAATAATAACATGCATACCTCTAACTTCTAATGTAGCCAAAAAAATGGATCCTCATAACTCTTTCATGTTAAAATATTGTAATACATATACATCATCCTGAGCCACCCTCCTAAAATTTTTTCTGCTCCAAAAAGCTCTCTGAATGGCAAAGTCCAGTTGCACAGCAGATCTGATATCTGCTTCCCTAGTGTCACAGCTTTGCCTCCCTCTACCCAGTGCCAGCACTGGCACTTATCCAAGATACAAGTTCAGAGAGATGGAGCGTCTAAAAAGTAACCCACAAAACAAAAACAAATAGACTTTTAGACAGATTATCCTCTTGAATGCATTCAGCACTCACTCACCCAAGCTTCAGGACCCCAACAAGCAACGTGTAAGGCCAAAGAAGAAAATGAGAATATAACATGCTCATTTTAAACTTTTTCACCTATGCAAAGTTCAAGGCATACAGCGGAGATTCAATTCCATAGAGAATGATGTAAAAGTATGCAATTACTAAGTTCATTACAGTATGACTTGTTAATTCAATGAGCTGCTTTATAATTGTAACAGACATTAAAAGATTAAAGTATTTGGATTAAATCCAAGTACCTTTTCAGTGCTTTGATGATTGCCAGAGTCTGTATCTTCAGAAATACAGAGTAACACCCCTTCACCAAGTACCCTGTGAGAGAAACCATTGTTTATCCTTCTTGCTTTCAGATTTCAGTGCTCCCAAATTAAGTTTTCCCATTGCACTTGAGGGTGAGAGGTGGCAAATCTGTTCAGGTAACTGTCTACTTCAGTTTGACATGTTAGAACTGTTTCCAAATAAAGCTGTCAACTGAAGTTGACCATTTTCAACTTCCTGGAGGGCTAACACCTGGCTGGAAAGTCCTTTGTGTGTGAACAGCAACACGGAAACAAAGCCAAACACATAACTCTATGGCACCTTTAGTTTGTAATTCAGCAGTAATTTAACATCATCAGATCTCTGCTGTTCAAGCAGTAAGGGTGATTTAGGTATCAATCACCTTAAAAGAGAATGAAGCCCTCTTTCTGCTCTTCAGTCAAGCATTTCTGTTCTGCTGTGAAGACAAAAGTACATTTTTACAGGCTTGGCAGCATGGCGCCAAGGGCAAGCACAGAGCCTTACCTACTCTCAATTTTACATAAAATTAAGCAGTATTCACAGGTTGTACTGAAAGTACAAGATTTCCAAAAAGCTACAATGCACATCTCTACTGAAAGAATACTTCATTTTCTTCTCATTGATGCAGTCCTCGATCTGCGTTCTCAGAATCACAGACAGAGCCTATCAGAAGATGTTAGTCTGGAGTAACAAGTGTGATCAGGAAAGAGATGTCTCATTTCCAAAGCTGACAGACAAACCTGCCTTGTAACAAGTAAGTGGACTTCTCATCTCTTCCATTTTCCCCTTCTCCTAACAAGGGATTTGGCTGTTCTGTCAGAGCTGGATCTGACTTCCTTCTATCTTGTCTGAAAGACACATGTGGGGCTCACAATAACATTTTCTCCACAATATGCAGCTCCCAACTGCTTCTTCTTGATCTGGGCACAGACTACCTCTTAACACAAGGAATGAAGGAAAATATTCTTCTGAAGTTTCCTTTTCACCTGTCTCATTCTCCAAACTCTGGAGCAGACTCCTACAGGCCACACCACCCTCACAAGCTCTTTTGTCAGTGTGTTAAGGAGTTCGATTTTTTTCAGCCACATCTTACCTTGTTGATCTCACCCACTGTTCCAACAATTTTGAATAGGACCAGGGGAGGAGGCCGGAAAGATTACACTAACTCTAATTAAGGTACTTGAGGAAAAGTCTGAAGCAGAAATGTCCATAGGTAAATATGCTGTATCAGTGTCCAGGACAAAGTCTAATTCTCCCATATAAACGAGCCAGAAAAATGTATTCTAGCATTTGCAAAACAAACCTCTTGAGACACAAGAGCCCCGCATTCTCATTTGACCTTGGTGTCCTTCAGAAAATGAAACCATCAGCAGCTAGGATAAGAGAAAGACCACAAAAAACAAAATTAAAAAACCCCACCTGAAAATAAACCCTATATCTTCCAAGTTTGTTCCCCAAAGCACTAATTAAAGAGGACTCTCTACCACATGTAGCCATCACTCTGTTTAAATGAACAGAGAGTTCTGCTTCAAAGACAAAGATGCTAAACATGGAAGCAAGAACACTTGTGTTTTAATTTTCTTTTATTCAAAGGCTTTGTGTGTGGCCATGTACTTGCCCTTTGGTTCTTTGTGCCTCCAACCACCAAGTATAAAATGGAGCACCACACTTCCCCAGAGCACCTGAGAGCCATTTAGAGGCTACAGGAGATTGTATCTAAATCATACTGACAGATTACCCAGAATRGGCAGCTGCCTAATTTATTCATGTGATTGGACAGACTACTCCCCCAGATCTTCCAGTATTTCACCTCTCCGAGCCTTCAAGGCCCTGAAAGTAGAGAATGGCTTACCTATTCTTGCTACCATCCTTAGACTCAATACAACACGTTCCATTAAAACCAGATGTAGAAGTGAAGATGCAGCTTTGGGGTCTGCTGGAAATGGTCTGTGCTCTTTTTGAGCATTTCAGAGCAATTATCCATCAGACAGGGCTTCTCACAAGGATGCCAGATAGGCACTCTTGGATGGGACAGAAGGGAAGCAAATCCTTTTTTTGCCATATTTATTTTCCAAAGTGTTTTAATTATCTTACTCTGCCAAATTAAAATATTAATTTCCAAGAAAAAAATGACAAATACACTTCTAGGTGATTACATGCTTTAAACCAAATCAGCAAGGGAAACTATTTTCCCAGGCAAAACAAAAGCTTCACCATTATTTTCATTTAAGCCAAGACTGAAAGAGCACACAGAACATGCTGTAAGGACCAAGCCTGAAACCTCATTGTCATTTTCTTTACCTATAAAGCTGTTTTTCTTTACATTAAGTATCCCCAATGCACACACAAATGTCTCCAGAGCCAGTCAAAAATACTGTGAAAGAGCCAAGCAAGCAACTACTGCTTGTCTCTTTATCACATTCTTCCTTTTACTCAGGCTTTCATCATTTAATTCAAGTGACTTTGCCAAGCACCGTGTGCTTTGGTTTTAGAGCATCGAAAATTTAAGCTGTTCTCTACTCAGAAATAATCTGTCATCTGTTTCATTGGTTCAGCCATTCCTGGCAACTGCCTTACTTTCAGCACACCCATGACAGGAAGACACCCCTGTCCTGTCATAGTTACCTCTTTCTGGACCCAAATAATCTCTGTAGTTTTACACAATGGGATTAATGTATGGCTGCTGGCTACCCCACTCTCCTGCCTTTGCTTTTAATAATTTCGTTGCTGAAGTGGAAACACAGATGTTAAAAGAGACAGGCACATGACAGAAAATGCTCGCCTCTTTTTAAGATGCGTAACGTGACAGCAAGATGAAAAATCCCACAGCTACGAAGGATGCCARTTTTCTCAGGAACTGTTTCATCTCTAATAAGATCAAACTGAACTATTGCCAGTAAATTGAGGAGGTGCCTGTTTTAACAGTTCCTTTCCTAAATGTGTTACTATTTCCCCTGGTTCATTAACCAATCTTATTCAAGAAAGAAGAATCCTATCTTAAAAGGAAGGCAGCAAGGTAGCTTTGCATGCCACCATCCAAGTTACCTCTATACTATTCATTGCTGCTTTCTGTTAGGAGAAACTTAACCATGCCAAAGGTTGGCAGTTTCCTCTAGGAGCTAAGAAGTAAAAAGCCTTGTTGAGCACATTTTCCTTTTGAGCTGCCACAACACATGTCATGATGTATTCAGCACAGCTATTAGGCTGTGTGTGAGAAGGAGAGGCTGCAGGTCTCTGCCACCAAACTGTGGCCCCCTAAATTTTCAAATTTCCAAGAATATATTACATTTCTATATAGATGACAGAGATAGTAATGATATCCTTGAAAGGTRTTTTCAAGCACTTTTAGATCAAATGGTATCTAAGACATGATTTGACCTTGATCTGCTTTTAGATTTTTTAATTATTGACTTTGTGCATTAAAAGTCACTGGAGAAAAAAGCATTTGTATTTAAGATCCTATTTTTGCTTTTGCATGACTATAAAGTGATGACAGTTGTAAGACCCACTAGAATAAGAATGGATTAGACTTTTATGTCCTTTCCTTGCTTTTAGTTCATAAAATTTTCAAATGATCAACTCTTAGAAAGAATAGCCACTGTCAGGAGTTTTACCATGTCCTTTTTAACAAGGATGAAGAGGGGAAATATTTTTTTATTTATTTTTAAACAGGACATTTGTTCATAGAAGAAATCTAAGCATAATACATTTAGCCTAGGCTGTACAATTCATCTCTCTCACCTCTGACCTTTTTTTCTCCTTTTCTTTTCTGACAGTGTTTTATTTCCCTTTACATGACCCATTCTTTAAGCCATCTTCCAGGTCCTCAAAGAGATTACAATTCACACACATGCCAACTATTTTTTTCAGGTGGAGATTTTGTACCAACTGCTGAACTTTCATCTCAGCCAAAGTACATCCCAACTGAGATGCAACAGACACATTTCAACCCTCACCAATATCTCTCTGCACTTTTCAAGCTTTTAAAACACGGGGAAGCAAGACCTTCAACTGCCAATTTGGGAAATCCAGAAGTGCACTTTGATATTTCATTCTTCCTATATATTTTTTTCAATGTCAGATCAAAACAACCTGTGCTCTGCAGGAGCCAATTGTGATAGCTTTTGTGAAGGTTATAAGTTCAAAAAAGAAAGCTGGTTTCTTCATTTAGCAGCCTCTTTCAACAATACTGATTAAGAGACACTGAAGGGAGAGCTGTTGCGTAGGTATGGCAGCAAGGAGGATGAGAGGATGGGTCTAAAATTCTTTAATTCTCTTATTTATGACTCACTCTCTTTGACCTTACCCTCTTCAGGGGACACTGTCCCAAATACTAACAACCAGCAATGAGAAAAAGCTACAAGAAATACACATTTCCTGCTGCCTTCCTCAACACTCTCAGAGCAATTAGTCCCCAAAGCACACTTCACCCTGCACCCTTTGGGAAGACATGTCCCAGACACACACAAGATGTAACCATGCAAATTACAGCTCTTTCTCAAGCTCGCAGGATCACTATGCCTTCTTTCAAAATCCCCTTCCTGCTGACAGATATAAATCAAGCAAGCAAACTCACTCCATGAAATCAAAACTTCACATGGCCACAAAGGGCTCTTTTTTTTTTTTTTTTAATATTAACTTTGCACATGAGCATAAGAACCAAAAGAAATTCACCAAGCATTATCTTCCATTGGTTTTTCTAATCAAAATACATGGCAACCACAAAAGGAAATGCTTCCAGAGCAGTAATGAAGGGACTGATTCATATGCCCCAGAGAACAGGCGCTGAACAATGTCCACTCAGTAAGGTTTCAGCTTTATCCCTTATTAAAATAAAACCACGTGTCTGATCTTTAACCCACTTTGATTTATAAACATTTCTGCTTTTCAAGATTATGAAAGTAAGTATGAACAGAGGAGTTAGAAGAAAACAATCCATCACAAAACCCTTGTACACCAAATGCTAGAATTACCATCTATCTTATTTCCTTTTTTCAAAAATGTGGATTTATAGATTTGAAGGACTTGATGGGAGTTCTAGTTTGAAAGTCACAAAAGTAGACTGAAGCAAACAACAAAATAGTACATCCCAAATGTAACATAGCTTCAACTACTGTACATAAACACCAGTTCGTCATCTGTCAACCAACTAAAATGCCACATGCATTTGAAAAATATCAGAATATCAGCAAGAAAAAAATTAAGAGTCCTTTGAAAAGGCCAGAGATTTATCAATTCAAAGTTGTGCATAAATAAATTCTCAAATCCAAGGAACAACTGTGTGGCTTTACATCTTAATATCTTATGTTCCAGACACTTAWTGGATGAGAGTTCTTCACTAGAATGCAAATCTGGACTAAAGTCACAATGCAGAATGAGTGTTTTTTCCTTTTGGTTGTGCCCCATTGCAGAAGATACTTGCTTTAAATTTTAAAGTGTGTCACATTTTCCATGGGGCATTCAGGAAACTCCTAGCACAAAAAACAATGAACAGGATGTTGCAGGTCAGGCTAGAGCTACACTCACTAAATGAGAACATTTGAGGAAGGAGAGGGGGACAGTTTGCACAGTCTTTTATTACTCAGCACCTTCTTGGTTCCAGCCCTATACAGGATTTGGCTTTGGAGGATAAGCAAAGCTTGCATGCAGATCTCGCCTGGCCAGAGCTACCTCTTGGTTTTATATGAATTCAATGCCCTGGACAATTTTATAGGACAAACAACTATGAAAGAGCTGTGACCATCTGTGACCCTATCATGAGTATGTCTGACAGCCAACCTGAACACAGGACAAGCTTGTAAATTTGGGGTTGTTTTTAACATTCCTGCTAATAAAACTATCACTGCTCAGTATCGTTCTTGTAAGTCAGATCTGATCTGTTACTACATCGCAACTATCCTGTGCCTGGGAATACCTGGAGCATTAATATTCCCACAGTAGGTGGGTAGCTACATAGACTCCAAGAGCAAAACCTGTATGCAGAAGTTTCCAATGCCCACAGGAGTTCATAAGCTGGTGCTCTACCTCCTCGCTGGACCTTTCCTAYATAGGAAGGCCTCTGCACAGTACTTCAGTTGGATCAAAGCTTATGCAACTTCCAGAAACACCTCCAGATAAACCCCATGCTCCCAACTCTGCTGGAATCTGTGTAAAAACAGGGGCTGTGAGCCCYCGGGACAGATCATAGCTCTCATCCTCGCCCCAGCCATGCTGGCTGTAAGATCAAAGAATCACAGAGAACTCTAGTTCTTTAATAMACTGCTAAGATTCAAAAACTAGTGGCATTTCTTGAAGACCAGTAAGCTCCTCAGCACTGCTCTTGCTTTAGTAAAGTTGTCAACTTTGTTTACAACAATGAAGCCCCAAAAAGCTTTTTGCAGCAGCAGCAGATGGATTTTTAGCTTCCGTATTTCAGATCTGCTTTTATTCATCACTTTCCACATGGTAATCCTAGAAAAGCAATTCTAATGCAATACTTTCACCATCAAATTGAGAGGCCTAATTTGTGGCTGCAGCTGTGGCCTGTTATCTGTACTTCATCATTCCAATTCAGCACAACACAAACTCCAGAATTCGTCAAACTTCRACATGCCTCTACACCACAACAGCAATTAATTTGCCTCTTCCAGCCTCTGCCATTAAAATAAAACTGAAACATACCACAATCTGAAAATAAAACTAATTCAGTCCCAGCCCTACCCAACCTCTCTATCATTWAAAGAAAACCCCTGCAACTCCAACATTCAAGAAGTTGGACTTTTGTCAGAAATTTTTTCATTCATATGCTTWCTTTTAAAGGTTACTTATAAATCTGACATAGTAACTTCACATTAGCACCTAAACGACAACATTAGCTAAACTTTTTACTTGACAAAAAAAAATCKTGCCTCATCAAAACAAAAACAAAACATGCTGAAATGTTTTMATATTGRCCTGAAAAACAAACAAACAAACAATAGAAACAAATAAAAAATCCAAGCAAATCTCCACCCAGCAACTACTGCACTACAAATAATTTGAGATGAAATGACAGTTTCAAAGGCAATTCAAAATAAAAAACATCATCCTATAAATCTGTGAATGGGGGTTTATTTTGATAATGCTATCATTAGGTAAGCTAGGGTCATTAAAGCCCTTTCTGGATAACACAGTAATTGGCTTTTCATATCAAGAAAAAAGTTTTCTTCCTTTCATTTGCAAAGAAAACTCTAACAGCAAAATAATATGCATCAGATGGAATAACATTTCCTTGTTATATCATAAACCCAAACCTCAMTTCAAAGTAAAGATGATTTTAGACTTGAAATGAGGAAGTTTTTAATCAAAAAGAAAGTTCAAATTAAAGCCACTRTGATTTTACTTGAACTTTTATTTACTAAGTTTACACAGCTCCATTGTACCCTCTTGGAAGCAAGTATAGCTCATATTAGTTCTCTCAGGTTCCCTGCTGGAGCATAGGGTAAAATSACTTTGTTAATCCCCTTAGCAATAGGACTAGCAAATCAGTTGGGAGTCYAAGAAAAAGCACACCACTTCCAAAATAAAACTGCATTTCATAAAGTAATTAAACATCCTGTGCATGTGGCACAGGTATATCCCTCAAGAAGCTCCATGATTTGAGAGTGACCTCGAAATACAAGCTGTGCCATAGGAAAGAGCCCAAACAGCACACACATCCCCTCATAACAGATACGCTGCACTGCAAAGCATTAAGGCATGCCATTCCAATTAGCTAGACCTTTACGAGTTTTTCTGAGGCTCAACCAAACAGTAAATGTAGCTGCAGCAACCTTCAAAATTATAATTTTAAGTATTCCTAAATGCCTGTTTCAAATCAACTGCTGCCTTCTGTAACRGGTGTATTCTAAAGGCACTTAGCCCTAAAGTTTACTACCTCAGTATYTAAATATAAATCTACTTTTCTCAGCTGATATTTGCTGTCTTYGCTACCAAGGTGACTACTAATTCTTGCTGTTTAAAAAAAAGACAGGCATTGTTTCATTAATTAGTTTTACATGGTAATTTTAAATGAACTATTGCTAAATGCACACAGTTGCACCAGCGCAAACTCACATGAGTAATAAGAAAAAAACATATCATTGGAGATATCAAAAAGAAGACATAAAAAACACCAAAAAAATCCCTCACAAAAAACCCCACCCCCAGCCTCCCAGAAACAAGTCTTAGATCATAGTTTTAATACATAACAAAAGATGAGATTGAGAGACAATAATTTTATTGCACGTTATAAAATGTCTTCATGTTTTACAGGACATATGTTATTGACTCACTCCTTCCCATTCACAACAGCCTTCTTCCTTTTACTTTTCCATCATTCTCTTTACTCCACAGCTATCAGCTAGGCTTTTCTGTCAGACTGATACAGACCTGAGCAAGTTCAAAGTATGTGTTCTCTAACTTCAATTTAGCTTTCAAGTCTGCTGCTTGCACTTCATGACAGAAAACACTTTTTTGCAACTTAAATTGTTTACCTTCTTCAGCTACAGCAATTAGACTAATGAGAGTTACTACCCTCCCAAACAAATTTTTTTTTAATGCAGTCATTTAGCCTGACAGGCTTGCCAAGCTGGTGAGGAGGGCTTTAAACTAAAGCTGCTGGGGGAGGGGAAACTCAATCCATCTCCCACAGAATACTTCTGGAAAAGCTGTCAGCCCACAGCTTGGACAGGTGCACTCTCTGGTGGGCTAAGAGCTGTCTGGATGACCAGGCCAGAGAGTGGTGGGGAAAGGTGCTGCATCCAGTTGGTGACCAGTGATTTCCCCCAAGGATCTGTGTTGAGCCCAGAACAGTTTAATATCATCATTTATGACCTGGATGAGGGGATCGAGTCTACCATTAGCAAATTTGCAGATGACACCAAGCTGGGGGTGGGGAGAGTGTCAATCTGCTGGAGGGTAGGAGTGCTCTGCAGAGAAATCTGGAGAGGCTGGATAGATGGGCCAAATCCAACAATAGGAGGTTTAACAACACCAAGACCAACAGACATCTTTTAACTTGTCCACATCTTTCTGGATGCCATTCCTCCCATCCAGCTCACTACATGGCTTGGTGTCATCAGCAACCTTGCTGTATACACTCAATCTCATGGTCCATGTCACTGACAAAGGTGTCCAACAATGCTGATCCCAAAAAAGACCCCTAAGGAATGCCATTCATCACTGCTCTCCACTTGGGCATTGAGCTGTTGACCACAGCTCTCTGACTGCGACTTTGCACACAATTCTTCATCCACAAGTTGGTCCATCAGTCAWATCCATGTCTCTCCAGTCAGAGACAAGGATACTGTGCTGAACAGTGTCAAGTGTCTGCACAAGTCCAGATAGATTTGATGACATTTGCTCTTCCCTTATCCACCAATGCCATAATGTCTTTGTAGARGGTCACCAAATTTGACAGGCACAAATTGCCCTTAGTGAAGCCATGTTGGCTCTCATCAATCAGCTCCTTACTTTCCATGTGCCTTAGCACAGTTTCCAGGAGGATCTGCCCCATAGTCTTGCCAGGCACAAATGTGAGACTTATTGGCTGGTACTTCCCAAGGTCTTCTTTATTTCCCTTTTTTCCCAAAAGGTGGGGCCCTTGAGACCTGTTGGAGTAGGTCCAGAGGAGGGCCACAGAGATGTTCAGAGGGATGAAGCACCTCTCCTATGATAAGAGGCTTAGAGAGTCGGGTCTGATAAACTGGAAAAGAGAAGGCTCTTTGAAGACCTTAGAGCAGTCTTCCAGTACCTAAACGAGGTCAACAAGAGAGATGGGGAAGGCATATTGTGATAAGACAAGGAGCAATGGCATTAAACTGAAAGAGGGTAGGTCTAGATTAGACATTAGGAAAAATATCTTTGAGTGGTGAGGCACTGAACAGATGTCCCAGAGGTGCTGTGGGTGCCCCATCCCTAGCAGTGCTCACGGCCAGCTTGGGTAATGCTTTGAGAAGTCTGGTCTAGTCTAAGGTGTACCTGCCCTTGGAAGGGGGATTGGAACTTGATGGGCTTTAAGGTCCTTTCCAACCCCAACTATTCTATGATTCATGAGCTCAGGTTTTTAGAATAGCATCAAGAGTGGATATTTGCAATAAAGCCACAGGAGCTGTTTCACTTATAACTTTTAGTGATCCCAAAATCCTTCACGAGGATGTCCTGAAACATTCCAGTTTACTTGTTATTGGCATATACTGTTAGATGTGCAAATATGTATGATTACCCAGGTACAAAAAACTATTTTGATATATCTATGGGCTTCTACTCACTGCAGCAAGGGCCAATTTGCACAGCATTCTAGTACTCTAYTCCCCTCCACAAAATTACTCATCCAAGACCATACACGACATAAACTGATGTAAAATGTGCAGCTGTGGGGCAGAGGTTCAAGACAAAACTACAGCCATTGTGAAGATGCATCCTGCTTTGATAGGCTATCAATATTTTGACAAAACACGAAGGATCTCACATATCCTTAAGAGTTCTGCCACACAGGAGGAGGAAAACATGAACTACCAAATGTATCATTTGCCTGTATGAACTTTGCCATGTGTCAGCCCCAATACATTCCTGTTCTGCAGAAGAAGGTGCAGATTATCTGCATAAATTCTGCTGATAAGACCTTCACACCAAGGTCACACAGAAAGTCAAAGTCAGGGCCTAAAGTAGAAAATGAATGCAAATTTCTTTGCTGTTGGTTTCCATGAGGGAAGGATTTCACCACTTAACTCTCAACCTCAAGGCTAGTGCTACAGCCAGAAGAGCAGCTTCTAACATACAAAGCAAGGAGGCAAGATAGGTGCAAAAGGAGACCAACGAACTACTGAAATGTGCAAAATCTTTATTGCTTTAAGATATTGCATAGATTCTGGAGATGACTAAGAATTTTATTCATGAAAAATCAACCTCAAATAACTCAAAAGAACATTCAGCGTGGGAGGTTCTTTTGCAAAAATTAAATAGCAATTGTAATGAAATAGTATCTTCTACCAAGTTACCAAAGAATTTACATTTTGCTCATACTCTTACCTAACTGTAGAATCAGGAACCATACACAAGGGATAATAGCCAAATTGTTATCTCAAGATGTAGCATTATTTCAAAAACGTGGGTGTGAGAGCAGGAAGCAAAAGCAAGGCTAATTTTAAAAACAATCTTAGGGCAAGATTTTTATTTAGACCTATCCAACAAAGCTAACCTCCACTTCACATCAGCTGCAGAAATCTACATAGCTAATTTTAGCAATATTTCAAAAATGCTGGCTAAGTATAGAGCATGTTTGATTGACTTATATTCAAACCTGCCATCATTTGACTTACCTATACCCACAGCTGATGCCACCTGGCTTAAAACCTGGTACTTCAAAAATGCTGCCACAAGGTGATAAGAAAAGCTATTAGCACAAACCAGTATTTAATAAGTATGCTTTTTGTATTCTTTCCTTCTCGCTCCCCTGTGCTATATTCACAGGAATGTGACTTTAATAAGCAAAGCTATAAGCTTCTGCCTTTAAGGTGCACCATCTAGAAGTCTTGTGAACATCAGCAGGTAAACAGAGTTCCAASTCCTCCAATTCTATCACTAGAATGTGTGCATTTTAAGGATCTTAATTTCCAAAGCTGYTGATAACTTCTGGACTCAGTGATCCTTGTGGGWCCCTTTCAACTTATAATATTCTGTGATTAAATCTGTGATTACTTTGCTCAAACTCTAAAGGAAAAGACGACTCAGCTATGTCCTGGTTTTCCTTTAAAAATGTACAAAATCAATTCTCCTGTTTAAAAGGTCATTAAAAAGCATTAAAACAATCCCTTTGTTCAGTTGAAGAGATCAAACACTGACTAACTCCATCAGTGTAGGACAATGTGCTATTATGCTTCAAAGTCACATGTAGCACATATCAAATGAAACGTCAGAGAAGCAAGGCATTTAAATGCATATTTGACATACTTTTTGCATCTCAGTACATTTCACTTCTCAATGGGGCTGTGGGTGGGAGAGGAAAAGGTTGGTTTCTTATAGATTTGATTGTAAAGGCATCATTTGGTAATTTAAATCATCAGATGTTACAACTGCCCACTGCTAGATGCTGCCACACACAGGACAAGCACATACCAGAGATCACCATTCTGCATATTCAGAAGGAACACTTACAATCACTGTCTGTCTCCTCAGACAGCAGCATTATACAGCCCTCACACTGCAATGCCAACATGAGTAATTAGTCATTAAACTTTTGAGCCACTCATTCATATTTGTGCATAACAATATTTACTATTCTCAATATTCTCAAGTACCTCATGTCACTGGACTTATATCCAGCCTCAAACAATGAAAAAAAAAAAAAGAAACGCAGTGTATAAGCAGTGTATTTTGAAAGGTCCAAAGCTGCTGCTGCCATTTTGCAGATCAACTTCTACAACATTAGCTACTGGTCAGCCAGAGCAACATTTCTCTCACATTTTGTCTCCTTCTGCAAAGGATACAAACCCCCATATTTCACGTCTGTTGATTAACGTGTGTATACACCCCTCATCTTGGGCTCTACAAAAGACAGAGCAACATTTTATCTCACACAAAGATACTAAGCCAGGTGCACCAAAAGCAGATGTAGATGCCCGAACTCTGTGTAACATTAAAAAACACTTTGTGTCTGACACAATTTCACAGAAAGAATAACTATACTCATTGGTGAAGTTCCTGTAAATCATTCATTTTCCCCAACTCAACCCTCACCTTTACAGCAATGAATAAAGGCAAACTTCAGATTTCCATCTGGATGTTAATCAAATACCACCACAGCCATTGCTCARCATTTCTCATATGGAGAGCTCTTTGAGGATATAAAAATCATTACTGATAATTTGCAAATGAGGGATTTGAGAATTAGAAGAAGGGCAGAATCAGTAAGTGGAGAGACAGAGCTGGACAACCTCAGAATGTTAGTACACAAGATATTAAAAACTATGAATGTACACTGAACTAGCTAATATTGACTTCTGCTTGTTTGAACACTCCTGCAATTAGCTTACAAGAAAAAAAATGAGAGTAAATACAGATAAACATTACTAAAAGCAGGGTAATAAGATTGTATTAAACTTCAACAGGCATTTGAGTAAAATTTAAATGCCTTTAATTTGATTTAATGTACTTAACTAAGGAAGTAAAGAAAATAAAACTAAAGCCACTTAAATTCTGCTTAATGTCCTCGTATAGGAGTACTATGTAATTTAATCCACTTTCAAAGCATATCTTAGTCTGGATTAATTCTTCCAAGTGTTCCTGTGTAGACAAGCCCTCAGCATATGCTAAACGGTTTCTCAAAGAAGATAAACTATCTTATACTTGGCATAAAAGACTGAGATTACTGATGAGTTGCTGGTRACCTATGAATTCCCTTATAACACACCAATACCCCACTTACATACACTTAAGTAAAAGAATTCAGATAAACTGAATATCAATGTTTCCTATCTACTGGAAATCAAATTTTTTTTGAGCGCTTGTAGCAAAAAACAGATTCAAAGTCTTAACCAGATCTCCCAGTTTTACTGTCCCTTAAATCCAAAGAAAAGATTTCACATTGACATCTGATCTTTTATTTACTACTGTCAAGACTGATTGATATTTGCATACAGATGGGATGATACATCTTGTTAAATTTAATTTCCTGTAGATTTCTTAACTTCACACAAATAAAATGTACCTCCCTCACCAAATTTGAGGTTCAATGATATCAACCTTGCAGAAAGTTTTCGGAGGGCATAAGAAGTGGGCTGACACTTCTGTGGGCAAAGCTTACTCATCTATAAGAGTCATATCTACAACCCTTCACCAAGACAATTTGCCCTGTCCAAGGGGAAAAATGGGTCCGTGGCCAAAGGTGGAGGTGAAGGCAAGAAGGCTCAGCTATTAAACGCAGCAGGAGCTAACACACAGCAAGCTGCTACTTGAGGTCTTGGTCCTGTTGTGAGAAACCTACATTCCCAATATGGTCAACTAATGAAAGTAAAACACTTATCAAAATAAGTTGTTAAGCTTGTTCAGAAGACAATAAAGCATGTTTCCACTAAGATTTTAGCTTCAGTTAGTTAAATTAAGAACCCACCCCTTTTCATAGTTAATTCAAGGATACAGATGAAACTAGAAATGCATCTCCTCCCACTCCTATCACCAACCCCCAGAGAAAAATATTTAAATAGCAGATATTTGTAATCTAGAACAGAGAGCAGTATTCTCTGAAGTATCATCTAATTTAAATAAGTCTCTCTCATTAACTTAAAGGCATTCTAAACACTTAATCAGTGCTTTGTTGTTTATATGCTATTTCACACTACATTTCCCCAACACTAGTGTACACATTTCTAGAGACACAAATGTGTAATTGTAGATTTACGGTATTCAGTCAAATCATGTATTAAAAATTGTAAATTTATTCTTAATACCAGTAAAATATTCCATAGCTATGTAGTTGCTTTTTTTTGCTGCAGCTCCATTAACTGAGTACTCTATACTGCTTGCAAAGGCACAGAATTTCTGAATAATTTTAACTGCATATATGCAAATAATCTCTTTGCTTCCAAATTCTTATGTGGGTCATTATTACAGAACTAAATGCTTGACTACTTTTCATGCATTTGTCCTCACAGTACCTCTCTCAGACAGCAATACTAGCAATACTAGACAGCATTACCTACTAAATCAATAAAGAMGTGGTAGGCAATCACTAGCTTTAGAAGCATACAAAAAGAAGAGAATACAGGAGCAAAATCAGCATTCAAATTGATCCATGATAATTTAAAWTTACTCAACTTTGGGAGCAAGAAACAAAACTCAGGATCTTCTCCTGTGACATGATCCCAAACCTCAGTTGTTTTTGTGAGAATTAATTTGRGTTGGAAAGGTCAAAAAGATACAAYTTCTCACCAAACGTGAAAGCAATATAAATGTGACATGAAAAGCATTCATCCTGTGCCTATTAAATGTACCTGGGAACAAAATCTGGCATGAAACAAGAATTAGCATATGCAACTTAACTGAATATGTGCAAGATGATAACCCGGAGAAATTGATAATTTCATTCTATCATATGCCTGTAATAACTACTAAAACTGTGGTGAAACACAGATGGATAACTCACAGAGCTCATGGGGCGCATACAGCATAACATGGAGCAGATGCAACTAGGACTGTTCACTKCACAATATACAAAGTATTTGCAAATACTTGTGTCACACCAAGAGGTACAAGATGAATTACATTGCCATTGCAACAGCAAACTAGCCTTTCTTTCCTGATGTGACTTCTTTGAGTAAGATTAAGCTTGGAGAATATTCACTCCCTGACCAAGAGATGGCATTTGAAACAGCCTCCTCCAGAGTTGAAATGGTGTGAGGAAACACAGAAATTTCACATGGAATGAAGCAGCCATTAGCACAGGTGGTCTGACAAGGCACAGATGTCTCTGAAAGCCTTTGGCTGAATGGTCACCTAAAGAAAGTTCTAAGCCCAAGTCACACTGTGATTTCACCTTTAATCTGTGAGATAATSCCATCACCTTTGGAGGCTACACTAGTAGAAGAAAACTCCTGGACATCTGGAGAACAGATGGGGTCAGCCCTCCCACAGGCCAGTCAAGATGACCATGCTRTATGTCTGCCACACAGCTTGGGTGTAGTTTTAGTGCCCTGGTAAATTCCCAGTCCAGTGTGGATTAATGTTAATCCACACAGTCTTTTTACAGTAATTTTGCGAACACAGGCTCCAGCAGAAGCAAAAAAAAATAGCCAGCAAGAGCAAATTAATCAGCATCGGAAATGCTTAGTAATGCCTAGATCCAGAGCTTTATAGAAGATAAGGGTAAGGAGATCAATCAGTTCCGCAACAACAGCTATCTTGAAGGGGCAAGGTTTATCCTCCCTGACCCAGGTGGCTTCACAGCTATAGTGAGCTTCATAATATAAGGTGCCATCCAGGCACCATTGTAATGGTAACATATCTTGAACCTCAGTGGCATAAGCAATTAGGGAAAAAAAAAACACCAAAAAAACCCAAAACCAAAAAAACCCAACCAGAAGACCCTTCCCAAAACTAGCATGACCAAAAAAACCCCATTAAAACATAAGAAAATCTACTTGTAATAGATCTAATTCAAAGCATTGTTTTCCAGTGCTAAACTGCACTGTGCAGTCTATTTTTTATCCACCCTGCTGCTTTGCAAGGYGGATAAAAAATAGGTACAGGAAGTATAAAAGACACATCTATGAGGTTTGTGTAAAAACAGGCTGTTATGTGGATATAAATTATTTGGTTGGGTATTTATTAAGTACCTGTAAAGTGCTCAGTGCTAGTCAAATTACAAAGAAAATTATCTTTTGCTTTAAGAAACTGACAATCTAAATGACAAAAGGGAACAGATAAGATGCTGCAAGAAGCCAGCGATGAATGAAGAATATTTTGCTTGTGTTTTGGATTTGATTGCTTCCTGTCAGCACCTCTGAGCTAGAGCTCTTGCTACAGATTTGCTGACAAGTAGGCAAGTGTGGTGGAACAGAATTTGGTAAGGCAGCACAGAGAAGTAGAAGCAGCACAGAGAAAGCCAAAGTCAAGACGAAACAAAACCCAACAAGCTTGGAATCACTATTAGTACAGTGACAAGAAGCATGAAGGATGCCTTAAGTAGTCTGAAAAAAGTGTATGATGAGGATAGAAAACTGAAGGAACCTGATACTTAGAATAAAAATTTCAGAGAGAACTACTGTAAGAAATCTCAGCTGAAGCTGCTGTAATGGCAGAAAGGTAGACCAGAACAACCCTGCTTTGCAAAACTTTTAGAACAACCAACATGGCTCTTCAGGAGACTAAACTGATGATGAAGAAATTTGGTGTCAGCTGCTTAGTGTAATGCAAATAGTTATGCAGTTAAGAAAACAAAAATCAATCATTTTTATGGCAAACCTCTCAGCCTTGGGAGTATGTTCATTACTAGAGGTCCAACATGTCACATTTCTTTACAAGTTAGTGAGAGAAGTAGCCAAGACTTCCTTTGGCAGTGTAAAAGCAGTGCTGTCACAGATGGACTTCATACAAATGCAGTTTTGTTTTATTAACAAATGTCTTTTTCCCCCCTGCTCTGAAATCCTCCACCTATACCAGCTTTATTCCTTTCCCATCTTACTTACAAATGCAAGAAAGAATAAGACATTGTTTGTTTGTTTTCTTTTCTTGATAGGAGACTAGTTTTTCTCCAGTTTGGTGGTACTCCAAGTGAAAAGGACAGCAGATACACTCTTGGCAACTGTACAGGGTGGCTTTTATTTTTTTGTTTGTTTGTTTTTCCATAAAACATTTCACTGTGCCAGCTTTCTGAGTAACCTCAGAAATAATATGCTTTTTCTGACAGATGACAGTAGAGTGGAGTTAATAAACAAATTAGACCCATATGAAAGTGTGATTCATACGCAATGTCACAACTGCAAAGAATAAGCTGGTACATGACTACCAAAGAGGCCACCACTACRCACACTCACAGAACACCCAGTTGGAAGGGACCCACAAGGATCACTGAGTCCAACTCTTAATTATACATGAGCCTTGAAATGATAATTGCTTCTCAGACTTTCACAAAGCTTTTTCCAGCTCTTCAGCACTTAACAGTAGCTATAAACTCTTCTAGGCACAGAAGAAACCCTCTTATAATGGAGCATAAAGGTCCAGCATGAAGCTAAGTTGAACAGAACCATCCCCTCACAGCACCACATACACAAGGAGGTATCGCAACGTTCCACTGAAACCACATGAAAAACAGAGTTTGAAAAGTTTCAGAAAAGTTCAGCTTTCAGGCTTTTCTTTTTGCCTTAAAAGCCCCCAAAAATGCAGAAAGGTGCAAGCAAGCACAAAACTCTGTTATGGTAGCAACACTGTTACTACAGAATGTACAAACCACTGTTTCCTCCTAAGTCTGGCTACGGTACAAAAGGTCGGTAGCACGCACTCCCGTGGAACAGTTTGCACTGAGAACAGAAGGATTTAATAGCTACCCTGCTTCAAGCAGCAGTGCAGCAAGGGGTTTAAGGCAGGCAGCAGAAGTGCTCTCAGCCAGTGTGCGTAACAGATCACACACCACTAAAGGATTTTCATCCCAAGACCTCGCGCGGGTGCACTTGGAGCGAGGAGTTGCTGCTGCCGCCACCAACCAGAACAAACATTGGTGACAAAGGGGTGTCACACCCAGGACAAGCAAACATCACCACACACCACACAGAAAAGTTTATAAACAAACCCCTTCTCTCTCCTGTGCTGGTGGTTTCAGGTCCAGCTCAGGGGGATGAAGGGGATTACTGCAGAAAGCCAGAGATTGGCAGTGTGACAGGGCTGAGAACAGGAAATATTACAGACATGGGAGACCAACCTTGGTGACTGACTCAACTTCTGACCCACTTACAGAGCTTGGCCAAAGTGCTTTTTGGTGCCACTGGTCCTCTCCAGACTTGGTATGACCTTGTTCTGTATGATCTTGTCCAATTAGGTCAATATCTTCAAGGCAGTGACTGCCACTTGTTAATTTTGGTAAAAACAACCTATAGGCTTGAATAATATGCTAGTTTAAAAAAAACATAAAAAAAGAATGGGGGCTGATTTGCTGATTTTACTAGGATCTGCCATGACAAAAATAAAATCATCTTTTCACTTAAATAATGAAGAATACCCACACAGTTAAACCTGTTAATATTATTTAAAAATATGTACAGCTGGAAGAGTGGCATGTTGCTCTCATTCACAAGTTTGCTACATCTTTTCTGACGCCTACAATCTCCCCTATAGGTCTATTTACAGAGGCATTTCTCCCAGGGGCCAAGTTTTCCATTCATGTCCTTTCTTCCCCCTTCTCTCCTGCTTTATCCCCTCCCTCTAGCAGAGCCTTTCAGTCACATTAGGGAAAGCATTTGTGGTGTGACATGGGGAACGGATCCAAGCCTCCAGCAAGCAAAAAAATAAGCTGAATAAAACGAAAAAATTTATTTTTAACCTGGATGGTTTCCCAGACTGAGCTTATTCTCCACCACAACAGGTGTATCAACACACCTGGGGAAGAAACTAAGCAAACCAAGCTCAACTCTTGCTGACATAACTACTGCTGACAAAGTCAAATGGATATATTAATAGGATAAGGACATTTTTGAAATATTAATACTGGAGTGGGGGTTCTTATACTGGGGAAATCTTTAAACACCATAAAATGGACTTAATACATACTCCTTATGTTGTTCACAGTTTCCTTTGCCAGTTTGGCTAATTATACGATATTTAAGTTTAAACATATGTTGCCTCCCTTGCAGTGAATCCTCTCCTCCTACATGATACAGCAGTGAAGTCATCTTGCTGACTTCAAGTTGAATCCTGCACCCTCTTCAAGTAGGTGGGCATTTTTAGCTTATCTGGATAGCAGTCCAGCCCTGGGAGCATGGCAGGGCTGGAATTCTCACCACAATGAGCTACCAAGAGCTTGACCACGACAAATATCCTGAAATATGTACTCCAGATGCTCTGCGCATAAGAACCAGCATAACTTCCTCCATCCTGAACATATGGTTCTTAAAACATGTAAGAGATGCTCAGGATGCATCTGCACTGGAGTGAAAGGTGAACCAGCAGACCAGAGACTTTTAATCTCCTTCCTTCCATACCATCACAACTGACTTTAAGACTTTGGGGTTTTTTCCATAAAACCAAGACCCATAAGATATAAGGAGATTCCMAATGTAAGGAAGTGGCAAAAGACYGAGCAAAAAAAAATGTATTTAGAAGGGMAAAAAAGTCTTGCAGCCCTTTATGAACTTCCATGTGCTGCAGATAGGAAAATCTCTATCAGTTAGTGTGCGTTCCACATTACAACAGCCTTTAGCAAGCAGAAAAGTAGAGTACACCACAATAGCTGTGTTTCATTAGCTTAGCACAGCAGAGTACAGGATTTAAAGGGAATAGACAGCAGCTGAAAATAATTGCATTAAATTAACATTAACCCACAAACCCAGAAGAGGCATATAATATTCAGGACTGCTACAGAAGYGGTAACCCAGAATTAATGTCTGTAAAAGATGAACAATCCTGCTCTAACTGGGATTCAAAATCCTAAAGGAAGAAAGTTCACCTCAAATAGTGTTCCCTTAGGTGGGGGGAAGGAAGGAAAGGAAAGCACAGCCTAGTTAAAAATATCAGTAGGTAGAAACGCAAACTGTAAAATGATGTGGTTCCCAAAGGACTGATATTTTTTATGGTTAATACACATATTCCCACACATTCCTTCTCAAAAACGACTTTGAAATTAAATCTAATTTTAAGATCTCTGAGTGAGATGGACATGTGAGAATTTAAACATCTAGGGCARAAAAGAAAAAACCTCAGAGACTAAAGCGAAAAAGGCAGCTGGGACTGGAGTGGACTAAAACACAGCCAAGTGACAGCTATATTTCAATTGGTGAATGTACATTATGACAGTCCATGAGTCTTGATACTAGAAGGGCTTAGAGTAGAAGAGTATCACCAAAAAAAGGTCCTTAATTAATCTAAAGTGTTAGGATGGGGAGACAAACTCAAGGGAACATGCTGTGCTCAAAATGAAGAGGAAATTCATGCTAAACATGGGGAGGGGAAATAATTATTTTAAAAATTTGAGAGATACTAACTTACAGCACCTACTCGTTTCATCTGTGAGCAGGTACCAGAAGAAAGCCATGGCACTATTAGCCAGGAGGAAAAACAAGACCCCCAAGTTCTTTCTCCCAGCACCAGCTAGAAAAGTCAGCTTGGTCAGGCTAGGTGCAGGTCAAAAAGCAGAACTAAGCCACCCACTGAGGCCTGAGGCAAGTTATAGCAGAAGCTACCATCAGACCAGCTCTTAGACCCCATCTGGTGCCTTGATAGCCCCTGACCATCTGAATTTACATGCTTCCTTCAACTGAAGATAAATTCTACCTCATGAGCAAGCRAGCATTTGGAAACAATTAACATCCTATTTCCATTAACCACCATTTTCTTCCCTTCTGCATCCCTGAAGAATTTTAAATATTTATAAAAAGACAAAAACCAACCTGTGAACTTTACTGTTACAGTAAAACTTAGCAACGTGAGTTTGTGCTTTAGGATGTTTTAAAGCTACAAACAACTGCCTATCAAACACAAAATTAATTTGTAATCCATCCTTACTGGGCAGTGTAAATTTTTTCTTAGTTGAGCTCTTCATTACAGCAGAATTTTGTAACTGTTCCTCTGTGTTTGTCTACCATCTGCACAGCCCTCTTCCATATGGACACACAGTACCTTTTTTTTGGTTTTGTTAGGTCTCCTTCATTAGCAATACTCTTTCATGAGCAGAACAGGACTGCCTAAAAGTGTCTAAAATACAGTGCTTCATTGGAATTTTGAAGTTTTTAATGTTTAAAGTGAATGCTTGCCACTATTTTTATTTAGACACTTTGATGAAATTGCTAGAGCAGCCTGAATCTCACTTATCTAGAGGTTTCTACAAATTCTCTGACAATGAGGCTTTACACAAAGTCACACCCTGCAAGTTTCAGAGTAGAAGTCAGGTAAGTTAAGAGATGACAATCTAATTTTAGTACAAGTTTTGGCTTTCAGAACTTTCATTTCGTTTTTCCTTAAAAAAGGCAAATATTATTTTCTCATACATTTGTCTAACCAAAGAGAGCAAAGAGCTTCCATGTCAGCAGCAGGGTTAAGGCAAACCCATCTGAATTCCTGGTSCAGGTCTCTAGATGTTTAATAAGGTTCACCCCAGAACTTTTCCCTTACAATTTCTGCTCTGCCCAGTTTTCTACTTTCAAAAACCTGTCTGAACTTTGCACCTTCAGGACCTCTATTGCTCTATGGACTTGGTTTGATTGAGCTGACAGTTTAAAAGTAGAGTAGAAAAGAAGAAAAGAGACACAGATCCCATACAAAGAAGTGACAAAATCTGTTGCTGTTTCTTGGGGTATCAAGCTAAAACTTCAGAGGGTGGCAGGAATGACCCAACTCTTTCAAGCAGCAGATCTGTTTGTTTTCCATACCTAAAACAACACCTTGCCAGCAGAAATCCATCCTGGAGTTTTGGCTTAGCATGCTGGAAACACCAGTTATACCAAAGGTTTTCTTTTAAATGTGATCTCAGCTAATACTTCCATTTCATTGCACAAGATCTCCTTTCAGCCCTAGCAAAACGCAGCATTTTTGATCAATATTATCTTTAGATAACTTTTCAAATAAATAACTGAAGCTAGAGAACTCTATAGCTGTTGCTATTCACTCTTACACTKCCATCAGTTATTTGCATAGTCATTCCCACTCTGATTTAATCATTCCTTTCATGACTGTCTAAGTCTACATTGAGAATGAGAACAGTAAATCAAACTAAGCACTTGGCAGGCATGCACTGGTGAGATCACAGCAAGATCCTGAAATAGCACAGGCACTCTCATATGGAAAAGGCTTGTGGAGTTCCCATGCAGTTCAAGTAACCATCATCTGACTCAATGAGCAACACTGAGATGGACACAGCCCTCTGTGGAAACCAGCTGCTAAGGGGGTGAACACCCAGGGAGGGAGGTGGCAGAACTGGCATCCAAAGTTTCTCAACTAATGTGTCACAATATGTGATCTAGCCATATTACTGCATTAATAAAAGCAGCACAGATCAGGGCTTTTTTATCTAACCACACGATGAAGCTCAGAGGTAAAAAGTCAGAAGCAAGAATATGAAGGCCCCATTAAAAGGTAAGCCTGAATACACAGAGAGGGTTTCATTTCTCTGCCTTTCAGTTAAATGAAATACAATGTCTCATGAGGTAGAAAAACAAGGTCTTGTTTAGAAAAGGTGTACTTGGCCCAAGGAGAATCACAAAAGAATTACTTAAAATGTGTTTGTGATTCATCATGGTTCAGTAACTTCTCATGAATGCTAATGTGTTTTAGAGAGATAGAAAGGCTTGTGCAGGTGTGACAGAAACAATTAGTCAGTTATTAGTAAGTGCTGGTTTCATTGGCAGCCACGCTGCTGGAGCTCCACATTACCTGTAAGCCTGCCAGTAACTCTCCACATGCTCCTGATATTTAGAACTGCCAAAGAGGCAGGACAACATGTTAAATCTGCAAACACTCATTCCTTCCCCTCATTTTGCYTGCTTCCAAATGACAAAATTTGCAGTTAAAGTAAAATGCTACATGCTTAAGACAGTGTGGCTCCTCTTCAGGAGTAAGAGCAAGGAGAGATTCTAAGTTTATCCACAATAAACCAATCTAAACACAACTCACTGCATTTTCTCTCCAAGACCTYCTAAAAAGGTGCATATTTCAGAAGAATTATACCTACATGGATCTACCTATATAGAAGCAGAGCAGACAGCTTTGTTTAAATTTAAACTTCACCTTGCTTTAGTGTAACTACTCCCTCCACCAGGAGCTTTACAGCAAGCAATAAAACTTTATTCTCTTTTAGCASTCTGGAGATCCACTCCTTTCCACAGGCCTTGCAACAACATTTAGAGAAAATTTTCAAATGTGTTGCCTATTACCCCGATATCTGGCATCCTTTCCTAAAGCAGAAGTCAGAACAGCATGGAGGACTGTTTAATTCAATTTCCTTTCAGCTTTTAAGAAAATACACTAAGATCCCTTAATTACAAACAATGTTCAACGCTTAAAAGGCGACCCKCCAACAGATACTTAGGAAAAAAACCGCAGCATTTTCTGAGAGCAACAGTATAATCCAAGCAATCATACTCCAACAGCARGCCAGAGATGTGTTTACAGCAGCAAAGAGCAGCCTGGCTTTGACTCTGTGCCTCTCTACACACCCAAGACACTGAACTGCTCCAGCATAATGCTCATCCTCACTACAAGACAGACATCACAATTTTTGTAGCATAGTGAATCTCTGAAATGAATAGAAAATAATTCACTAGTGGCTGAATTTGTTAGCTATACAAAATTCTCAGGGTCAAAGGCCAGTGAAATGACATGAAAACCATTAAGCCAGCAGACTTCAGATTCTTTTGGTCAAGAACACAGCCATATGCCTGTGCCCTTTATCCAACCACAGTTCCAATTAAATTTGCAGGAACTTAGYTTTTCATCTGGTTTAGTGGCTAATTTCTTAATATTCAATACCACTAAAATAATAAGCATAGACCACACTGTGCTGTTATAATGCAGGTTTGCCCACATGCATGTACATACATGGATATAAAAGCCAAATATTTTGATTAAAAGAATGCTTCCTGAGTATAGATTGCAATCTCTTGTTGTTTAAATAGCAAAAATCTTCATAGGAATTCTTTCCAAGCTATTCAGAAAGTAGCAAGGGTCAGAGGCATAGCTGCAACTGCACAAGATGGGTGCTTCCCACCCCACTGATCTGACCTGTGCATTTATTTTCTCCATCGTTATCTATACTTCTAGTGCAAAGAAGAATATGACCCATATCTGTCTTGGTTTGTCCTGAATTAACAGGAACAAAAGTTAAGTTCATATTTAATTGTAATTTAATAAGAATGTTTCCTGTCTTCACGCCCACCCACCCACCTTAGAGGACCCAGAATAATCTAGGATTGGCCTTAAAAGCTCAGGAGCTTCCTTACTCCCACTGCAGCCTTATGGTAGACAATCCATAATGCTGTCTGCCAAGGACACAAACAGGCTCTGCAACAGCAGACAGAAAGGATGAAGAGGGAAGAAGTAAAAAGAAAAGGAATGAGAAAGGCCAGTGACCATTCTGAAGCAGCAGCCRGTTTGTGTGTCCCTGACCTGCAGGACAATCCAAGGGGCCACTTGGGCTTCACTATTCTTCCCAGAGGAYGCAAAGGTTGTTTGAAAACTTGTTACAGTCCTGTCCCGCCACCAGCTAGTGATCCTGCATCCAGCTGGGCAATACATTATATAAAAATGAGCACATGTTAGAGCTGTGGAGGACTGAGGAATTCTTACCTAATGAATGTGCCATTGTGTTCTGCTCTTCCACTCTTCAGTCAGTTAGAAGTTACACAATGGCTCAGATATTCAGCCTCAGTTTCCATATGCCTGACAGACTAAGCTCATGTGACTTTGTGCGGGGGAACCCCCCAAAGTTATATATCACATGGCCTTAAACTACTAAACTGAAACACTGGAGATTACAAATTCCCTTTTCAGGCTTATCTTGCAAGAAAGACAGGACCTAAATAAATTCAACAATACCTTCCCCTTCCGAGCCTGCTAATGCTTTCCCCTTCTACTTGTTTTATTTATCTTTTCTCTTCCTTCATTCAACCTTATTCTACCATCATCAAAAGCTTCAAGTAGCCTGAATGTTTTTTTCTGCCATTTCTTTGCAATGCCAAGTTCTGCCTTTCACTGCCAGTCTTGGTATCCTCTCCCCCCTCCAGTAGCCCTTCCAAAACTATAATCCATTCTTTTAAGAGCTCCATTTTCTGTTGATAGTGCCAGAGGCCAGGAAGGCTCCTGGCAGTACAGTTCCAACAAAGAGTCTGAAACTTAACAATCTCTAGGGATAAGGAAGTCCAAGACATGGTTTTTAAAATAAGAATAATAATAATAAAAAAAAATATGCCTCTGGCATTGGCAGCTTTTAAATATAAACATATAAAATTTCCCTTCCAAAGGGGCAGGTAACGTACAACGCTTTTCACCAGCAATGAATACCTGCTCCTCCTACCTACGTAAAATGCTCTGSGGAATAGAAGTAAAACACATTACACTGGGGATTCAGATACCCACAGATGTAAATAACATTCTACTATTTGTAGTTCATTTCTGCAGAAGCAAATAGTGACGCCAGATGCTACAAATTTCTGCTTCCTAATACAGCCTTGCTCTTCTTCTAACAATTGTGCAAGGCAAGCCATTGACAACTGCAGAATGACACTATTTTTTGTCAGAAATACTTTAAAATAACTACTGCAGAAAGACACATTATTTTATGCCAGTGTCTCAGCAATCCAATCTTTTTGTCTGCAACAGGGAAACTGCTGCTCCTCAGACAAAGTTGCWCTACTAACACAAAATGAGAGAAGCTCCTTCTCTTCCTAAATACTTACTCTTCTTTAGCAGCATACCAGTGGGAAAGAAGCAGATAACTTCTTCCCTTGAGGTATCCAGATTGTTCTGCAAATAGCAAAAGCCTTTGCAATTATCACATGTATCACACTCAGCTTTCACTGATTTCCTGAGTTCCTCAGTGGGATCAGAAGTAGCTGAAGACCAGTTTTAGACCTAAGAAAGGAAAAAGTAACTCTGCATATTTTAAGTCTGCATCAATTTCTTATGCAATTCAAGGAAGGTGCCTTCCTTTCTTTGACCTCAATTTTTCATTCAAGACTTTAAGCACTGAACTGTGACTATGTGGAGGAATTCTCTGCACAATGTTACACACTGCTGACAACTGAAGAAGCAATGTTTACTGTGTAACTGAGATAATTCTCTTTCTTCTACTTCTAAAGGCCAAACTCCAGAGGTTTAGCACCTCTGTACTGAGTGACTTTATTTTAGCAAGAGAAACTGAGTTATGCCAGCTGTTCAGGATTATTTGGTTAACATTTTTAGTGAAAGTATTATGGCAAGTTATTACCAGATTTTATTATACAAGATCAATAAAACCCTTGCACAGCTTTTTCCATTAAGATAGCAACAAGCTACAGATTAAGTTTTTCTTTTGAAATAAACAAAACAAACAAACAAATCCCAATCCAAACACACACATAAAAAACCCAAACATTCAGAGGTTTTTCTCAGTTTCAAGTGTAGATATCCCAACATGAAATCAGTATCAATACAAAACAAACAATTACAGAGAATGTCAAGGGTTAGTATTTTTCRTTAAATCATATTGCTACTTCATGATCTTTTACCTATGGACAACCTTTATTACAGAACAATCTGCTCTAATTTGGAGAGGAAAGAGAGATGGTCCTTCACTCAGGAAATCTAGATATTTCCAGAGAGTCTTTATATACACTCCTTTAAGAGCTCATGCCAGTTGTCCRGTAATATTTTAAAACCACCAATGTTCATTTCCACTGACAAAGTGCCTTCTAAACCGTTCCTTTGACTTTATCTTCACTAGGTTTTGTGCCACCATCAGAGTAAAAAATGAAAACAAAAGCAGATTTCTCAAACTGAATTTAACACTTTTTAAACACTTTTTTGCCTTTAGCATATACTAAGAGTTTAAGAATTTCTACCTACAGTTGATATATAGGTTTATTCAATAAAAATACTGGACAGTTAAACCTAAATAGAGCTGCCCTGAGCTTTTCCCAGTGTCTGCTGGAAATTCCACTGTATAATTCAATAGATAGAGTACTTCAGTTCTCTGTATCTGAAAAAAAATGATTGCAGATCTTTTCTGCCCTGTTTGGCTAAATCATCTCACCAAAGCACTACAATTATAGCAGGAACTTCATATTACAATCTGGCACATATTGTCCCTGCTGTCCCTTGGGAAGGCAATTCCCAGCTTTTATTCAGAAGAAAGCTTGCAAATATATCTTTTTGTGTCTACATTCAGCCTACTGTCTACTCTTATATTTTTAAATTAATGCTGAGAAGATGCTCAAAACAACCTCCAAGTTTCCTAACCACTTCAGGTTATCTTTATCAATATAGAACACAACCTTGTCTTGCTCCCACTTGTAACTTCTCCCATAGAACAAGTAAAGATGAAGTGACCACACKGACCAGACTCACCTTTGTCTTTTGGTAAATACAGTAAATTAAGAGATCTTGCTGCAGCTTTCACAAGCTAGCATTTGACTGATCAACTCTTTTTTTTCAGTAGTACTACCTTTGAAAAAAAAAAAATAGGTCCTGGAGTTCAGACTAGGTGATCTTTAAAGGTCCCTTTCAACCCAAAGTGTTCTGTAACCTAGATTAATTTTTAACAAAGATATTTTTCTCCCAAGGCTTCTCTAAGTCATGTCTCTTGCCCCACGTAGTGTGCATAAGAAATGACAACACACATGGACCACCATACAACACACATACACCACAACTCTCTTTCCCCTTGGCTACTACTGATAGCACAGTTAATTACGTGTATGGCTGAAATTATACATCCATAACTAACAATTGTCTATTTTGACACAGAAGAGTCTGCTGGAAACAGCAGCCTGGGATGAAGAAGCCAGAAGATGTAGAAGATATTTTATGAGCCCTGTCAACTGGTGTTATGCACTTCTTACCAGCATCTACACTGTGTGGCACACCTGAATTCCCCTCTCCATCTTTTCTGTTGGAACACTGCTTGCATTGAAGCATTGTGAAGCACTGGAGGGCAGCCATCCTGAAGATGCACTCACTCAGGGCACCAGGCTTTAYCCAAAACCCAAACTACATTGCAAAACCCAAAACTACATTCTTTCAATRTCAAACCAGTGATTTACAATGTCTCTTCCATCATGTTAAAACTACACAGTTGCTCAATGCCATTCCACTACAGTCACATATCTCATAGACAACCTATAGCAGGAAACACTGGACCTCCCAGGTACTGTCTGAATTCAAAAGCAAGACATCAGCAGTATGAAAACTGACTCAGGCTTATCATTCCCAAATTAAATTAAAACTACTGATTCTCCTAAGTGA
The DNA here is from genome assembly GCA_014549065.1 of Cardinalis cardinalis. Lineage (NCBI taxonomy): Eukaryota > Metazoa > Chordata > Aves > Passeriformes > Cardinalidae > Cardinalis > Cardinalis cardinalis. The sequence continues at coordinate 2,956,808 of JACDOX010000063.1, forward strand.
CTCCAAATTGCTAGCCTGAGAGGCTACCTCTCCGCTCAATCCACATCCACAGCTGGGGCTTCTTTGTTACAGAGGAGACAGCTACCCACAGGACATTCTCTAAAGGGGGCCCTCAGCTCTGAATTTCAATAGATCAAGAGAAAAAAGCCTCAAGACAGGAAAGCAAGGCTTATCCCCTGAGCCAAGCTTATGAAGACCAATGAACACAGCAAGAACAATTAGTTGGAAACAAAGGACCTATAGGTTGACTTAAGTTTGATTTTCTAGTCTAGCTTGGTGGACTATGTACTGATTAAGGGGAGGGAAGTCCAACTGCTTTTTTCCTTTATGCCATCATTCCTTTAATTAGAAAACATAGCCTATAGGCTACAGTTGGTTTTTTCAACCTTTGTACATTAATTATACAGAACTAATTCAAAGCTAAAAGCCTCTCCATCTCTARAGCGAAATTAATAGTTTTACAAAATTTAAGCAATTTGGAACATATAGAAAAAAAATCTTAAAACCCACTGGTTTAATTTCAATCTGCACACCACTGAATTGTGGGTGTTTTGATCCCTCTGGCCTATAAACTGGGAGAGCAATGTAAAATCCCAGTGTAAACAGCCCAAGACCATTTTATTTATACATTTGTATCCAGACAGAACTCGAATTCCAACTTGGATTTAAAATTATGCAGATTATTTTTTCCCTTCTCTCTCAGCAGACATTTCTCCTTTATCATAATGTGTTTTCTGAGTCACTTGCAGCTGCAGGGGATGAAGTCTTTGCAACCTCTACTTTCCAGAAAATCATCCTAACACAGCTGACACAACCAACTCTTGTTACCCCAACACACACCCAGACACTTTCAACAAGCTAAATTCCTAAGGTAGCTGAAGGAAAAAATGGGCTAATTTTAGCAGGTCAAGAAATAAAAGCCCAGACTATTGGATAATAAAAGAAGTTTAYGAAAGATGCTGTACATGGTTACATCTTAAGACTAATCCAAGAAACACAGACTGAAATCACCATTTTATACAGAGGGCAGAACAGATGCCCAAGTTTCTACAGTTTGTCCAAATATGTCAGGGAAAGAAGCCAGGACAGAGAAAGGCTCAGAGCAACCCAGGGCAGTGACATTATTTTTCTTTCAAAATTGCTTTCCACATTTGTGCTTCTAGAAAAGTTTCAAATTCAGCTCCAAATTATGAAAATCAGTCCTTTCAAAGGAGATCACATAAGCTGATCTACTCCTAACATTAGWTACAATTAAAGAAAAAAAAAAAAAAAACAAACAACAAAAAAATAACCAAATAAGCTTTTCTTTTTTTTTCAAGGTCTGAATTATTTTTTTAATGCCCTTTCCCTCCTTTTCTGGAACTGGCACTAGCTGTCAAATCTTTATTTGCCATAAATATGATTAAAATTGTATTAAGTGGTCCATAATGAAACAGATCTTCTAATTTTGTTTTGTAGACTTTTTGGTTGACTGGCTCSTTTTTCTCCCACTTTCTCCCTTCTCCAGAGTAGTTACAACCACCACACTAAATGTGTCTTTTGGTCTCCAATGGAACTTCTAACTTGTTCAGATTTTCTGCCCTTCTTTTTTTCTCTTTCTTTTTTTTTTTTTATAAAAAGAAGATTAAGCACAACAAGAGAAGTTATGCATATCTATAGAAGAGATTTTAAACCTACATAAAGTAGAGCTCAGCATTAGACCTCACATCTAGGCCTGAATTTCGAAAGTTTGATGACCAGAAGAGATTTCSGGCGCATGTGTGAAGAGGGACAGTGGGAGGTGGGGTGAAAAGGTTGATAGGAGGAATGTACTTGAACCACAGGGGGTAGAGCTTCAACAGATAAGTCTGCTGGTGCTTGAAGGGAAGAGAAAAAAAAGAAAACTTGGAAGGGAAAAAAAAAAAAAGACAAACACCAATATTCCAACATTTTAACAGCCTAGGGTATACCAGATATCTTTTCCAGAATCCAAGGACAAGTGCTTACATTTAGGAATTTTTTTCACTTGGTTTGGCTCAGTGCTACTGAAAAAGTTTGTCCAGAAGTCCACGTGCCGAGCCAACATTTATTAGGTTTCAATTTCCAGCTGAAGCCACAACTGCTGCTATGAAAATTAATGTGGCAATTGTACCAGAAAGCAAAGCAATGGAAAAGACTGCACTGGTATGTAACAAGTACATTCACTGGCACCAAGAGAAAAAACTGTATTATATCAACCTGTGTCACAGACATTTTTCTCTTCTCATTATTAGAGAAAAAAAGGGCAAATCATATGTATTGTTTGGCCAGAGGATATTATATGGATAGTTATAAATTCCTCATCACCCAACCTCAGTAGTTTATTGCCTGTCCTAAAATATGAAGCAGCAATTTAAACAGTAACCCCTGCTATGTTGCCATCAACAAGATTCAGTGAAGAATACTGCAAATTGCCAGCCTAGCCAGTCAGAAAGCCTGAACTGCTCACATGAGATATCTTTGCCAAAACCCACGTATTCCTCAAACTACTGCTGGACTATGTGATAAATGTATGTTGGCTTTAGAGAATGAAAAACAGGCAAGCAATAGTTTCACTTCAGCTACAGATTCAAGTAGCAGAACACATGCATGTACAGAGAGTATATGAATAGCTAATTAAAACAAATCTAAAAGATCAAGTCACCATCAGAAGGATTACAGTTGGGTTTCAAGTCCACAAACAAATGCACAAAGTATTTACAGCATGTGCATGGTCACAGGAAAGGACAACTACATACTGAATTTTATGGAAGTTTCCAACAGACTACATCAGGAGACCTGACTCTTCCCATTTTTACCATGAGGCTGGCAATGAGCTAGAAGTAAACCACCCCTGAATAGCACCAGTCATCTAATCTCAGACAACACATATAAAAATCTCAGCCGAAGGAGGTAGGTTGAAGTGCTGACAGAATTATTTGAGCCTGTTGTCAAACCCTGCTTATCCCTCCTCTCGTATAACTTCAAAATGTTGGATGTATTTGATATGGGTTGTCAGCTTCATGCATTTTCATTAAGGAAAATAAGGTCCACGTGGAGTATTCTATCCACATTCATGCAGACTCTCTGATTTCCAAAAATGCTCTGGCAAATTAGGTAATCTTCAGGCAAGCTGCCTCTGCTGTATTAGAGAATGGGAGTTTAATGTCATCACATCTCCAGAATCTGAAGTTCTCCTAGAAGCAGTGACCTGTCCTCCCTTTCAGTTGAAGCAAGCTCAACAAGAAAAAGAGCCAGGTTGTTATGTGTGCATCCATGTAGCCAATAAAGAAATTATACCATCTCTGATGACACAGAGGTGTCATAGACAGACGACAGATTTCAGAGACAGATTTACATTTCCTATGCCAGCCATAAATTAGATATGTACAATAAAGCCTTTGAGCTAGAGATTTTAAGAATATAGGAGATGATACACACTTCAGGCCACAGCTTTTCTTGGAAATTTTAAATAGAATTATTTATGTGAATAATAACCTAAGGGTTCACAGGATAAAGAATTTAAGGACTGGGCAAAGACTTTGAAATCATGAGAGTTGAGATAGATAAATACCTAAGAATAAGGTACCAAAGTAGAAGTGGCAAACATGGAGGAAGAAGTTAGAAGGAGAGTTTAACTCAAAGAAATAAAAATCAGAAGGAAAGCAGAAGCAAAAGAGAAAACGCACACAGCCAGGACACTGATATAGTTGTGTAATAAACCTATTCGGGAATAATTTGCTTTCTTATTTTCCACCCTCTCAGACTTCCCTCCCCTCCCCCCCCGCCCCCATCCTCAGCCTCTTTACTGAAGATGATGTTTCACAAATATTTTAAATCAACTTAATTCCATCTGAAAAGGGAAGTCTTTCCCCTAAGCATTGAGTTGTAGCTCTCACTGCCTCCCTTCTGCTAGTGCTAGCTTCTGTGGAGTTTTGCAGTGCTATTTGACTGTAAATGGAGCACAGCAGAAACAGTATTAAGAAGACTTAGGTCCCCAAAGGTGGTAAGAACAGGTCCTTTATCATATTTGGATAACACCTCCAGGTAGTATACTCAGCTTTCTAAAGAACTCCATAGCCTACTCCCTAGAAATGCACCAAAGTGAGTTCATTCATACATAAACTAAAACACTTTTCTATAGGGGATCCCTACCAGCAGGACCTACAAGTCTTCATTGGAGGATGATTTCTTGCAGAACGAAAAGCACCTTGTCCCCTAACTTCTCAAAATTAACACTTCTCTCCTGGCAGCCATTGACAACAAGCCTGCTGCAAACAAATCAAATACACTGGAAACCTGCCGTTAGGGAAAATAAATCAATGCACTTCCAAGGGTTTGCAAACAAGCACCACGTGAATCCCTGTTCACCTCGCTCTTGAGTGCAGGCATGTGCTTTACAAAGCCATCTGCTCAGCAGCCTGAGAAATCAGTACCTTACTTACTGATGGGCACCACACATGTAGCACCATCCACTGCCAGCCTGCCCAGAACACAGAAGTTTTCCTCTGTCAGACGTGAAATGGAGAGAAGAGGAAGCATGATAGCTATCCCCTGGAGCATAGACTTCTCATTAATATTCCTCTTCACTGTAAACAGTGATCAGAAAACAGAGAAAGCTAGCAGGAAGGTTATGACATTATATCTCTTTTGTGTCTCACACTTGCAATAATGAAAGATCACATCACAGAAGCAAATTCTTGCAAACAGCATAATGCAAAAATGCTGAGCAAAAGACAGCTCTGCAAGTTTGTGACTCCTCTTCCATTAGTCTCTCTAAAACCATATTCATGAAGTTTATTTAAGTGTCACATRTATATTATCACCTCTTAGATCAGTACTATCAAATGCTTGCCAACATTCTGACTTCTGCCAATTGCTTTTAGTTTCTCTTTCTTTTTCCAGTGCTATATTTGAAGAGAGAAGAGGAAAAAGAAAAAAAGTGACTGACTTGAGTAGAAGAAAAATTATTCTAAATCCTTTAAACAGTTGCTCTGTTAAATTGACACAAGTTTAACAACGTGTACTTGGCACATTCCTCTTGCCACGAATACAAGAAACTTAAAAAAAAACCTCACTCAAAGCAGGGAAATCTTTTAAAGATACAGCACATACCTTGCTGAACAGTGGTCTGATACCTTTTACAAAGCCATTTGTAGATTCAAGTGTTCAAACAACAACAAAGACAACATAACTGTAAAGGCTTTTTCTTTTTTTTTGAGATCTTTTTAATAGAATGATGACTGAATGGAGAGTCAAATCTGACCAACCCATTCTCACTCAAATTGTACATTCCAGACAGTGCAGAGACACAGCAGAGGAGAAAGTCTACGAGGCCCAGGTATAACTGTGCAGAAAAATAGACCAGAAGAGACAACAGTACTTTTGCTTGATTCAAGGGTACATGATGTTTCCTAACGCCCAGGGTTCCCAAAATCCCATCACCTTCTACAAATGTGGAGAGTTCTTTTAATCCAAGGACATGCTGAACATTCACAGCACAGCATGACAAAGAGAGCTYGTAAATTTTAAAGAGATTGTTTATTTCAAGGAAACTGACTATCAAGCGACAGCAAAATCTCAGCTCGAGAGGGAAACTGTACTTCATGGCCTCATTTAAGTCCCAAGCAAATCCTTATTTGACAATCACAGAATTAGAAACACTGTGGCTGGCAATATATCAAAATAAAACAACAACAACAAAAGCTTGTTATTGGAATAGGAGAACACTGCATGTTAGTGTGCAGGTGCACTGGCAGAGACCTGGGGAAACCTTTTCCTAGCAAAACTTAAATCTATAGGCATTAGCCACTCACTCCATCACATACTGAAGCCATCTAGAGTATCAAAAGAGGAAAGCAACAAGTCTTATGTGTGAGCATGGGAGCTCTGCTCCCTGTGTATCAACATGGAAAACATGAGTTCATATTCCAACACCACTTTGTAGGCTGGACATTGTGAGAACCCACATCTACGAGCCCAAACCTTAAAATCAAAGAGACTTCTACTAGGTAGACAAAAACAAAGAGCGGAAGGAAGGGTGGAGTGCCACGTTACTCTTGATCCGTAATTCGCTACCTCGCAGCATTGCTGTCAGGAAGCTCAATGCACACAACACTGTTTCAGCAACAGTTACACTTTTACATACCATAATAAGCTGTGTTTCATGAGAACCGGGGTAAAAGGGCATTAAAAAGAACTTTGTAGGACAACACAGTATGTTGCACCTAAACAGCAAGAAAACAGAGCRCTTGCTTTTAAGAGCAGCAATGGTCAGGTTATATAATGACAACTGCAGAACTGCAGATACTTCTGGTTACCGAGACTGCTACAAAGTAAGCAGGTAAGAGTTTTTCCTATGCGCTCAGCAAAATCTGTCTGAACTCTTCACCTACTAAGTTTTTCCTGGCATATGGAGAATATAAGGAAAAATATCAAAATGATAAGTATATAAACCAGTTTTCTTCCCTCTCCCCTCCCCCATCAGCAAATCATTCATTAGAACAAATCCTCAGACAACGATACTCAAAGCAAAGCTGCAAACTACAGAGAAAGCAGGTGTATTGCAGTGCACAGTGAGTTTTAAAGAGATTACAAAGAGAGAGAGAAAGAAAGTCATCTACCCCTGTGCAACTTTTCCAGTATGAATAAATTGTGATTCAGGTTTGCCTCTAGACGAGTCAATTCACGCACCCAGATCCACAGACTGCACTGACAGTATCTTTTACTAATACCCATTTCACATCATGTTCCTGTTTTAACCATACTAATCTTTCTTTTCTCTCACTAGTGAGTTTTAAAAGCTGCTGCAGCACTTTTAACAGCTTTATGACGTGTGTTAATGGATATTTTGCTAACAGTACACAAGAGGGACTTTTACCAGCAAGCTGTCACCGCTGCTGTTCCTCCTCCTTATCTAGTTACCGGTCATCAGATTAGATCCCTACCACCTACTTAGACAGCTAAAAAAAGAAAAAGGAAAAAAAATAAATAAATAAATAAAAGGGGGAATCAAGGAAAGAAAACCTTCAAAGAAAGCAAACTTGCAGTTCAAACTGGAAAAACTTTATGTAAATTTCAATGTATTTTCTTTGCTCTGTAATATTCTGCCTAAGCCACTCAATCAAGCAGGAATGACATGGAAAGAATGGGACTAATGTGAACAATGAATGATCCATAAATGTCTACGAGATTATATAACTGAGGATGAGATGGCATGCATGTGTGCRTGCATTTGGGGGAAAGGAGGAGAAACAGACAAGGGGAAAGAGGAGGAAACAACATCCCCAGTCACAGATACAGGACTCAGTACAGTCCTTACTCAGTTTCCCTCTCTTCCCAAAAGACAAACATTTTAACCAAAGGCAATCAGGCAGCTAAGGGATAAAAGCAAAATAAAACCTATTTGCTAATGAATACACTTCAAAATATCCCTGGCTCAAATTGCACCATAACTGCAGTATCACAAAACACAGCTCATAGACAACCATGTTTATACTAAAGCAATTAACACACGGTACATTTCCTGCACTGTTATTATCATTGGCATTCTCTCTGTGTTTGTTACACATTTAGAGCCTTGGCAGGTTAAGAGATATTCTTATGAAGTTAAAAACAAAACGTTGCTGATTTGAAATGTACTCACTGTTATTTTTCAGGAACTCCTATATTTACTTTACACCATTCCCAGGGGAGAGCTGAACAGTTGCATTAGTTCTGCAAGGAAAAGATATTCAAAATAAACTTTGCAAAGGCTTTGAGCCAAAAAAACTTTACAAATGTAACTTTTTAGACCCAGTACCCCCTTGCTGCTCTACAAGGTTTGCTCTACTGTGGCTTTGCATAATCACCACCCACATTTCAGAACAATCATTTCATCTGAAATTCATCAGCGGTTTGATCACTTGTGTGAGCATAAACTTAGGAAAAGGAGCACACGCGCCCCCTCCCACCCCCTAAGAATCTCTCGGCTGCTGGGTCGAGGAGGAGGAATGCCCCCGGAGGCGGCGGCTGAGTACCAACGCCGAGCTCGGAGCTGGCTGCCTGCGGGGATGCACTTGCTTCAAAGTTGAGGCTTCTCCTCCCGAGCGGCGCCCGCGGCGGTGCGGACACTTGCTGCGGCCGCAGTCTGCGCCCGGGCCCGACCCCACGCATTAACCCCCGCAGGTCCGGCCGCGGCCGCTGCCCCGCACGCCGCCCCCCGGTCCCGCCGGCTCGGGGGAGGCCCCGCCACCACTCACCCCCCGGCCCGGAGGTGCGCGGCTCCCGTCCGCTCCCCTCGCCAGCGGCCTCCGGCCACCAGGAGCAGCCGGTGGCGRGCAGGGCTGCCCGGGGCACGGGAGGGGCTGAGGAGGGGACGGAGCGGGAGGAGGTGGTGGCGGAGGAGGAGGAGGAGGCGGGGGCGCCGGCGAAGTCGCGGCGGGGAGAACCGGGAGGCTGTGGCGGCAGCGGCCGGGGGCAGGCGGAGAGGGCAGGGCGGCGGGAGGAGCCGCTGTGCGAGGCGAGGCGGGTCGGGCCGGGCCGGGCCGCCCCCCCGCCGGCAGCCGCCGTCCGAGGCCCCGCCGCACTGACAAGCACAGCGCTGCGCTTCCTCTTTCTCACATCCACGGCGGCCGCCCCCTGCCCGAACCTCCCGCCGCGGGGACCGGCTGCGGAGCTCGCCCGGGCAGGTGCGGAGCTCGCCGGCCCCGTCCCGTTCCTCCTCCCCGGCTGCCCTGCGCGCCTCTCCGCGCTCCCCAGCATCGCCCGGCCAGCGCCGCTGCCGCGTCCCCGCTCCGGACCGAGGCTCTCCTACCTCCGGCGTGGGCAGCGTCCCCCGCCCCGAGCACAGCGGGGCCGCTCGGCCGCCCCCGCCGCGGGAGCCGCGCTCCGCTCGGCGCCGCCGCCTCGGTGCGGTGCGCTGGGCTGCCCCCGGCACTATCCCATCCCGGGGCTCGCACAAGCACTCGCCGCTCTCACTTCCTCTTCCTTCCTCCTGCTGGCCGGGCCGCGATGTGCAGCCCCAGGCCGGCTGCCGCSGAGGGGTCCCGCGGATCGGCAGCACCTGCGGGCGGGGGGCGACACCCGCTCCCGCCCCCGCCCCTGCCGCTCCGCTTCCCCCACGCAGAGCTGCGCCTGGCGTCCCTCCTCCTGCAGCTCCTAAACGAGARATCTAGTGCTACCTCCTTGCCTTTGGAATAGCTGTTTGTGTTTTGGTGCCGCTTCCCTTCGCGGAGAGCCGCCGCCGCCGAGCAGCCCTGCAGCGGGCACGCTGCGGCGCACGTCTGTCTGTTCGCCYCCGAAGCGAGCGAGCCGCCGCGGGAGCCCAGCCCAGCCCGGCCGGGCCGCTCCGGGCCGGGACCCGCCGGGAGGGGGCGGCCGCAGCCCCGCTCCGCTCCCCTGCCCGGCTCCCGCCGGGTACCGGCGGCTGCCCAGGCCCCGGCGCTTCAGCATCCCCGCGGCCCGCCAGCGCCGGGGAGCGACGTGTGCCCAACTCGTGGCTTTTGCTCGCTGGAAAAGTCAAATATCAGAGCTCTGATTTGGTTCTCGGTCTCCCTGRAAAAAAAAAGTGATCAATAAGCTTTGGTTTATTTTTTAGTGCCTTTACCCATAGTTACTGTGTGAACTACACAGGGTATGTGACCCTGCAAACCATCAAATTATATCTTCTAATACCAGATMGTGAGTGTGGTGTTTTCCTTATTTTTTTTTCTGAAGTCCTGTACATTTCACTTTGATAAGAACAGATAGCCACGAAGCCTGGTTGTAGTACAGCAACTTTTATTGTGTGGTGTAACAAAATTTACATATTGCGAACTATCCAATCATACGTGGAGACCAAAACCTGCAGAATTACTGATTCTAATCTTGCATATAATTATGTACAAGAGGATCTTTATGCAGGGTAATAATTCCCAGTGATTTCCCATAAAACCACTCTTCTGCAACACCCAAGTCCTCAAACCACAATAACGCTGTTATGCATCAGCTGATATTTAAGAGGCTCATTGCTCTGAAAGCCCCACAGCTGCTTACTAGGATTTTATACCCAGCAGAATTTCTGTGGGCTTTCCAGAAGAGGAAGGAGACTTCGTTCTCTCCTTAGACTGTAATGCACCATGACAGCAACACACCAGATCTAAGCAAACACTTTGTGTTAGATCTGAGCAAATACACCGGTGTGAGGCAATAAATGGCATGACTCACCTGAGTCACAGATGACTGTTTTTAAAGGACTAGAGCAGAGATTCCACTAAGTGACAGGGGCTAAGAGTAGACCCCAAAACAATGGAAGCTCCTTTTCATGCATGTAGAAACTGCCTGCCTGGTCCCCCCTCCTCTGGCAGCTTTCAGGCAGGTGTGTGGCACAGGTGACAGCAACGAACACTGGGGGAGCTGGGCAGGAAACATCACCATTCTGCATCCTAAAACTTCATCATGGCAGCATTCCCTTTAATCAAGGAACATTTTTCTAAAGCCATTGAGTTTTAGGACCTCCTTGAGCACTGAAATTCATGGAGAAGCTGGACTTCGCATACTGAAATGAATACACTGATTCCTGTGTTAAATATACATTTTTAATCACATTTTCATGTTGCTTTATTGAAGAACTCCAACACTGAAAACATGATAGCCATATGTGATATATTTCTTATTAAATATACTGAAAACACTTATCAAACCATCACAAGAGTTTCTCACAGATGCAAAAGTTTTATTGAAAGTGGGATAATATCCACAGCAAGTAAACTGTGATTAAGTTTGCATTTGAACAGTTTCCATATTCCTGAGACTTTTCCCTTACGTTTGTTACATGCATTTTGGTGCTTCACATAGAAACCAGAGTGTTTACAATTTAGAAAAGGGCATAGTAAATACAATACAAGGTGTGCAAGAGGATAATGTTTATTTCATTTTCCAATATTGGCTCAAGTCAGTCTTCCAGTATGGTCACAAGGGAGGTAAATATACAGATATACAGTGTTTGGAACAATATTAAGAGTGAACAATATTTAAAATGCAAAATTTTGTTCTTCATGTTTCAATTTTCTCTCACACTCAACAATGAAAATCATTTAAATTGATTTCAGCTGTATATTACCATAATAGTTTGATTTTGAACAGTGCAGGAGAATGGTAATTTACCAGTGCTATTGTAACACAGTTTAAAAGAAAACTTGTGAAAAAAATTTCTACTAGTTTCTGGGRAAAAAAATCAATACAAAATTCTACTGCACAGTTGAAGAGAACAAGCTAGAAAACTGGAGAGCACACTCCAATGAAACCTTCTCTTTATTCCTATTCCAATCTAATATCCATAGTATGGCAGCCATTGCACCAAGACTGGGATTACTTTTGGTCTCCAAAAGTCCAGGGAACCTCTACTCAGGATAGATACGTAAAGAAGCACTTGGCTGCTATGGTAATTTCCTGATTTATTTAGTAATAKTGCCTTTTCTGATGTCTGCTATGAAAGTGCACCTTAACTTTACAGCTGATATGTTTACAGCCAAAATCAGAGTGGATCATAAGACATGGGCATAAGATGTTTGCCAGATAATTCTAGAAAGCCAGAAGAGGGAGTGCAGGAACAGAAAACACTAAGAATGAAACATTTTAATTTGTGTGCCTATTTCAGCTACAACCTTAAAGACGTAAATGGATAGATAGATTAGATGGATAGATAGATTAGATGGATGGATGGATGGATGGATGGATGGATGGATGGATGGATGGATGGATGATAGATAGATAGATAGATAGATAGATAGATAGATAGATAGATAAAAGTATTTCCAGAAAGAACTACTGCTGCATGGCTCTCCTGACAACAAAGATATTTCAGGATAGCCCAGTAGGTGCTAATCACCTGTAGAAACCTGGCCTGTTGAAGTTTCCCCTTGACTGACCCCAAAACTATAGAAATCATCAAAACCATTAGTCACTTCTGACAGTGAACATCTTAGATCCTGAGATAAAAGAGTTCCTGACAATTTTTGAAGTTTTGTTATAGTACTTCTGGCCAAAACTTTCCTGATACAAAAATTATCTAAAATTGCCTTTGTTACACCCAATAGAAAAGATGGTTGGATTTTAGTGTGCTWACAGGCTTTATGAATACCAGTATTTTAATGGTATATAAGTAATTACCTACAGAACCTTGTTCATAACCATTAAAGCCTGCCACAATGCTATCTGTGATGTAGAAGCAAGATAAAGAATCATTGTTACATTTTTACTTTTTAGAATCCACAGATAAATTTTTCTTTTTTTAACAATACAATCTATTGTGTTTGAATGRGAATATTTTGTCTATTCATATGTTCAATTTTGTGAGGGCTGAATTAAGCCCTGGGAACAAAATATTAAAACCATGCTTATTGGGCCATTTCTTTATACTGGTGATAATGCTGTGATGAACCTTTCTCTCTGGAAAATTATTCTACAACAGATTAAAGAGTGAACATTAAAAAAACTGAGCATCTAAACTGTGCATGTATAGACTAGTAGATATTTTTAATAGGTCATGAAGATCTGACCAAAATTCATAAAAAAATAACATATATAAAAATGGTCTGTTAGCAGAAGCTTCAAGCTTCTGCATTTTTCTAAAATTCAGTATTCTTGCAGATGTCCATGCTTGAGTCCCTAAATTATAGTTGCTGGTTTGCTGTTTATATGTATGAATTTTATATTCATATGTACATACATACATGCATTTGGTGCAGGACAATTGCACAAGGTGATGATGATGAAAGGGTTATTATGACTCAGTTTCCATGTACCTATTCAGACTTTCAAAATCTGCTTTTGTATATTCATTTGTATCTAACAYAGGTTGAGAAAGTGATGACCTTTGCAGTATGGCCAGCCTAATGAAGAAAGAAATAAATCTCACATAAGAATGGTTTTAATTAACTTAGGAAGTCTCATTCTAAAAAGTAGTTTGGGTCTATAAATAGACTTATTTCCATCTCATCTGTTTAAATATCTACAATAAGATAATTGTTAGAAGTTAAGACTGTGTAATTATAATACTTATGATCATCACACTAGTTGTGAAATCCAAGCATTGCCAAGCAAGAAAATGAAGAGGTCAAGAATGGCCATTAATTAACCTAATGTATTTCTATGAAGAAAAGCATACCTCTGCAAACTGATTTTGCTGCAAATTACTGGTCTTCTGTATTTTAGTTTGCCTTTAAGAACCTCTTCAGGATTTAGAATCRTAGATTCATAGAATTTTTTTGGTTGGAAGGGACTTTAAAGATATCCAGTTCCAAGTCCCCTGCCATTGTCAGGGATACCTTCCACCAGACCTGGTTGCTCAGACCTTCATCCAGCCTGGCCTTGAACAGGGGTGGGACATCCATAGCTTCTCTGAACAGCTTGTTTCAATGCCTCACCACCCTCACAGCAAAGAATTTCCTCCTCATTTCCTACTCTCTTTCAGTTTGAAGCCTCTTGTCCTGTCATTACATGCCCTCATAAAAAATTCTTCTCCATCATTTTTATAAGCCCCCTTTAAGTATTGAAGAGTCACAATTATGTCACCATGAAGCTTTCTCTTTTCCAGGCTGAACAAATCTAATTCTCTCAGTCGTTCCTCGTATGAGAGCTGCTCCATCCATCTGACTATCCTGGGGCCTCTGGACTCACTCCAACAGGTCAGTGTCCTTCCTCTGCCCTCCCAGAGCTCATGCAGCTCTCCAGGTGGGGTCTCACCAGATCAGAGGGGCAGAATCCCCTCCCTGGCCCTGTTGCCCATGCTGCTTTTGGCATCCTGCCCTTCAGACATGTCAAACTTTCCATAATATAATCAGCTTTTGTGAAGAGACATAGAATAACCACTTTGTAGGACAACATGTTCAGTATGTAGTACCTCAACAGCAAGAATACAGAAGTACTTGCTTTAAACACTCATGTTCATGAGCAACAAGATCTAGAAGTGATTTAATCATTATCTGCTTCTATGTGAAAAAGAAAAATTAAGAAAGAGCTATAAACATTTAAGAAAAACAAAAAAGAATTTAATGTTGAAGTTCAGCAGGTTCTGAACTTCAGAGGAGCTTCTCTTTTGTTGCAGTGGAAACAATCAACCATTGGAGCTGCCCAATGGTTATCATATGTTGGTCCTAACTAGAAAAGTTTAAAAGAGACCAGGCTTCTTACTGTGACACTGGTGCAAGCTAAATGTTATTTTTATAATTTCACAGAAGAAAATTTAATAGAAGGAATAGTCCAGTGAGTGCGACTTTCACCCTCCATTCCCAGTGCTTAATTCATCCATCACAGATGTAAGGAGAAATAGCTCTTTAGGTAGAAACAGCTTCTGATCATCCTCAAATGATGAAAAAAAGGGCTTAGTGCTTGGCCTAGGGAATGGGATGTTGATTATCAGTCATCTTAGGGAACAGACTATGACATCCAGTTGTGCACCTTGACAAAAGAAAGCAACAAGGCAGGCTCCCAGCCCTGGCCAGCTGCTGGTTGTGTGGCTGCTGGCAATCCTGCCCCTCGCTCTGTGTAACACCAGCTGTTTATCAAAAGTCCTCAGRGAAGGCACTGGAGGAATTTTGATCACCTTTCCAAGTGATAACAGAGTTGTTTGCTGCATGCCATGTTTTCTTCTCTAYCACACAGTGATTTCCCTAATGTCTGTAACATTTTATCATAAAGCCTCCTACGTGTTTCAACAACATTTAGGTACCAATATTTTTTCTACTTGTTTTAATCTTCCTATTATTCCCTCAACTGGAAAGGATGGAGCTGGGCAGCCGGAGAATGGGTACTCCTGGGTTTTGACTCAAGTGTAAGCCTTTAATCCACCACAGAATTGTGGGTGAACTCCATGAGTTTTAAGAATTCTTTTTCTCCCCTGTCTCTTTCTTTCCTTTCCTTTTATTCTGTTGTTGAGGGTTTATTTGTTTACTTATTTGTTTCTTTTTTAACTTTGTCAGTTTAAGCTCTAAGTTCTCCAAGACGGATTTTTTTTCTCAGCATAGACAACCAATATATTTCAACTCCAATTTCATTTGGAGTCTCCTGTTGCAAGTACAGCACAATTATTATTAACTAATCTAGCTTTGTGAAGACACTCACTGCATTTTAATTGAGATTTCTACTTCTTTACCCCTCTGCTATCCTTGCAGATAATAGCATTTTGTACTGGACAGTAAAAAACCTATAGAAAACTTAGACAAGAAAAGATCCAAAACTTATGGACTGCTCAGTCTTTCAACAGGCTGAAAAACTTCTTTGATGTTCACCCATTTTCTAGTCACCTTGTCTTCCATACAGATTAATATTTGATAAAAGTGGGCTATTTTTATCAATTTAGCAGATGTGTTGTATGTGCAGTTGAGGTTTGAAGAATACTAAGCCATACCATTTACTTCTACAGATCTTTAATATTAAAGCCAAGTTCATAGAATCATAAACCCATAGAACAGTTTGGGTTGTAGGAGGCCTCAAAGATCATCTGCCCTTGGGTGTCCCATGGGYAGGGACACCTTCCACCAGACCAGGGTGCTCAAGGCCCCACCCAACCTGCCTTGAGCACTTCCAGGGATGAGGCATCCACAGCTGCTCAAGAAACCTGCTCCAGTACCTCACCACTCTCACAGGACAGCATTTCTTCCTATTATCTGATCTAAATCTACCAAACCCCTTTGTTCTATCACTACATGCCCTTATAAAATGTTCCATTCTTTTTGTGGCGCAGCTGTACTCAATAGGCAAAAAGGACRTCAACCTGCGAGAAAGATAAGCACTACCCAAACTCATGATAAATGCCACCCATTCCCCAAAACGCAGAGTTTAACATGTAGGGAAAACAAGCAGGTACAGACAAAATCGGAGAAGTAGTGCAACGTCTGTCTCCAGCAATGACACAGCACAAATCATTCCTAATCAAGCTCAGATTCTCCTGTCTCAGGTCACAGCATGACAAATAGGGCTGCACAAGCAAAATCTCCCTAGGACTTACTCACAAGCCTTTTGACAGATTTTTCACTTTTCTTGCTGGAAATAACAGAYTGTTCTGTCTATCATCCATTCTAATTCCTTCTTAACATTAATCGATCAACAGCGACTGCTGGCAGCAGAGCAGCAATAGATGGAGAGCACAAACTCACTGCTCCAAGGTGTGCTGGATGCCCACTTCTCTAATGAGGTGATTAACTCCAGCTGCTTCACGGAATGAACCCACACAAACAAGTGGCACTCCAGCAGCAGCAGCAGAAGCAGCGCAAATGCACTTGTGAATGCATTTCAGCATTTGCAATTGGCCTTTCTCCCTTCTGCATTTGTTATTTCATTATTACAAAAAGTCACTTTGCCTATAACATATTTTGCCCTGCTGTCACATTTTATTTTGCATATTTCTTGAAGAGTGTAATGCTCATGGCTGAAAATGCCTGTCCCTGCCAAAAAAATTCATGACGCTTCAGAGCTGGGTAAAAAGAACTTTTTAAAGCATCCTAACCTTTGAGCACACATCCCTTAGGTAGCACAGTATCCTACATAATGTCCATTTAGAATAAACATATACAAAAACTGGGCGGCAATTTTCCAAACGACTCACTTCAATCCACGCAGTTCTTCAGAGAAGTGGAAAGGCTCTAAGTGTTATGTATTATTCACATCATTGTTGGACTATAATAAATTAGAGGAACTCTGAAAAGCCCAGGCAAAGGTCTTGTAGGTAGCACTGTGTCCTGTTATAAACTGATGAAGGTGATTCACTAGTCTTACTCCCTCATGTTTTAATATGGTTCTCCTAAGTACTTACATCTTTCATGCCTCCTGTTGTTTTTTCCCTTTTTTGTCCTCCTTTTATTCAATAGCTCAAAGCACTGTGTGCTTTTATTGTCAAGGCCTTGAAGTTAGAGACTTCAATATTTTTCATTGCTAATACATTGTGGTCACTGCATTACATCTTTTCTATTTAATCTTTTCCTGTACCTCTCAACATTTTCCATGTYGCTTTCCTGCCTGTTTCACCTGATCTGAGCAAGGCCATCCTTTGGCAAGGCTTTGTGGAGGTTTCCTTCCCAGATGACAGTGATAAGGGTGGAGAGGAGGACAAGGGTGGGGTAGGGCTTGGTCAGTCAGACTGGTACAGACAGAGAAGCAGCAGCCTTGATCCACAGCCTGGCATTTAAAGATGAACTGCAAATGGGTATTTACAATTATTTATGAGCTGCTGTAGCTATGTGGCAAATTTTCTTTGCTGTGGAGCTCATAATCTCTGGCAAAGGGCAAGGCAGATGACTGGAGGCTGCAGTCCCTCAAATGCCCTGGCCTGAACCAGCAGACTTTGAATCTATGGTTTTTATCTGGAGAGTTACCATCACCCTGTGGATGTCACAAGTTCAGTTTCCAAGCCTGAGGTCAGAGACAGGAGAATTATCTATTTGCTGAAGTGTGGYTTTAAGTCAACAACTCTTCATGTATTCCTATCAAACTTGATGGATACTTTGGGTTAAAATACTATTTTTTTAAAAAGAGAAAACTTTTAGGCTGGCACTTCTAAATGAAAAAACATGGCAAAGCTTGTGAATTTTCAAGACATAAGCTATATAAAATTCCTATTCTTTGAAACAATGCAGAAAATWAAATATTTTTTTCAGTATGAAATAAAATAAAATGGGGTACCAGAAGATCATTTTGATACCACAACAGAGTTTAAAAAATTAAAATACTTATACAAATATATTTATWAAGGTAAATATATTTAAATTTAATTTAAGATAAAATATTTTTCAAATCAACTCAAAAAACCCCAGAGCATGGGAAATACTTTCCAGTTCAACTAACAAATCGACGGACTCCTTACTGTGAATGTCTAACTCACACCCTTCTTAATGGCTTAACAGTAAAAGGACTGAACATCTGCAGCTCCTACTCAAGTTGGACATTTAGTATTCATAAGCCAATAGAATCATCTGATTTTGCAGCAGTTGCGGGGAGAGGAATCAAGTCCTTAATTTGTCACTAGTGCATAAGTGGTGGTAGAAGCTTAAATTTACACCCCCCTGCCTGAAAGCATTGACTACTACAAAAGGATTGCAATTCTCCTGCCTTGCAGGGAGCCTAAATTCCTGCCCCAGGATACAAGATGCTYCTGCTGTCTTCTCAATCTAAATGGAGGAAAAAAAGTGTGTCCTTTTAGGTCCCAAGGACTAATTAGTCAATGTTTGTAAAGACCTCTGGAGGTGAAAAGTGTATCTAAGCTTTACCATGACAGATGGCTATGCTTTCATTTTAAAGGTTTTATTTTAAAAACTGTGTTGTGGAAGCCCTTTCTCTCTTTACTGTCCACTAGTGCAGATGATTCATTTTGAACTGGTGTACAGATGGGAGAACAGGATAGCCAAAACCTCTGTTCTGGCTGTGATCATTCAGAGAGAAGAACCTTAAATATTGATTTACTTTATGAACCAGAGTTCCCTACTGTCTTGCAGTAGCGTAAAATATCATAAAATGCTGCCAATTCTGCTTGTCTCTTCTCTTTCCCATCTGTGATAGTTTTACAGAATATCTTCCCAAAATAAATGAAGTGCAAGACCTCTGGAGAATGGAGTGGTCTGTGTGTCACTGAAAGTAGTGTACTACACCATGTTCCCACACCTGTCCTCATGCCCTGTTGCAATTAGCATCTTGCACAGATCCTTGAGCATATGTTTGCTTTGTCATCCTGTGGAATATTCCGCTACACTACACTACAGCAAGCTGTCAAAGCCTTTGCTGAAAGAAATAATGACTAATGATTTATGCTAAAATCAGCACTGCAATCCTCTGCTGCAAAAACTGCTGTGGTGCAAAAACAGCGAGAAGACAGCTCACAAGGTTTTGCTGATTGTTTTCTAAGGAATGGCACAGAATTGATAAGCCATAGTCTCATGCTTACRTACAGTGTGTCTTTATGGAATAATCCAGAGGGAGAGAATACAAAAAATGCAGGAAGGATTTTGCAGGGAATGAGGGATTCATTCCCTTCACCTTGCTAACCATATCAAGCCTGCCCACTAGAACTGCTCAGTACAGTAGYCCTTTCCAAGGGACAATATTGTAGAGGCCAGGTAATTCCTACAGATATCAGTACAGTACACTCATTGATAAAAAGTAATATAAACCATCTAATAAMAAATATAGTTTTTTTTAAAGACTCATAAATAACTGACCGTTTTTCCACAAACATATTTTCAATGGTGCTGTTTCCTGCGAAATTTTCCTCCTCCCAGATTTTTTAGACAGCAAATTTCTAAAAAACTTGATCATGCTAGAGATTATTTACRTTTTGGTTTGACTTTCTTCCCTTCTTCTACACAGTTTTTGTCTTAATATATATGCATGTTAGGTACATCC
Organism: Cardinalis cardinalis; assembly: GCA_014549065.1. Taxonomy (NCBI): domain Eukaryota; kingdom Metazoa; phylum Chordata; class Aves; order Passeriformes; family Cardinalidae; genus Cardinalis; species Cardinalis cardinalis. The sequence goes on from JACDOX010000063.1 coordinate 2,976,155, forward strand.
ATATTGATAACGGCTCCCAGTCATTGCTATATTGTTGAGTTAGACACATTCCCTGGCATTTGGAGGATGGCAGCTGATCTGATGTGTGAACTTGACTCTGTTTTTTATTTCTTTTCCATGGGAAAATGGGGCTTACAGGTCTGGTGAAGAGTTCAGCAGAGTAAGGATAAGAAGCTTTCTGCAAGAAGCATGAAGTCATCAACTCTACAATGTTGGGCCACCAAGTTGGAAAGACATTAACTCTCAATGCTGCTGTGGAGACTCCCTGCTTTTTCTTCAGCAGGAAGCTGGACTCTCCTAACCTCTATGTTTCTTTCTGATGAATGCTCAAGCTGCTTCCTCTGTAGCTTGTAGGATCTGCCGTGCCTCAAAAAGGAGCTTCTCAGATGGCAGCTYCCACACTTCAATATCAGGTCACGCTGGAGGCATGGGTTGCTCAAGCCTTAACCTGAAATGCTACTTAGAATTACTACTACTGAAATGGACTTAGAATTTTAATGCTTTTGGAGTTTTCTCTGCACCTACCTGCTTCCCTATTGCTCCAAGTGAGGAGCCAGGCAAATATTTGTTTGGCAARAATACTGCTGATCAAAAGAAAACTAACTTGCTTTGCTGAGATGCTAACCAGAATTGAGCTATCACATAAGGTCTCTGTCCATATCCTATTTGTCCTGATGCAGGTTGAATCATCTACATCTTACTCTCATCTCTGACTTCATGCTGTGTCCTGTACCATTAGTCAAATATTTCAGTAATTGCAATTTTTTTTTTCATTAGAAAGAGATACTAAAGCAAAATCTGTTATCTTTGATGCAGACTTACCAGTTTACAGAGGATGTAAATAAACTGCATTTCCTTTAGTATAACAGAAATCAAACAGCAGAAGACAAGTTGATGGACTACATGACTTTGTTCATCTATACTCAGTCCAAAAATTTTCTTTGTATGTTTTGCTCAGTGCTCCAGCTATGTTGCTTGGGCTTTTCTACCACTACTTCTTTGATGTGTCCTGCTATTCATACATTTAACTGTCTTCTAGCGAACAGTATTTGGTCCTCACTATTTCTTAATTGTCCTGTAGCTGGTTCTTGGTATTTTTAAGATCTGTTTCATCATGAAGATGTTTTAGAAACCTCTCTGCTCTCTTTTTTCTTTTTTCCTCTGCTGTGGGTTTCTCTCTTGGCACTGCCTGAGAAGAAGGGCGAAGAACAATTTCCAAAATTAAATTCACTTTGGGAGTTCCCCCAAAAATGTTGAACCTCATTCTTATGCAGTAGATTGGCCCACTGTCTTAATGGAATTATTCTGAATTGTCTCATAGCAGTTTTCCCTTTTGTTCATATACACATCTCTGAATATTGTTCCTCTCACTATGCTGTTCTTTACGTTAATTTGAATAATTTATCTTGTGGCTTTAGCAGCCATCAGGTCATTTTATTCTCTTCCTTGGGAGAACCACATTTGTTCAAGATTTTGTGTTTTAGAATTATAGAGTGAGGGTGCTTATTTTATCGCAGAAAGGCAGCAGCTCTGTCGCCCCCTTCCTTCCAATTTTTTGTCACTCATCTCATCATCAAAGGGTTGTTTTGACAAGAGCCAGGCAGTTTTATTTCTTTGGATTTTTTCTCCCAAGCTCTTCCTTCCCATGACTTGACACCATCCCACTACATAGACTCACGGATTCTGACACTGACAGTCATCAATAAAACAACAAGATGCAGGCATCACAACACAAAATCCATCTTTCTACACAGCAGATAAAATGCATCTTTGACTTCATCCTACACATTGGTAGGAGCTTTTTGCTCAGTGTTGATGAGTTCGCCAGGCTGCCATTTGAGTACAGCGGAGAAAACTCTTTCTTATATGGGAATACACTGGCAGTTGTCTGTTTATTTGGTGCTCTGGACAGTTCTTCCATGGGAGATCAAAACAATCACCCCAGTCAGGTATCAGGTGCCTTATGAAAGATCATTGTTTATTTGCTCTTCTGGCCAGCCCGTGCACACACAGGACTGCAGTGCCTACATGAAGCAGGTAATGGCTTTTAGAGGGCTTTTATGCACCATCAAGCACTGCRAACGTTGCTTCCTGGCAGTTAGGGAACACATGTGCAGCACAGGTCCCATCTTCTCCCACTGCCTCACCATGGCATCTTGCCCATGGCAGATCTGGGGGAATCAGCTGCTCTAACCAAAACAGAAGAGCAGACCCCAAACCCTAACCCTAACTCTAAGCAAAACAGAAGAGCAGACCCCTAACCCTAATCAAAACAGAGGAGCAGCTTACTCTGGAGATATGCGTCATACACAGGGACAGCTTCATCCCCTCATTCCCTGTCATTCTCAGCTGGAAATAAACAAAAATTCATTATTTTGTTTCCAGAAAACCCAAACAGTCCCCTGACTGGCACCAACCCCACATACAGTTTAGAATAAGGCCCTAGATGCACGAACAGGAGAAACCAGAAAAACTTTTGTATAACAGGACAAGAATTGTAACCCCTCATTCCCCAGTATGTCTTTTAAGCTTAGACCAAAAAAAGACTATGTCTAGGCTTCGCAGCATCAGCAGACARTTCTAAAGACTTTCCCTCAGTTCAGCACCTTCAAAATTGTCCTTTTTTCCCATATAGCATATTACAAGCGGTAGCTTGGGAACAATTAAGTTGCTAAAGCACTTTAGAAGTATTTTTCCAGAGAATGGCTCTGGCTCTTCTTGCTTTCTATAATCACAACATCAAAACAATGTTGCTAAAAATACAGGCAGCTAAAAAAAGGTGGGAAGAATGTGTTCACTTTGGTTTGTATCACACAGTTTGATGCAGTTTTTGCTGCAGAATGAGAGCAGCTGTGCTGTAATTAACAGAGAGTCTGGTACAGAGAAGGTGGTCATTTGTTTTTGGAAATCACTGGGGTTTTGGTTTTGTTTTTTTATTCCCTAGAGATGGACTAAGCAAGCACTTGCTAGACATTTGTTCTTTTGTGATGTACCATTATTAGCATGTGTTGTTACAGGTTTTCCACTCATTGCAACATAGACCTTCATAAATATAAAGAGGGACCCTGAAGGCTCTCTGTGAAATATGAAGGTGTTCAAAGATCTACTTTCATCCCCTCAAAAGAGTTTACAAATAAGCCAAATAGCTGCTTTTTTGGTTTTTTTTGACAAATGGTGAGCCTGAAGATAAAAATAACTACTGCTTGTTAGGATCACTGGGAGGAAGGGGCTTCTGAAGAGTTTCTGAGGGTGCAGAAAAATTATTGTGGAAGAAGTACTAAAACAGATCACTGAATTGACCTGCTGAGGATGAGAAAACCTAATTATTTGCTGTAATTAGTTGCCTCCCAAGAAGAGGAGGCCAGATGCTGGAGTGGCACGCCTTAGCAGCCACCCATTAAAACCAAGAGGCCTCAAGTGGTTTTCTCCAGCTGGGAGTCTGGTCTTTGGCTGCCTGTTGCAATCATGGATCTGAAACAGACCTGYTTGATGCGAGATGTGACARWATTCACAGAGTGACTAGGTTGGAAGAGACCTTCAAGATCATTGAGTCCAACCCATGCCGACTCAACTAAACCATGGCACCAAGTCCTACACACTGTTGTGGTTTGGTGGAGTTTGCTTACACAAACRAGAAACACGAGAAACAGAATGCCAGTACAGTTCCAAAGGATCAGAGAAACTTCATTATTCCCAACCAACSCTGAACAATGTCTGGGGTCTTTTTCTAAGGATCAAAGTGTTGAGTTATACATGGGTCTTGGGTCTTCAAAGAGACAGGAGCAGTTGTTGGTTGTTGTAAAATTGTTTATTGCATGAATACATCAGCCTCGAAGGCAAAGAGTTCAGAGTATTAAAGTCTGAACTAAATTAAAGTCTAAACTAAAGCTAAAAGCTTTCTGGCATAGAGTCCAGATGTTCTGAGCAGAGGCAGCAGAAGCAGTAGCAGCTACCAGAAGCTACTGCCACTTTTTTTTTGCACCCCAATGCAGGGGRATTTTATTCATAAATCATCCAATCAGCTAAAAACATGATCCTAAAACATTCTTACTACATCTATCTGAGCTTAAATCTAATGTGCGGAAGTATTGTCAGTTTTTACACAAAATCTACACATATAGTTCTATCTGTTCACTCAAATAGTTTTGTCTGTTCTACCTGGAAATGCAAGCAATGTTCTGCTGAGTTTTCTCTATGTCTAGAGCTAAGTTAATTTTGTGAAAGACATCACTACTGAACTTTAAGCTAGGATTTAGGGCTTTTTACTAGTTAGCACAGTCTCTTAAGGCACTTAAGATATATTTCTACTTACTTAAAACTAATACTTACTCTCCTACTTCATGTCTTGGTGGTTTAATATATTTCAGTTTCTGTAAAAGTTCCAATTCAATCCCTGCATTCCTTTCTCTCTCTGAGGGACTCAGAGAGGCCTCTGTTTCATGCACTCCAACATCAAAGAAATGACAAAGTGGGCTTTAGACCTAAACCATACAATATGTAATAAAAGCATCACATTTTTTGCAGCACTCATTTCTGGAATTTCTGAAAGCGGTATATTTTTCCAAACCCAGCTTCACAGCACGTAGCTATATTAGCTCTACAGAGCACCAATTTCTCTCTACAGTTGCTCTCAAGAAYCTTTTAGAATGTTTTCCCTAGGTGATGAGCAGTTCAGAACTAGTTTCTTTTGAGGTGTTACATTTAGTCATCTCTTTGTGTGAGATAGAAAGGAGACAGAAAGGAGACCTTAAATGAAATACCCTTGAGAAGAGTTCTGGAAAAGGCAGGAGAAAAAAAATAATCAGGATCTGAAAACAAGATGACATAAAGGCCAGAAGTGGCTATATAGTTTTAGCAAGGTTACTGGGGACAAAAGAACCTAAGCAAGCTTCATTTATTCTGCAAAGCAAACCACAAAAAAACAATTGTTAGGCACATGTGATTCATAGTACAAGGATTCAGGTTGTATATCTGCTTACCTGTGAACATAAAGTAGCTTCAAAACCTTTTTACCTCTCATTTGAAGCAGCTGCTCCCTCACTCCTGTTGCCTTTGGTATCAATTTGGGGTGATCTCATAATTGACTCAGTCTCCTAATCATGCTTGTCACAGATGGATGCCGCTGAAAACAGTGAATAATTAATTCACAGAAGATAAGGAATAGTGGAAAAACATTACTCATTCAATTAAAACTACTGGCTTTGCTGGATCTGAAATCAAAACTGCTTATTAAGCAATAGGAAGGGATATTTCTGCCCTGTTCTTTTTAACATTTACTTCCTTAGGTAAGATCATAGGCTACAAGTGGGATCTACGCTCAGATTTTCTGCTATCTGGAGGTGGAAAGAATCACTCAGAAAGGCAAAATGTAAGGAAAATAYAATCTTTCCCTGAAGGTTCATTGTTTCCCCTGGAGAATGAGCTGTGATGCTGTTAAAATATGGATGAAGGTGCCCAGGCTCTCACCAACCCAAGAGAAATCTTGTCATTGACTTCAGCAGGGCCAGGATTTCCATCTTAATGAAAATGCCTTTTCATTTAATAGCCTCAACAAGAATTCAGTAATGTACTTTAGAGGTCTGCATTTTTAAAATTTACTTGTAATTTTTTAGCAAAGTGTCAATCACATGTCCTGAAAGTGGAGCAGCCCTTTTTACAATAGATGGGTTTGGGGGCTGCAGTTCAGACAGAGTTAGTGTTCTGTTCTGTTAGTTGTCTTTTGTGCCTTAAAAACAAGATAGAATACAAAGGCTGAATGTGGTGCTGATTTGCTCTCATGTAGATGCAGAGTTCCTCCACTGGAAGAGAAGAATATTTTTCTAGATATCTCATCTTCACACAGGAGCAGATTTTGGTCTGGTGTCACTGTGCATCTCATATGAGCTGTGACAAATTCATGAGTACTGGAATTTTTTTCCTTTATAATGCTTGGATAACTGCACAGTGCTGGATTGCACAACAAGAAGCCCTCTTGAGAATGTTCTTGCTTCGTTCCAGCAAAACACAATGTCCCTGGGCGACTCTTGTTTTTATACCATCTTTCACTGTCGAACAAACATGATAATAAACCTGTTGGAATAATAAGTTCCTGGCTGCTGACCAGGAGGTTTTTCCTCAACATGAGTTAGAGGTCTGCTCTGGGCACCAAACCAGAGGGCTATCTACTTTTCCATTCTTCCCCTTTTAACTTATTTTATGATAAAATTTTAAGTCTTGTTTTCTTTGAACGAATACAGACATATGCACTAACAAAACACCAACTGGCATTACTCATCCATCATCTTAGGGAGTGGAACAGAAAGAAATGCACCTTCCTAACATCTATTTTCAGGTTTGTCTTGAGGAAATTGTCTGAAATTCTCTATTGCTTATTTGATCCTGAAGGATTAGTATGATATCTCTTCTCTAAACAAAAATTCATGGAGAAATAGCAGATTTCATATCACAGAGAGTTGAGAAGCTAGGGGAGACTAATCCATGGTTCTGCCTTAAAGATCATCTGTATCTTCTGCTCTGCAGTGTTTTTAGGGTTTCCCTTACATGCAAGCACTAATAGTCCACAAAAAACAATGATTATTTGCCTTTGTCCCGACTAAAGAAGTKCTGTTATAAATTTCTACTTCAGCTGCTTGTCCAAGTATCATATTATGCCAGTTATGATCTCCAGGATGGCTCATGAGGATGTGAGAAACCTTGAAAAATGCAGCTGACTGGAATATGAATAAATTGCATCAGTCTATTTTGTCTCTGTTTACTTTCTTCCCAGGGAGAATGAACTGCAAAGCAGCAACACATCAGTGCAGTTTCCTCCAGCCCTGCTAGTTTACCAAATGTGTACTCTTTGCCAATTTGTGGTCACATTAAAATAATTAGCATAGCTGGAGCACTAGAGAGATACTTTCAGTTTTGATATTTCATAAAATGAGATGCTACAACAGATGATACCGCTCCCTTATCCAGCATCTTCCTGTTAGCATCCTCTAGTACAGATGCTTTAGTAGAAAATGAGAAAACTGCATAATGCTTTGGAGGAAGGGGCAGTGATTTACCACAGCGAGTAACTCCTTTGTTATACCTGCTACTGATCCTGTATCCCCAAAAATCCAGTTCTTGGTCCCTTTAGTTTGGTAATAAGTTTCTACAATCCTGGAGTTTGTCATCCATGAAGCACTGCTGACTTAGCTCAGCAGCATACCGTGGCAGTCGCTGGGGTATGGAGCACACTTAAAGGGAATTATTGAGCTGAAGTAGAAAGGCCAAGAAATACCTAGTGGCATGTACCAGTGCTGCATGAAATTCAGCAGTTCTCCTTCTGTTTATKTGAGAGCTTGGTGTTCCTTTTGCAGGATGTCAGAAATAGTAATGACTATTCAATACTGAAATAATCTTTGATGAATAACCAAACTGSTAATCTGTATCTATCCCTGCGAGTTAATACAGAAATGACAAAATATGTGCAGACTGTGGTGTTGTCTAAAACAGCTTATTTCCACAGGAGTCAAAGGAAGGAGGGAAAGGAGAGTAAAAGTGAGAACATAATTGGGAAAAATGCTCATTGCATCCTAAAGTGGACACAGCTCAGTTCACAGAGAGGTAAAGTGCACAATATTTAAGCTATTCAAAAATTACCCCACAGCTATACACTTTTATTGCTTAATTTAAGAAAAATAATACCTTAGATTAAAAAAAAGGATAAATTTTCCAAAAACTTCAAGTTGTACTTCATGTATATTCCTGTATAATCAGAGTAACTATGTTTTAAACACTGTTTTAAGTCATTCACTGTCTTGGATGAGGATCTACTGAGCTCTCAGAAAAATGAATGCAAATGCTGTATCCCATTGATTTCTTGTGAGAATGCATCAGGCTCTGAATACTGATCCTTTCAGTGGGAAACAGCAATAACTTAATAATAATGTAATTAGTTGTTTGCAATGGCACAGTGTCTTTCCCTCACACATCTCCAAGTGCTTGCTGGTCACTTCAGACCTCACTGCTGCCCTTACGCACAGGAACCTCAATCACAATGAACAACTTCACCAGAATTAATGCTGAAGGCACAAAGGAGACAGGCAGAGTTAGTGGTTGGCTTTAAGTGTAACAGAAAACCAGTGTGAGTGGGGGGATGTTTATTGTACGAGTTTCAGGGCTGGGAAACAAAGTCCCAGTGTAATTACAGAACTTGCCCAAGGCCACAAAGTAAGGCAGTGGCAGAGAGTCCATGGCAGCTCCCACAGCTCGAGTCTGACGCTCGTGCTTCATTTTGCTAACGAATACTTTTAGAAACACAAACAATGATACTCACATCCCAGGGCACACTTAAATTGCAACGTATTCAGACTGTATGAATGTAAAGATGTTCTTCTATAAGCTCCAATCTAGGACAGTACCAAAGGACACATTGCCCACAAGGTGCTGCTTTTGATTTCCTTCTGCTACAGGTACTCCTTGAAGAGACATCTTTATCATACAAGTTGTCCATAACAGAATAATCCTTCTCCAACAAGCAGCTTTTCTGAGTCCTTCATGCTGTGATTTTAACTGCAATCAGATTTGTTTTAACATATTTAGCCATGAGGTTTTAAACATAATGGAAATAGAGTTATTTTTAATGCAGTGTAAAGGAAGATAGAGTGAAGCTTGATAGAACAAGCTCAAAACTTTGGAAGGAGCACCACTTCCAGGCTCTTTTTCCTTCCCATGTACAGAAATAGTATTTCAGCAGTTTCCTAAGGAAAAGCCCTGTGGAATTGCCCTCCACACCTCTCAGAGAAGCATGCCCCAGGATGACTACACAGTGCTATGCTGTCCCYACTGACTGTCCCCTCCAGCAGCCACTGCTGCTTAGCCCTTGGTGCGAAGACTGTGAGCAAGCAAAGGTACCAGTCTGGAGTTTTGGAACCTCTTAGCCAAATATGAGGCAACCAAACCATTTTRCAGACCAGCAAAAGTAAATACCCAAAGTGTCAAATAAAGATACTGCAAGACAAATGYATTCTCCCAGTAGCACACCCATCAAGATAAAATCATGAAGCAATAGAAATCCTGCAGACATTTGTGTTGCAGCAGGAGCATGTGACAGTGTAGGCTGTCAGTATATTGGACAATGAAGCCTGAGAGCAGCCAGAAAAGCAGAACTCCCTCTTGTTTTTCAGCTGGTGCTGCCCTGTGAATTACATGCAGAAAGGGGTGAGGGATAGGGCCAGAAACATGCTCCAAAACATGATACTGTAAAGGTTAAGTCCCCATTATGGGCCCCACATCATCATGATTAGTTCTTCAGGGAGGTTTCGAATAATAATCTCTGCAGAAAATCATGATAAGATGCTTACCAAGCAAGTCATCCCACATTCATGCAATTTTTCCTCCCAGATTTTCATGGATCTAAGGTTCAGGGTAAGGAAACACCACGGAGAGGTTTGCTGCAACTTGAAACAAGGATGTCTCAAAGTCTATTTTTCAGGTAATTAATTTAGCCGCCGAGTGTTTCTGTCCCATCTTTCTGGGTTCGGTTGATCAGACCTGCAGCAAGTCTTGAAGAAGTGATTGGACTTTTCACCTCTCTAAACCTTCCCTTCTTGCTCAGGCACATCTAACTGTTAAGTATATTTTAAAAATGAGAATAAATGAGGTTAATCTTGGAGGATGGGGCTTGTGTTATTCCACGGGGTGCATGTGCACRGGTGGGTGCAGGTATGCCTAGTAATCATAGGATCATAGACTGGTTTGGATTGGAAGGAACCTCAGAGATCATCTATTTCCAACAGCCCCACCATGCAAAGGGGCTTTTCCACTAGACCAGGCTGCTCAAAGCCTCATCCAGCTTGGTCTGGAAAATTGTCAGGGATGGTGTGAGAGCCTGTCCGAATTTTCCCTCATCTGCCTCATGATTGTCATTGAGGGACCACTGAAGAGAAGATCCCCCCTCTCTAGGATCTCTGGCTCTGAAGGAGAAAGTCACACACCAAAGGCCCTGAGACCTGAAAGCTCAGTGTTAAGCTATTTGTTTTCACAGGTGTTGTTTGCTGTATGCTAAGAAGGGGGCACCGTGCCCTGTTTGCAGCAGCAGCTTTGGAAGCTGTCCCACCTCTCAGCCTGGCTGGACTTCTCCTGAGTTTCGGGTGGTCTCCCACAGAAGACCCTCGCCTGTTTTACAACCACCGTGACAGACAGACTGAGATGTAAGAAGCCTCTCCATCAAGGACTGAGACTTGAAACCCCAAAGCCAGGGGAGGTGTGTGGGGGGAAGCAACTGACCAAAGTGAGATGTTTGCCTACAGGTTGTGATCACTGGACCACGAAAACAATGGCTCTCGTTTACTGCTGAGAACATGGGCTACCTGTTACATCTATTCCTTATTGTATCTGCTCTCCTCCCCCCCCCARTTTTCAATAGAATTATCATTATAAAAACCTCTGAGTTAGCTAGAGATTTTGAGATCTCCCCAACGTAACAGGCGGATCCTCAACTGGACTGGACTAAAGAATTTTGTCTCTAYGTTGGTAGCTATATCCCTCTCTCTCTCCTCTCTCTCTCTTTCCATCTCTTTTTCTCTCGCTTAATCCCTCTGTCACATTTTTGCTGTGGTTATTTCAATAAAACTGCATTTGTTTTGATTATCACTGCAAATCCCCTTGTACTGTGTCGGTTCTTTTGCACCCTGAGATCACTCCTATGAACCATCAGGTCATCCATTCACTAGGACAGATCCTGACAGATGGGTCAACCACAACTTGTCTGGGCAATCTGTTCCAGTGTGTAAGCACTCTCACAGTAATGAATTTCTTCCTAATATCCAATCTAAACCTGCTATCAACTTAAAGTCATCCACCCTCCTCGTTCTCTAACTACATGCCTTTGGAAAAAGTCCCTCTCCAGCTCTGTTGTAGGCCTCATTCAGGTGTTGGAAGGCTGCTCTAAGCTCCCCCCCAGAGCCTTCTCCAGGCTGAACACCAACTGTCTCAGCCATTCAATGCACAGATGAGGCGATGAAGCCCAAAGAATAAAATTTGGCTGCTAAAGAGATGAAAAATGTTAACTGCATTCTGGTAGTTGAGAGAAGTGTGAGGTCAATGTCACAGAGTGGAAAAAAACAAAAACAGTCTAGTTGATTCAGGCAGATAATTCCCAAACAGTGTATGAATAATTGTGTGGTCCACTGAGCTCAATCCTTTGGAGGGTTTCCAAGGAAAACTTTGATGCTATCAGTACATGCTGGACTGTGGCAGTTGTCCATGGAGAAACAGAGTTTGGGAAAAAGTGTGAGACCTTGTGAACAATCCTTTGTTTTAGTGAGTGGGAAGTAAGGAAAAGGCCTATTTCCTTTCCTGTCAGATGGCCCTGCACGAGACCAGTCATTGTGCTCTCAGCGTTGGCCTCAGCAGCAGTGTGCTGTTGTCACCTGTGGGGCAGGGGTAAATATAACAGCAAACATAACTCTCACTCCCCTCTGCAAACCCCAGGACCACAGCACACCTAGCTTTTGCAAAGGAAAAAATCCCAGTTAAAATCAGGGATGTACTGTACACAACGATCCTGGCAGGGAGTTCCCAGTACCTCATGGAAGTGCAAGCCACCTTAACAAGTTAATTTCCCAGGAGGAAAATGCTGGGAAAATTCAGTCTAGGATAACATACACCAGTACAATCTTTACCTGAACCAAGAGAGAAAGGAACTGGCTCTCTCAGAACCCCTGTGCTTGCCTGCCAGAAGGAGAGGATGCCAAGTGTGAGGTGGAAGAGGAAGCAGATGTGGGAGAGGAGACCAAGCGTGTAAGTCAGCTGAACCACAGCCAGATAAATCCCCAGGCACCCCACCGCAGGCAACTTCCCTTAGAGAGCAAAGCTGGAGCATTCTGCTTGAAAATAAAGCCTGTTAAAGAGGCTRTTTATTCTGGTTGACTTCCTATGGGTGACTTGGTGACCTTGGAGTGCGTGTGTTTGCAGTTTGAGTGGCAGGCTGTCGGCACGAGCACTCACCCCACTGATACCTATCGAGCACACAGCCCTCAGGAAAGGGGAGCTCAGCCTGTGTTTTTATCTTACCACAAATGCTTGAGACAGGCTGCTTGGTTGGACTGTGCTCCTCAGAGGCTGCACTGAAAGGATATCCTTCACTCCCCGTGGGCTCAGTCTGGCAGGCAGCAGTCCCTCAAGAGAACTCCTCTGCTTGCTCAACATTGTACTGCAGCTGAAAGGGAGACTGGAACTCCAGGTCTCAAACAAGACCAAAACACAGCTGGCAAAGCCTGTCCAGAAACAACCCATGAGCTGTCATGGCTTTTTAGTGAGGGGAAAGTCATCAGCAGGATTTGGTCTTTTCACTTTTATCTTCAATGAAATGCTGGAAGCAAATAGAAGCCCAGCCTCTACTGAGCTTGTAATCTTCTCCAGAGTAAAACAGCCCTTGAAGAACAGGACAAATTCCTCCAGGAACGCTTTGCATGTTGGAGTCACCATGAGACAAATCTGCCCTTGCTCATGGCTGAAACAAAACAGCAAATCCTTCTCTTTTGATCCTGAATCATGACAGACCTTATAATTTTCCTGTTAGTAGGGGAATGGGTCTAGGATCACATTTCAGCTGTTAGTTGCCCTAACTACTATTCATCTACTATCTGCCTGTGGTCCCAGCATTAACAGCATGCCGCTTGTACATGCATGCTTTGGAACAAAATACACATCTCTATGCTCACTGTTATTTTAAATTATTGTTTATCTAAAAACAGGCAACCCATTGTTAGCAAACAGAAGTGGTGAAGAGAAGCAGAGTGATTCTTACAATCCAGCTGCATTCTGAGTTCCTTTTCTTTAAAAGGTCAGAATACCCTGAGGAGAAACAAACACAGTCTGTATGATGTCCTGAGGTGTTCCTTGGAGAAAAGTGAGCAGTCCTTCCTGGCCAGTGTATGAGGAGGATGTACAAAGGAATGATCAAGTAGGCTCTTGTCCAAGATGCTTAGATCTTCTGCCCACTAAAGGCGCCACAGATGGKAAGGCTGAAAAGAAAGGTGCAGCAAAAATACTATTCTGCAGATGTCTCTGGGTTTTCACAGGTGGTGGAGGCCATATGAAACCATCAGAAAAGCCATTTACTTCTCTGCCCTCTGAGAAACTCACTGGTGGTGGATATCCAYGCCACGTAATGAGACAGACAGATTTCAGAGACTCAGTGAATGCATCAAAGCTGTGCTGGGGGATGTGGAAGCCTTAGCAGAACACAGCATTTCTTCCTGGGGGGCCTAGAGCCATAATACCTGAACTGAAAGGAGATGTAAAGCTCCTTTGGACTGCTCCTGACATGGAGGACCCAGCAGAGCAAGCTGAGCAATGCGAGGATCACACCAAAGGAAGAAGCTGGCTAAAAGGTGATGTCTCAGAAATTCCTGTGGCTGCTATAGGCTCTCAGTTGTTGGGATACAGGCAGAGAATACAGGACTTCAGCTCTTTCTCTGCACCAGGAAATGTGGGCAGGCTGTGATTAAATCCTGCCAAGTGTTAGGTGATGTGACCTGCACTTTCCAGACGACAGTGGATCTCACATCTTGTTTCACCTGGTGTACATGACCAGTGCACTGGAGATCATCCTCAGATGACCAAGTGTCTGATCCCAAAGGGTAATGGGAGTGGGCCAGCACTTTCAGCTTAGCCTGTTCTCTCCAAATGTTTTATCCATACCCACACGAACATCCTTAGCAGCTCCATGCTGTTTTTGTGGGTGCATTTCAGTGATTCCTGGTACAAACCTCTGAGCAATATTTTTAGAATTACTTTTCTCTCCTGACTTTTAATTAAAATCACATCATAAAAGTTGTATATTTCTCTTAAAGCCATAATAATAAATTATCATCTTATCTCATATTTAGTACCCTGCCTGCTTTCCATTCTTTCTACAGCTTATGCTGAGCTGCCTGCTTCCTATTTGCATTTGTGCAAGATGTCAATTTTTTTGCAGTAAACTAAGCAGTAATAAATTCCAGAGGTCTTTGCTGACTGTCCCCACTGCTCAGCTTCCTCTGGCTCTCAGTTACATAATTCTGTCTTGCAGGGACACAGGAACTGCCATCAATGGCTCAGATCCATTCACCCAYGGGCTGTATCTTGCCTCCAACACTTGATTATCCTGTATTTATAAGAAGCATCCCCAGAAGAAATATTTTTACTTCTTTCGATGTTACTCTTATGGACTTAGACATTGTATAAATCTCATCTTTAAGTGACATTCCTTTAAAAATCCCAAGAAAGCCATTGCAGCTGGAAACTCCTCAAATGATGGAGGCCTTCTGCTTCTTGTTRCGTGTCCCAGGGTGTAAAGGAGCCAGCTGCTCACAAGGACTGTACCAACAGGTGAGCAGTCTAAGAGAAGCAGCCATGGCTGATATACACAGCTTTCCCAAAGTCAGCAAATCTCAGTCAGCTGGATCTGAATACAAAGTACAAAATCACCCAGTGATACAAAGGTATCTCAGGTACTAATCTGGTGCCCCGTTCCTCTGTTCTACACACAGCTCTGCATAGTGCACCAAATTYCCAGCTGCACCATCTCCCACCACCAAAGCCCTGCAGCCCATCTCCTCCTGGATCAGGAAGGGCAGGAGCAGACTTGGGGCATTGGTGGATGTGGGGAAGAACATCAAGTATTTCTGCCCATCACTGCAAGTCCAAACAAGAACAGCCTTACATGGGTTGGGGGTGAGAGTCCTGTAACTTGCCACCCCCTATGTCAAAACTCTTGACTGTAAAGCTCTGGCATTAGCACCTTGCCTCCTGCTACTCTTTCAGGTATTACTTCGTGCCACTGCAACTTTACTGAGCTAAGAGGGATAAGGAAAATGTGAATACCAGGAGTCAAACATGAAGTGCAAAGCTGTAACTCTCATAGGGTACCATAACCCTGGAACATTGCTAAGATGCCATGGATTCATGCCTAGCAAATCAGCCAGACATCCACCTGATGACTGGACTAGGGCTGTAGCTTCCCTTCTTTGCTCCCCCTCAAAATTCTCTTCTAATTCCCAAACCACTGTTCCCACCTAAACAGGCAGTACCCAGCCTAGACATTTTATGCCTGGTGACTGCCAATAACATGTTCTTAGAAGCTGATGGGGTTTCAGACACTTGTTTTCTTATTCCCCTGTTCCCAAGCTGAAACCCATCCTTTAGCACCCAAACATGAGTCAATACAATGTATAGAACAAGTCGTGAAATGAAAAATCCTGAAATTCATAAAAACTAAAAAAAAAAAAAAATTGCGAAAGCAGTCCACAACCTCCACAATAAATGAATTGAATGTCTGAATGTCCTAGTGCAGAGGAAAGCATTTCCATCTCTATTAGAGGATACTTTTCAGAATCATGGCCTGCAACAGGCTAATAATATTTCAAGGGAAGCAGCTCCACCAATGAAGTAATTCAGAGCAAGGCTCACTGAAGTCCCATTACAGATACCCTGAACCAGTCTGACATTGGTGTAGTGGCTTCAGTACCCCACTGTAAGCAAGGGAGCTTGGGCTAAGCCTGCAAAGAAGGGAGAGAGATATCAGCCCCTCGGGGTCAGCCAACTGAGCTCCAGCTGCTGATAAAATTCCCTCTGGCAGAGGTCCTCTGACCACAGCCTGGCCAGGGAGCCATGCTTGCCCCTGGCACTGAGCCTACCCTGAGCCTGGGCAGCCAGGGACATGCTTCTCCTGCCGCTGCACCTGTGGAGGAGCGAGGAGCAAAGCGTGCCAAGCCATGACTCACAAAAGAAAAAAACTCGGTGAATATCAACATTGGGGAAGCCTCTGACACTGGAAAGGACTCGGTCATGGCCAAGTTGATTTATCACTCAATATGGTTGTTTTATAGCTCCTGTTTCACCCACTCATTAGAACCTGTGTGAAACTGATGCCTCATGGTTTGAACTGTGTGTTTTTTCCTTTTCCCTTACAAATCAGCTTGTTTGAGGGTCTTGTGATTTTTCAGTTTTTTCTTCCTTCTAAGTGTGTGTTTATAACATGGACTATACCGCCCCTTGAAGAAACTAGCATCACCTTGACTGCAGTCCATCCACATTTTAAAATCTTTAAATAAAACTAAACAAAAAACCACAAAACCACTGCTTCTCCTCCCTCAGCTTCTGTTTTCTGAAGAAGCACACTCATTTTTTTTCTGCTGAAAACAAGGAATGCAGGGGATCTAAGTCACTGTCTTTCTCTTTTTTTCCAACCCAAACTGCCTTTGTCTATTTGCTGAACTGCTTGGCAGCAACAGTTGCTCAAAAATTAGACAATTTGTAAAAGAAGAAATTATCTGTTCTACTTGCTACCCCACTGAGATTCAGAACATTCCCTGCTCTTCAGTGGGCTATATATTTTTGTGTGGAATAACTCAAAGAAAAAAAAAAGAKAAAAAATGAGGAGGAAACTAAATTATTGTTTGCCAGGCGTTATTCAGCAGTGCTTGGCAATCAAATCAACTTGGATCCCAAAACGTGTTGCAGAAATGACCACTGTGAAAGAGCCCTGAGCATGTCAACCTGCCTCTGACACAGGTATGGAGGCAAACACTAGTGTCTGTCAAAAGACACATAGGAGCAGTATTTTTACAACAAAGTAGCAGCAGTCCTCTGAGTCCACTTCTTGCACTCTATACTTAAAAAAAAAAATCAATTTTCTTTGCAAAGTGGTAGAAACCACTTCCCCTCCCCTTGGGTATTTGTCTGTGGTGGATTTAGCTCATTGTTCCTTGAATAGAAAGCCCTGACTTGAAGCAMACAGCAGTGGAAAGGAAAGACCTTTGAAACACCAGCCCACAGCGCCCTTGAGCAGCACTGATGGATCACGGCAAGCCTACAGCAAAARACATCTCCTCACATTCCCCTGCCCTTTGGGAGCACCTCACCTCAGCAAAGCTGGGTGCTTTTCAAGGGCTAATTAAGGCTGCAATTCCCCTGCAAGGCAGATGAAGGTCACTTGGGAAAAAGGGCAACCTACTTGTTTACTCATTACAAATATCTCTTTGTAGGAAATTCTTTCTTTTGTTACTTATTTGCAGAAGCACCCCAATTTCTTGTGTTTCAAAATTTGTTTTGTTTTATTGCCCCTCTCCTTTTTTAAATTTTTTTTCCCTTCTATTCTTGGTTATTTCTGATAGGTGCCAGTCAATATCTGGGCTGTACACAGCTCCCGCTATGGTTTCCACTGCCCAGGGAGCCATACGGTGACACACAGCAAATAACAATGTTCTGCAGCCTGAACTTTAGGTGGAAACTTGGTCTTGAAAAAGAAAGGAAATAGTCAGACTTTAGGATCTTCACATATAYGGGCTCCTGACTTTCAAAGGCAGCTGTTTGGTTTTGATTGTTGAGCRTGCCATACCCTTTCTGACCCATACCTTCAAAAAGCACAGAGCTCCCGACTGCTAGAAAATCATGCTCCTGCATAGCAGCCCCAGCTCTGTGCACAAACACTTTGACAGCCTCAGCATCAGATATTATTTTTAAAAACCTTTATCTTCATGTGGTCATGTACCACATACCAGAAAGCAGATTCATGTGGTCAGAGCTGAGTGAGCTCCCCTGAAGCCCAGGGATAGGTCTGAGCAGGGGAGTTAATCGCACCTCTTCCGTGCAGCAAACACACCTCTGCCAGCAGCTGCTGTTTAAAAGCAACATCCCAGACTTGCCCACCTGGGAGACACACAGGCCAGTTCAATAGTTTAATTAAAATGGCTTTAATGGCCAAATGGTTTATGGTGTTTTTTTTTATTTTTCCTTTGTTGTAAAGGGTCATTTTGCACACAAGGAAAAGGTTTAGAAAGGTTTCAAATAAACTCTAGTTGAAGCCATATGGGAAATATTAAATGACATGTCAAAATATCTTTCCTATTCACTTAAGCAAAGCCAGTTTGTGCATGCCTTAAACCTCTTTCATTACTGGTATCCAGACCCTTCYACATTTTGACTGCATTTCATATTAACTTCAAAATACTACAGGACTAGAYCATGGGTTGCCCTCTGCTTTGTTATATGCTGTTTTATTATTCAGGTCTCAGATAACAAAACATCTATGAACTGCAAGCACTGTATTTTAAAAACAGTTTGCAAAAAAAGTCAGTGACAGGACACAGCTGGTTGTAATTTAATGACTACAGAGAATTAAGAATAGAAACAATTTCAGAATGCACCAAAATAGCTAGAAATACAAGACCCTTGGCTGACTTAAAGCCTAGCAGTCTCTGTGTGACTGTGTGAGGGGAATGAATAGAGAAGCTCTGTAAGATCCTTTAATTCCAACAAGCAATTGGCGACCACGCTTTAACCTGCTGATGCAAAGTCGCCTTGGCTTTGCCTTTTATYCTGGCTTTTAAGATAGATCTACCCAAGACCTGGCTCACATATGCTCTACTCCGAGTTTATTTCCTGTAGGGTTTTATTACTGTCAGTTGCTGTTGCTGCTGCTTCAGAGGCAAATTCAGATATTAAACACAGTTGGCTTTAGCTTTGAAGCTGAACAAAGATCTATGCAGATGTTTGACAGGAAAAAGGGTCTTGGATTCCTAACTTTCATTTCTGATGGCTAAGGAAGTTTGTAAACAAATATGAATGGTGCAAATGGAATACACAAGGGACAGAAAAACACAGGACAATTCCCTTAGTACTCAAGATTGATACTTACACATTTCTTTTTTATTTTAAGTTTTTCCACTAATAAATGAATTCAATATTTCAAATTCCATATTAAAAAAACTTCACAAATGGAGGACTTTGAATGCTGAATTAATCTCTGTACTTTCCTTATTGCTTGCACACATTACTTTTTCCAAGAACAATAAAATAAAAAAGCAAAAATCCCCCAAACAATTCCCAAATCCCAAATCCTTTTCTAACTGGTAATGAACTTCAACCTTTCTAGCGTTCAGCTGTACATGTTCTGAGTATCAGAGTCTTAGGAAGTTAYGGTGCTCCCCTCAAGAATTCCTTACTTAGCTCTGAGACTGCTACCAGCCATGGCTGGCAGGAATGAGGCTGTGAAGTCCTCCCTCCTCCATCGGGCTACATCTGGCCCAGAGGAGTGGAAGTAGCCACATAATTTTCCAGGTTACAGTATCAGAATGGAACTCTGGGGATAGTAAAGCTGATTTGGTTTGTGTGAACAGAGCACAGTCGCTCTGTACTTATCTGGCCATGAACATGTGCATAGACACAGCCCAGGGACAGCTGTAAATCAGTGCTTGCAGGCTACACAAGGCAAAGCATTTGGTGACCAGCCTTTTGTTTCTGATGGTTTGAAAAGACAGCTTTTGCAGCCAAATTTGTTTTGTTCTCTTAGCCTTAAGTACTTCCTGTATGTCTTYCCYTTCATCTACTCAAACCAGGAGTGAATTAGAGGAAACCAAGGTGCTGATTTCCTGAGTTAGACAGAGTGGGACAGGTAAAGAAATACATCAGAGCTCCCTAATTTGTGAAGAATTCTAGAATATTCTCTGGTCTTACCAATGGATCGAAGTGAGAACCCCAGGGCAAAATACTTCCACATCATATTGAAAAAGGGACAAGTGGCTGGGGCTGGAAGTTGGGCCAAGGAACACAAACATTTGTAATAGGTATCTTACAGGCCAGAAACCCAAAAGGAAAAACGTCAGTGGAAATCAACAACAAAACCTCATTATTACTTCTACTTTACTGACCTTTCTTTTATAAAAAAAAACGTGCATTGCACAGCTGTACCAAAAAAAAAAAAAAGTAAGTTTTGGTTTTATGTATATAAAAAACTAATCTATGAGAAGTTTTCTGGTACAAGATAATGCTCTACGGCATTTGTTTCTCAGTGACTTTTGTCCTGGTGATGTCAGTGCCACCATGGTGCACAGCAGAATCTGTTATGCTAGAGTCTAACTTTGCTCTCTTCAAAAGAGCTGCTAGCTAGAATGCCCACCTTGGATTTTTTTCCTGTCAGATCACTTTTTAAAATCTGTTTGTACCCATGCTATATTTACCAACTCCTGTAATTGTCTGAAACCTGGAGCTTATGGACTGAAGTGACATTTTTTGTCTGCATAGGAAACATCCTCTTGTGGTACCCTGTGAAGCTGGCAGCAAGACATACGTCAAGATGACCAGACAGCAACAGAGGCAGCCCAAGAACAGGTCAGGTCCTTCTGTTTGGGAGATTAGAGTGGGGAGAGCAGGTGAAGATGGATAGTTATGAGGAGAATAGTAAAAAATGAAGAGGATAAGAGAGATAACAAAGAGAAATATATTGAAATTGAGATCAAGTCATGCTGAGGAAGCAGATGGAGGTAAAAGCCAGCAGGGCCAGGTCTGAAAATATGAGGTAAAAACATGCAGAAAGACCTTTGAATAATTAGAAGGCTCATTATAACAAGTGATCAATTAGTGTACAGAAGTGAGCTCTCACCTCCTGAACTCTGGTCCATGGCTAGACTATCAATAAATCCAGGGGAATTTTTATTAGTTTCAAAGGTATTAATCTTTCTAGTTTAAAAACATCCAACATTATCTTTCACCTTTACACTTCTGAAATATTGATTCTTTGGGATTAACAGATGAACTTCTGGAAAGAAATTCCTGGTGTCCTAAAATAGGATTTTTGTATTTCTAAATTGCTTGTGGACTTTTGGAAAGAATTACCAGATATACCCATGCATTTTTCAGGAGGATAAGGCCTGGCATAGCTCTGGAAACATGGCTAATGAACAGCCCCCAGTGGGGATTCCTGTCCTACAGTCTTAGATCTATGGGCAGAGCAGGAGTGAGAGTGTCAGAAGGATGTTTAATTTTTACAACTTCTGAAATTTTCAAAGGTAGACCCTCTATTTTAGAAGTAAATTGTTCTCTTCTCTGAGTTCTTGTTGTTCTCGGTCACAAATTTTCAAAGAGGTCTAAAGATATCTGAATTTAATTTTTAAACTGTGTGACTGGGCCAGTTATATATAATATGTATATGAGGTTTCTTAGCTCCAGAATGGGGGGGGTCCCTGCTTAGCTAGGCTGTTTTCAGCTATATGATCTTGTTCATGCTCTGAAGAACTTAGGACTCTACAAAGAAGAGAGGCAAATTAAGAAAGCCTCTTTTGGGTTTCAGGTTTCTTCTCCTGAAGAGAAGAAGAAGCTCCAGTTCATCTCCCTGAGCCCTACAGGTGACAACAGCAGTGCCAGCTGTACCAAATCCAGCTATCCTCCCTCTCTCATTTCTACTGTGAGCATTTCCAGTCCAACTGAAGCCTCTCAGAACAAGGCTTCATTCTGCCCTGGGTGGAAAGAGAAYCTGAGGGGACCCCCAGAGGTGGTGCAAGGCTTTCACCAAAAATGTAGTGCTGATATTTACTGGGCAGGGGTGTAAATGTACATGGAGGAGGCAAAGCCCTCGCAGGCAGAGGCCAATGAACAGTCCCTGCCTTGGGCAAAGATGGTCTTTGGCCTGCTGAGCCCTGGTGAGCACTGCAGGAGCTAAWGCACGGTGCTCTCAAGTCATACTGCCCACGTGGTAGGAGACAGCGTTTTGGCAGGATGCTTCTGTAAGGAGCTGAGATAACAGGGTGGTAAAATAGTGCATAAAAGGACATATTATGCTAAAGTGGATGGAGCAAAGTGCTGCAATGAGGCAATGGCCCATAAAAATAATGTCATTTGCCAGTCCAGAGTCATTTCCAGGGCTGTAAACTTATTTGCTGGAAAGAGTCAGAGTGGGCTGCTGGCTGAGAGCTGCTCCTGTGCTGGGCTGGCAATTCATCCTCAGCTCTGTCCAGTGTGGCAAAGGCAATTGCTGTCAGCCCCTGCTTTGGCTGGAGGCTGTSGGCCTGGGAAGCAAGCCTGGCAAACAGGAATAAAAGCAACAGGAAGCCTTAGAGTATTTGGAGTGGTCCTAATTTTTCAAGAGATTTTTCTTTTCCTATAAATTTCTTAAGTTGCTGATTTCTCCTACTGGATATAACAAAACTGTGGTCATACTGTTTTTCTCCTGCTTCACAAGTGGAAAAGAAAACATGCTCTCTTGTTTTCCTCAACAGAACTGAAACAATACAGCCTTGTTTGCCTTTGTTTTGGCAGCTCCCATGTTGATGCACCAGCATCTCCACTCGTGCCAGCTCAGCTGTGGGAATACACGTAATCCCTCTCCCTCCACTGATCTGTGTGTCCTCCACAAGCAGAACTCAAAACAATGTAGACCCTATACCAACAATGGTATTCCTGTACAAATACATGACAAGAGGAAGAGGATGGGACAGCAGAAAAGTTGCTCTTGCACAGCAATGGCTACCTGCTAATTTGAAAACTCACCCCTCTTCCCCAAATAACACCACATAAATTCAGACCATAAATTATTTGTGGGGATTTATTTTATTTTGAGTACAAAAATGGAATACCTAAGGATGGACAGAGAGGAGAAAAAGGAAAAAATGTCAGGATATGAATGCAATCATTCTTATTTATGCAGGAAAGTACAGCTTTGTGGATTTCCCCCATCTGTTCTGTTACATAGAACTAAATTATAGTTAAATGTGCTTTTAGAATAAATCATTATGGCCTAAATTGAACATGATTTACAGGGAAAATGAAGCCATATGTGTTACATTAATTTCTCATTTTTGCTCCATCCCACTTCTGCTTGGTTGGATACATGTCATGCTCTGTTCCTAAATGGTGTCACTGATGCTGAAAGTAGAAGGTGACACTACATTTTCCAAAGCTGGCTCAATCTTTCAGCTCTCTTTCTAAGAGCGGTGGGAGTGTCCATGGCTCTCAGGGTTTACAAAGGACATTCTCATTAAAACTACTGCAAACCTGGAGGAAAATATGAGTAAGGTAATCAAAGCACAGCAGAGCAGCACCCAGAGCAGAAAGTGGGAAAAGATGTGGGACTAAATGAAATGAAGACCCTCTTGCCCCTGCATGGGGCATCATTAGATAAGCAGATCTAAAGGGGTGTTGTACAAAACCAGCAGTGACAGGGGTGAACATCACCCATTGCAAACTACAAGTTGGACTTGTGAAAGGCAGAGTGGTAAGAGTGGGCAGTGTACCTAGAGGAACATTTTCTGCTGGAACATTTCTTAACTGAAGAAAAAAAAGCTTTTCAGGAAAGGATAAAACAGCAGGAAAGTTCCCTAAAGTCTCTGCTGCTGTGTGCTTACTGGTGAATAAATATCATGTGGAATCCTGTTAGGGTTTCCAGAGTACTCAAGCAATTTTTAAGCCATGGTATTCTCTGAAATGGGCAGGATAAGTGCTTAAGCTGAATTCCCCCCTTTTTTGCATCCCAACATCCCTACATAAATACATATGCTGAAGATATATTTTTTTTGTCGTTTCTTGGAAAAAATTCTTTGTATTGATTGTATCCCCTCTGGAAGCTGATATACCTGTGCTTTATGTCTGTTTGAAGATCACAAGCAGAAAAGAAGAAATAGTCATGCTTACAGAGTGCACAAAGACATTGCTTTGCATTTTAATGAGGGGTGACAGCAAACAGCTCTCTCTGTTTTCTTCTAGCTGCGGTGAGCTCTTGAATAATATGTTGCTTTCACTGATTTTGTCTCCTATGTCCTTGAACTCCTTTCCTCTTATGAGTTGAAAGGCTGACACAAACCATGTCTCTGACTTGATGGTTTATACCCACAGCTCTATCAGCCACACTGTGAAGCAGAGATCACTCAACTGTCTTTCACCTAACTCACTTCAGGACTGCCAGCACTCTGCCTGCTGCAGGCTACTGGAGAAGTGACTGGTTACTGTATGGAGATACCCACAGCACTTCCAGTCCCATTTCAACCTGTCTTTCCAAAATGCTTCTGAATTCCAGGATGAATATTTGCTTTGGTCCTCTGAAATCAGCTTCTTCTATAATAATCCACGTGTCTGTCCCATTTAGGTCAGTGTCACTGGTGGCTGGTCAGTGAGGGTTGGAGGGGTGAATTGCAGGCAAAATAGAAATATTACATGGAATGTGCCTGGAGACGGAGTGATGGATGGATAGGCAAGTGGGAAAAGTGTCACACAGGGGGGAGCATTTGACATTGTGCCAGGATTTTCTAGCAAGCACCTTCCTGTTTTATGTGGTTGTGCCGTGATGGCTTGGAGAACTACCTGTCGATTGTTTTGGCTCAGGTTGTGGTTTTCTCCTGCGGGTCCCCATCCTTCATTTGGCACTGCCTCATGCCCACCCACTAGTTTTACACATCTCCAGGGACCCAGAGGGAACACTTCCCACCAAGCAACCTGTATGAAATAGGCAATTTTGCATCTTACAGTATTTTTTAACTTGTGTTGGTTGGCTACTTTTAGCTTTTGGCGGTATATTCAGTGGTAAATGAAGTTGGTGCTAACCATTTTTTTCTTGGCTCAGATTCCACTGAGCAAAATATAATTTACTACAGAAAAACRCCACTGTATTAAGTCCCACAGGGCATTGGATTTATTTGTTCCTAAACAATTTCCCAATTCAAAATAGTGCAAATACACAGAGTTCTACCAGTCAGTATGGCAGCTACATCAGCTTAAAGCAAACACGAGCAGCCAGTGCAACATCAGAAACTGATGGTGAAGGTGAACTATTCGGTCTGCTGCCTCCCAGCCTGTCTTCCATCATTGCTCACGAGCAAATGAGGTGCACAAACTCTCTGATTGGGTTCACACACCTGCTGTTGAGGGTATTAGTGAGGCTGGATTGCAGAGCTCATCTTTCTGGATGGAGATAATTCCCAGCCTCTTAACCCCACAGACTATTGAATGCCTCACCTGGGCTTCCACTGAGCACAGTGGGCAGGGGAGCAGCTTCTTCACACTGTGATCATGCTTTCCCCACGACAGGGAAAGTACCTCCATGTGGTAGTGTTCAGGAGGGTTTCGAGGATGAGAGAGAGACGAGAGCTTTGACTCCATCAGAAGGCTTGATTTATTATCTTATAATACGTATATATTATATTATATTATATTAAAAAGAGAAAAGGAAAGGGGAGAAGGTTTCTCCCAGAGGCTGCTAAGCTAAGAATAGAATAGAATAGAATGCACAACAACAGAGCTCTGTCTCAGAGAGCTCAGTCCTTCATTGGCCATCAACCATAAACACCCAGGATGGACCAATCACAGATGCACCTGTTACATTCCACAGCAGCAGATAACCATTGTTTACATTTGTCGCTGAACYGCAGCTCTCAGAAATCCTAAGAAAGGATTTCTCATGAAAGATGTCTGCGACACCTCCATTATCTTGGGAAAAGCCCTTACTTTGTTATAGTGTTCAATGTGCTACTGTAACATGGCATGGAGCGGTATGAAGTGACCTACCCAGCATATTGCAGGAATTTCTGCTGGCCTGGGGTGGATGAAAGGCCATCTGAGCTGCCAGAAGTCTGCCTTGTTCTCTGGCTCCAGTGCAGACATTCTGCAAGTAGGGAGTTAAGGAGGGCGCATTTCTTCATCTCACACACAGGTGGGTATGAACCCCTGGCTAAATATTTGCAATCTTCCTTGCCCTTCTGCCCTGTTCACTTGGAGGCTCTGGTTCCAAAATGCTGTACCACCACATGGATAGATCTCTCTGGACTTTCTGTCCTTYGCTGCCTTGATTTTGCTGCGTAGTAGGAATCCTTGAAGCTGAGCAGGCAGGAGCTGACAGAGGAGGGATGTGGTTGGAAGAGGAACCATTCTCAGAGGAATGGTTCTTCTGAGAAGGAGAGCTGGGGGTGAACCCATGGGGAAAGTGCTGCATCACCTGTGGCCTGCCACCTCATATAACAAGAGTATGATTTTCTAGGAGAGGCACAGAGGAGAGCAAAGAAGTAATAAAATTCTCATTACAAAAACAAATGTTCCCCCTCTCTGTGGCTGTGATAGCGTCCAAAGCAGAAACACAATAAAGATTATCTCCTCAAATATGGATGCAGCGATGCTTAGGCACTTCTGTAAGAAGAATGTATAAATAGATTAATAGAAAAATAAAAGGCAGTTCAGTCTTTCTATCAGTATTCAGTGGAAAGCACATAAGTCTGGACACCTAGTTTGTATTCTCAAAAATCTCACCTCTCTGCTGCACACTATTTTCTGTGGCAATCAGAGCAGTGCTAGGGATTTGGCTACCTCAAATTAGGCACAAACATAGTAATGACCTACTTTCCAAAGACATCAAGTGCTTGCAGCTCCCAATAGATCTGTGTGAACTTGCTCCTTTTTGGAAACAAAACCTCATGCTTCTTTACAATCACATGGGAAAATATAGCTGCAGCTGTTTAACTAGGCCACAATATTTTCTCCCAGGTGAAGTCCACAAAAAGCCAGGCTTCCATCTTCAGTTTTATGAAATCTCTGGGTTTCAGCTACTGCATGGGAGTACTGTGAGTCACTCATACCCACTGCTGTTTGGCTCAGCACGTGAAATGCAATATGTAGAACACCAGGCGTCAGGGTCAGTGACAGATGAAGGATTGTACAGTGCAGAGAGGAGGTTTGCTATCCCCTTCTATCACTTGGAAACACGAGCTTTACCAACAAATCCCGGTTGCTTCTCAACATCTAAATTTCACAGCACATCTGTTGTGTCTCTGCTAATGAAACTTGCTTTTTTGAGAAATGTGCTCATGTCTGGGTCACTACTGCGGGTACATCTGTCGTGTATAAAATAGCTAATCAGATGGGCTAAATCAAGAAAGACTTCTAAGGCTACTGATATACATTCTCACAAACAATGCTTGGTTTTCCTGATTCTGCTGACTTGGAGTTACAGTCAAGTGGGGAGGAGGGAGGGAATAATAAGAGTCCTGCCACTTAGTGRGAAACCAGTCTGTGGCATCCCAAATATGGGACTATAATGCTCGTTATATTACTTTCCTCTCGCTTTACTGTTAGTTTTTCTTCTTCCCAACAGAAACCCCTAGAGGGAACACTTTGTTAAGCCATATCACGAATAACAGTACCTGAAGAGTATTTCAGTATTAGTGTATGGAAAATATTTAGTTAGAGAGTGAAGAGCTCTGTAGGGAAACTCTTTGAAGGTGATATGGTCAAACAACAAAAGAAAAGGCCATGATTAGATGTAATGAATGAGTAACTTGTCTCTGTTTGAGACATAAGCCTCTATTGGTTCCTTTCTACTGGTTGTGGTTAAGCATCTGGAAAGGAAACAGAAATCCTGAAGACAGCACATTGTCAAACCTGAAGAAGTTTGAAGTACATACAGTCGTGTCTGTGCCCTTCCTACTGTGCATCTCCCAGTGTTACTACCTAGTTACATGAGCAGAGATTTATGCACCATTGATTTTTTCTTACAGCTGACAAGGCCAAAGAGAATGGCAATGGGGAAATTAGACATAAAATGTTACCTTGACTGCATCTTTAAAAGAATCACTCTACTAACAGCACCAAATTAACTCCTGCAAAAATCATAACTCAGAGGCCCTTGGGCACGCATAGCATTTTGTATCGCGGTATGCCATGGTAACTTTTATGTCTTATTATAGACATGTACTGTGACTGAAATATAGTTACTGAGGGAACCATAACCTTGTATTATCCTGACTTATTTCAGCATGCCAAGCCCTAGCCACAGGATTGCTAGTGCATGGGATTTCCTATGTACAGTGACAAGGAATACGCCCTGCTGCTTTTTATTGGTCAAGCCTTATGATTATAGTAGAGTCATATTGTGGGGCAGCAAAAGAAGCCAGCAGATTCAGTTTCAGGAATTCAGATTGCAAGCACTCCATAAAATACTTATRCTTTAGGTTTGGACATATCATGCTTGTTTTACAAGATTGGTTTTAAATATTGTCATTCTCAATATGTTTTGACTGGTAAATAAAGAATAGATTCTTGCTGTCAAATGTACCAAACCTCTCAGAGTAGATGCTGAAGGATAGAAATAATTTTAATTCTCATTGCTCAGCTGGAGAAAAACTACTAATAATTACAGTAATAACTGTTATTATCAGCCGATGTGGTCTCCTACTGTTTAAGCTGCCTTGCTAACTGCAATTGCTTCAGCAAACAGGTTCTGGCCTCCAGGTCAGGTGGAGCTGATGTGTCYTTCAGAGCAGGCAGCACTGCCCACATGTGTATCATTTACCACTTGACAGAGACCATGAAACTCCTCTGRGCCCCATATGATGCCTTTGTATCCCTAAGGCACAATTATTGTTTTGGTTCTAGAGYTCCCTACCAGCTGAAGTATCTGTAAGAATATGAGGGCTGTGCTGTCACTTACCAAGGGGGAGAATTTTWCAGTGTGAAACTAAAGTTAGCTATCTGTGAGAAGTTTGCTGGGGTAGCCTTGGGGCAGTGTAAAAAGCAGGGAGTCAATTTTAGCACAAATTTTTCTATGCTGCCTTGTAGGAGATGTCCCCAGGGAAATGTATCCTCAGTAYAGCTCATTCAATTTTGAATGAGACTAATCAAAGTGAAACATTGAGGTGAGCAAGCTCTTGGACAGTGTGGCACATCAAGGGAAGAGGTGTTAGAGGTGGATGATGATGTTACTGGCGCCTGTGCTTGATGTGAGAGAAGGAAGCAGCTCCTTCTACTTATACCTTCTCCTCATGAATCCCAGGCGCCACCCAGATGGAAAGCAGCTTGGCAGAAAAAGCATTTGAGAATTCCAGTGTACTGCTGAAAAACTGCCCTGGAAGAAGTTAATTTTTAAAAAAAGAAAAATATATRTATTCTTAAAATATTTTATTTTTTTATGTGCTGTACAGCACCCCATATGAATCCAGTACTGCCTGTTCAATGGGAAACTCAACTGTCTAAAAATGGATGAATAATGAGTGAAGAATATGTTTATTTCATTTACCTTTCCTCTGTGTGCTAGAAAGATTCTCATGTCTGTTGGTTTTTAATGGGAAAATTCTTGCTAAAATCTCCCGTGCCTCACAGAATGCCAAAAAATAGATTCCTCCCCCCAAAACAAATAATCCCTCCTCTGTATTAACCATTCAAATCCAAAATTCTGTGGAAAAGAGGTCTCTGCTCTTTCAGACACATGAATATACAAGGYCCTGTGACTCCCAGACAAAACCAGAAACTGGAATTTGAAGCAGTTTCCCCTGCTTTTGTTTTTCTCTCTTATTTCACACATGCATTTGTATAACTTGTAATGCATTAGCTTCAATTAATTTGAACTTTTTCTTCACTTTGTGGGCATGAACATAAGCAGCTCTGACACATGTGCTTGGTAAGGGTATAGTTTCATTGAAGTGAAATCACCTAATCAAGTCAATATTAGTGTGTCTTTGGTTTTACTYGAAGTTGCTGCAGAATTATTTGAATGAAAGCCTTACAGGAAACAATCAACTTTTTGATTGTTTTCTCAAGAAATACCACGAGATTATCTTGCCCCATAATGTCACCTTTTCTAGTGTAACATGGAGAGGAAAGCCAGTTCATTTGGGCTCACGGGCTCCAGGAGCAGCTGCTGCCCTGTGCTCGTACTGCTCCCTGCAGTGGGTGCAAGAGCAGCCTGGCTTTCCATGGCTAACAAAAATATGGGTGCATGGGAAAAGCTTGAAAGGGTGAGCACCTTTTACACTGCCCCAAGGCAAGTGTTTGGGACAGTGCTTGTTTGGGACAGCGCTTGTGGAACAGAGAATGCCATGAGGCAGAATCTTTGGCTGACACAAATTGCCTTAACGTCAGGAACACCAGCCTTTATTTCATGCTGTCAAAAATCATCCATCAGAGCAATACAAAACACCAAACAAACCATGGGAAAAAAAGCCTATGTAYGGTCTGTGGGAAAGAAGCAAAATTTCTTTCTCCCAAAATCAGTCTTTGCATACAGATTTCTCGTTTTTGCAGGTAAAATATCTTCCCCTCATAGATACAACAGACATGATATTTGCTTACTGATGGAAGAATCAATATCACCTGATATATTTGAAACCCCCCTCCAAATATAAGTAAATGCAGGGAATAGTGATAAGAATTTGAGCATCCAAATCTTTAAAAAACTAAAATTAAATTGTACCTAACAAACTGATATTGCTTCTTAAAATTCTTCCGTTCTTCCAAAATTTCAGTGTTACTAACTGTAGCTGTTGTATAGCTTAATTATGAAATAAGAAAAACAGTGTATTGCTAGTTGCTTCTTTACTCTGGACTTCATATGCTTGCCTCAATCATGATAAAGCATTTTACTGAATAGCAGCAAACCTATTACCAGGTTGAAACCTTTGTTYCCTTTGTTGTTCTCACCATTCGAGTACTTCTGGTTTGATTTGCCAAAACATTCCTGAACCAAAGCTTTGAAACACAATGCAATCTGAAACCTGGAAAAAAATTTTCTTCCAATCTCTACAAATCTTTGCTGACAGTTGAGCCAAAAATCTCTATCCAGAGATCTGCAAATGCTGAGAAGTATTACCTCTAATCCTCACATTTCGGACCCATCTCTAGTTGTACTAAAAATAGGAGAGCTGGGTGGCTTGACATAAAGTGTCAGACTATGTAAACTACTCTGAAATTGCTTGGAATGATTAATTCTCCTCCTCTTGCTTCTCAAAGCCAGGATTTATGAAATCTTATTTATAGTCAAACCCATACCATTTTTCATCAAGTGGCACTTGCCCTACATTATTTCCAATCACCTTGAGTCCAGTACAGTCCACTAATTCTGAGAACGTCCTTTGCGTGCTGTTGCTGTTCTCTTCCAGAATTTGCTTCCCCTCTGCCCTTATTTTCTACAACTATTGAAAAAACTTCATTCAGTACAGGATAAAAATCTCTCAGTTTGCAAGATGATTTATCTTTGCATGAGCAGGCCAAGAAGCAAGGAGCAGACCTGCTTACTAGTCTCTCTGTTTCTCTCTGTCCCAGAGAACTGGCTTCCAGTAGGAAACATGCCTTTGCAAGGGCATCATGTCTGGGTGGGAAAAAAAAGAGCTAGGGGGATCTGGAGGGTTAAGTCTCTAATTGCATGAAGCCATGAGGCCAGTACTCCTGTCCTGACTCTTGGGAAGGGCATCCTGCTGGACCTGAGATACTCTGCAGGGCACAGGGTGGGACAGGGCATAGGTACTTGTTGGCACTTACTTAGATGAAATATAAATATCTCAGTATTAGGACAGTGACCATTTTGACAGGGCAATATTATAAGAAAGGCCACAACCTGGGTGGCTGCAGACAAAAGACAAACCTATACCCTAACCTCTCTAGGTCATTTGAGAATTATATACTGGCCCTGCATATGATGTATTCTTATCTCAAGTCCTCTCAGCCAACTTTTGTCTCATCCCTGCTTATTTCTTTGTGCCAGCTGAGACTGGGGCTGAGCCTTGGGATACACAGGTACCCTGTGGGCTGAGAGTGTAAAATGGGTACAGGAAGCAGGGAGGAAAGGGAAAGCAAGTTTAATCAACCTGGCAAACAAAACTGTTTCTCCTTCTGACCAGCCCAGTTAGGAACTGGGTTGTTTGTCCATTCAGGGAAGGTAGCTGTGGATCTAATTCACTCTTTACTTATGTTGTCCTGAATCAGGGTTACCAACATTGGGGTGGGTGAGGGGGATTTAACAAGTCCTAAGGGAGGAGAATAGAAATTTCATATTCTCTTCTCTTTGTTTAAAATGAGTGAAAGCTGTCTGCATAGAATAACTAATAATAATGATGGATAGCTTTTAAAAGAATACTATTTAAAGGAACTTTGGACAAGTCACTATATTATCTTTGTTCTCTGCTTTAGATATCTCATTTTACATGGAAGTCATTTAAACAGGAGGAGGGGCACCAACTGCAGACAACTTCAAAGATTTTGAGAAAACAAGGAAATTTACTGAGAAGTTTTTACCACTGAAAGTATCACAAACACCTTACAAAATACAAAGGAGAAAGCCTATAGGAAAACTGCCCCAGGCTCTACAAAAGTAGAGCATCTTGCMGTGTAGGTCCTGCTCTGGTGAGACTCTGCTCCATGGCAATCCAAGATGCCCTTGAATTGAACAGGTGGATAAAGGGGAAGATTAAAATCTGATGGTTAGCATGAGAGGTCAGAAAATTCAAATTCAAGAGTGGCCCTTAAATGTTGAGAATCTTGTTTGTTTGTTGTTGGGTTTTGGGGTTTTTTTATAATCACCGAAGAAATGCTAAAGATCTAACTGTAGAGAAAAATATTATTTATATTGACGTCTGTGCCTCTGCAGTATTCCCTCCCCTGAAAAGAAAGATAATGGTTTAGAGCAGAGGAAGAACAAACAACTGGGTACAAGGAAATTTCCATAGTATTTTTTGCAATATTGCCAACTGGCTATGAAGATTTAGACCCTATCACTATCCATTTTTTTGGAAATAACTTCTGAGAAGGCCAAAGACAAATTTCATCTCATTACAGTAATTGCAGCTATAGTCAGTCCAAGCAATTCTCAAACGTTTGTCTGTCAGCACCATSCACTTAGTCCCTGACACTGTGGCCGGCTGGAAAACTACTGCAGCTAAACAACATACTATATGCAGATCACTTTGATTTCTTCAAATACCTTGCTGCAATGCAGAGGCAGTTCTCTACAGTTTCTACAGTTTTTTATGTACTCATGAGAACACTCGCCATGGAGTCCCAAGCAAAACCATTCCCAGGGTTGGAATAAACAGCCTCCTGGYTTATAGAGGGAAAGGTTTGGTTTTTTTCTTTTATTGTTTTTTTTAGATTTATTTGCACCTGAGTGGAAACCTGACTTGCCAGGCAGAATAGGGGTCTATCAGAACAGAGGTGATCGATGCTATAAAAAAAGTAACATAATATAATGGGCCTGAGCCTACACCTTTAAATTAGGGGTGATTTTCGCCTGTGCCTTTCAAGAAAAAGTGGGCCAATTTACCCAATATTTATAAACCCAGGAGAGTGCCCAGAATGAGGTCCAGCACAGTAAGAGGCACAGTCTGCAATAAACCAAGTGCCGCATCCATGGCAACTCACAACACAGTTAATAATTTTTCAACATAAAAAGAAAGATATTTACTCGGGCCACCGAAGGAGAAGCAATTTACAAAATTGACTGAAGTGAAGGCATTTCACATCTGCTGTGTTTTTCGTGGCTTTGGTCTTTTGCTGGAACCTCACTTGTTCACTGGGATGCTCAGGGAGGGAGGATAGCCTCCGGCAAGCATTTTGCCATCCCTGGGCAGCTGGTGGAGTGAAGTGACCCATAGAGGTCACTTTGCTTCTCTACAGACATCCCTCCCTCCACTGGGGTGCAGTCATGTTGGGCACTCCTCGAATACACAGTKATTCTTTTGTGGACCAGTGCATACTGGGCTTGGATAATCCTGCCCACTTCAAAAGATAGAGCAGTACAAATAATTAAGGTCTGAAYTTTATAGATATGAATCTCGCAGATACTAAATGCTCCCCCCATAACCCTGGGCAGAGCTAGGGAAAAACTCTCAACATACTCCAAGTGTCAAGCCAAAGCCCAGACCTAAATACCACCTTTCCTTCAAATAATCAATTGTAATAGTTGTATTTAAAACAGCATTTCCCATACCAGGGAGATAAAATACTCCTGGCTGATATGTTGGTCATGCTGGTCTGTACTGTGTGCAAAACACTCCACATGTATTATGTACTAGTGTCCATAGTTTCCCAGCAGCATTCAGCTTTCCCTACTCTGCTGGTGAAAGGCAGCAAAATTGCTCTCATCCCTGAAAGTAGTAGGCTGTCTCCATAGAGTTCCTACTGAGCAGTTGTATTCTAGTTTCTTTCCAAGCTAGGCTGGTTTATTTCTCTTCCAAATAGCTACTGTCAGATTGTGTTACCAGTGGAACTCAAATGAAAACATCAAGTCCCTACCATATATTGATGTATTTGTTATTTTATGAAACCTTGCTGCATCTGGATAAGTCAAACAAGACTAAACATCCTTTTATTAAGAAGTTCTTTAAAGGACATTGGCACATCTCTTTCTCTGCACTGTTGATTTTTGTGGGCTGTGTTGGTTAGCACTAAAACTGAGATACCACCACAGCAACTCCCTTGGAGCAAAAACAATGATCTTGATTCTATCCCTGATTTTGGACAAATCAGCTATACAAAGAAAGCCCTTTTTGTTTCCCCTCAAGAATCATATATAGAAAGAGAACTGAGAATGTTCAATTTCTACTGGAGGGATAGTTATGTAGGACCTGGCTGTCTCCTTGCAAATGAACTGCTTTGCACAGAAACACAATTATCTGGTAGTAGCCCTGCATTGATATGTCTCTGTGGGCATTAATTCTGCAGTGTGTGTGGAAACAGCCATGAGCAATGCCCAGCAGACCTGCATTGGAAAAATTCCTTGAGGCTGTGATCCCTCAAGATTTGGACACAAACCGAGATGGAATGGCTCAAGGGAGGCAGAAATATTAACCAAATCTGGTGCTAGGTGAGGTATTTGCTGAATATAAGTTCAGGCAAGAGGTTCAGTAGAAGTACATATGGTACAGTCCTTGCCATATTTTCTTCACTACAAGCATCACAAAAATCAGAGAGCTGGACCTTCATTTCTTTGCAACTTGAGGTGTTTTCCATAGACAGAAAAACACCACTGCAGTCAGACTGCCCAGAGGCAAGGATGGGTGAAGCCATAGCTTCTTCTTGCTAAAGTTAATTTATATACAGAAGACAGAGAAAATACACACACTAGGGATCCACACCTGAAGGCCAACATAACTAACTGAGTTTTAGCAAAAAATATGCTCTTCAGAGTGCTTTTCAAGTTATTTAGCATGAAAAGGGTTTTATTCAAGGAGTTTCACTCAAGTGAAGGGGCACCTAGTTAAAAAATCTATAGCACATAAACTCTCAAAGCCATTTTTATCAGCAGATAACAGCTTTACCTTATCACCACAATTTCTCTGAACATGGGAGTTTGAAAACAGAAGAGTGAATTGACATGAAAACAGTCTTTGGTGACAAGAAAGAGGCAGTAATGTCACACAAAGAACATCCTAAGGACCAATTTGCTTCCCTGTATATCATGATTTAGGGAAATGAATAGGCATTATTGTGAATAATTTTTCTGACGAGGCAAAAAGTGGAGTTGCCAGTCCAGCCTAAATAATGTTCAGAATCATGCAGCTATATTAAGAGAGAAGGCAAATGAATGGTTTATGCATATAAATTCAGTGTAAGGAAATCTAAGGTAATGAGGCTAGGCAGAATAAAAAAGGAGACAGGAGAGAAGGGAAGAGGAAATATGCTCTCTCTGGCCATATGCTTAGGGCACTGAGCAGGGAGACAACCAGATGGTGTGGCTCAGACTATAAAGTATAGTTCTCTTCTCTATAGACTTTTAACTGATACATTAATACACACTGGATATGTAAGATATTTTAGAAGACATTTGACACTTTTTTCCGTGAAAAGGACAGAAATTATTCAATCTTCTMCTTTTTCTGAACCTACATGTTTCTTGCTTTCTAAAGGTTGTTAAGGTTTCTCGCTTTCTTAAGGTTGTCCTTCTATGGATATGTTATAAACCTCACTCCAGAGCCAGATTTTTGCCTTATCAAAGCTTCTTTTAAAAGATTAAGCTATTACTCCTTCTGATCTTTGGAAAGGAAAAAGGAAAAAAAAAAAAGCACCCAAAACACGCAAGAGGGAATTGTCTGTTCCGGAACTCATTCAGAAAGCCCTTTGATATGGAAATCATTGGCGTTAACTCTTGTAGCCTCTAGCTGGTCACTCAGATAATGCCTRCGAATGCCGAGACCTGTCACCCACTGCCATCAAGGACTAAGGAGCGTGTTCCTCTTCAGACCCATCCAGACCCATCCTCCCCCTCTTCTCTCTGGAGAGCTGAGCCTGCTTACCAGCACAGGACTGGACAAGACCCGAAAGAATCGCTGCTGAATCGCTCCTGCCCAGCATATCCCCAGGAAGGACTGGTGTGCAGGTAGCGCTAGAGAGAACAGATGTGACTGTCTGAACCACAGGCTGTCAGCATATCTGCTTAGACACACCCTAATAAATGGAAATACCACATTACTAGCAGATGACCTGCCAGCAGGCTCATTTGCTGACTAACCTGCTGTCCCGAGGGACACCTTGGCTTGCCTTCCATCGCTAATGCTCCAAGACAGAGCAAAAGCAGCCGTGGTGAGACTGCCACTGCTTACTCAGGTACCCCTGGCAGTGTGTGTGAGCCTCCCTCAGAGGTCAGGAAAGGGCTTCCAAAGCCCTCTTGGGGCTGACAAGCAGCACCTCCCAGTGAGATCGAGCACAGTGTCTTACTGCTGCATCATTGCAGTTGTTGCAGACCCTGCTCAGGACCTTTGTTGATTGTGAGGGT
Source organism: Cardinalis cardinalis (assembly GCA_014549065.1). Lineage (NCBI taxonomy): Eukaryota > Metazoa > Chordata > Aves > Passeriformes > Cardinalidae > Cardinalis > Cardinalis cardinalis. The sequence continues at coordinate 3,012,402 of JACDOX010000063.1, forward strand.
TTCTTTTCTCTTCCAGAGGGTAACTTGTACATTCCTGTTTGGTGATCCATCCCCTGTGACTGTTCTCATTACATAGAACCACAGTCAGACCCTATTCTTCCCTTTCAGACCAGTGGGGCTAGGCAGACCCAAACCACTTTGGTTTTGAGTACTAGGCTTTCACTTTTCTTGATTTGTCCTATTGCCCCCCATCCCACACATACACTTCTACTATTTTTTCCCTAGGACCTGAATATTTTGGGGTAAAAGGGAAATGTATTAAATTTTTTCAGGACCAGGTTGATGAATATGTCTAACATGAAGATTGTATAAGAATGGTGTCCACAGTCAGACATCCAGGGAAAATTAAGAAAAGGACAAAGATATATATATATGGCACATCTCCTGAGTGCTATCCCCACCTTCACCTATTTTCTACTCAGAGGATTTCCAGAGCTTAATGCAGTTTGACTGTTTAGTAACCTTCAAGAGATTTCTCTTACAACTACTTATTCAGGCTTTCAGACATGCATCCACCTAAACCTTTTTGCATCCACATCACTCAATCCTTTGTGGGATGCAGAATATCAAGGCTGCTATTTGGTGAGGCAGTGTTGTGCTGGGGAACAGGTTATGCAAGCATATGAGCTAYGCATTTACTTGCCTAGGGTGATGAATTTCAATGCATTGGAAGTTTTTAAAACCTGTCTAGAGCAACAGCAAGCTGCCTTAGAGTCAGAGTCTGCAACAGTGAAGAAAGGTTGTCCCAGAGAATGTAAGTGGTCAGATGCACCTCTGCATCCCTGTTTTGCAGAGTGCCCAGTTAGACCTGTAGCTTTTCTTCACCTCCTCCAGGCACTAGCAGGACGGACTGTGAGTATTCAGCACTATTGTGTTTCAAAGTTATAAACCCCCACACTCCTTAAATAACTTCTCCTGGTTCAGAGAGAAACAGCTACAGAAATTTTGAAGGATTTCTCAAGCAAGTCAGTCAGAACCAAAGTGACCACACAGTTCCTCAAGATACTGCGGTCAGACTTCAGCAACCTTCTTTTCTCCACCTAATCAGGGAAGAAGTGGAGAGGAGACAAAACCTTAGAATGGAAATAGAAACTTCAGTGATACCAAACCCCCAGGGCATGCTGGAGACACAGGTGATACTGCAGAGCCCTTGAAACAAAGCTGTTTCTGACACCAATGGAAGCAGGCTTACCCCAGAAGGAGCTCACCTGAAAACCCCATCCAGCATTAAAGTGATAATATATAAAATGACAGCCCTCCATGTTGCAGTCAATTAGGCAATCCTGGAAGATCCAGTAAATCAAGACAGATGCAAGARAACTTGGATTAGCTGCAGCAAGACCAGTCTAAGCCACCAACTTGATGGGTCTGATGGAGGGACATACTGTCCTGTCCTGAGGATTCCCTCTTCTCTGTGGAGGATGAGGAAGGAGATGTGGCTCAGCTATGCCCAAAACAGTGGCTTTCATCAGCTCAAAATACAAAAAGGTGCATGAGAAAATTATCGCATAAAATCAAAACTTGGACACTTTCCCTCCTGAAATTATGGGAGAGAGGAGTGAAGAGCTGACATGGAAGTTAATTAACTTCCTTTTCATACGTAATGATTTAATCCAGTCCCACCAGAGGAGAGGGTACTGGTCAGATAAACCCAAATGGGAAAAACCAGGGACAGAAATCTGTAGCAATTCAGATTTCTGACATCACAATTCCACAATCACAATTCCACAATCAAACTTCACTGAACACAGTCTGCCTGGGGCATATAAACAGAGTAGCAGCTAAAAAGGCAAAATTTAGGATGTGCAAAGGAAGCAAGCAGATAAGCAATGATATTGTCTCCCTTTTTAATTCTTGCACAGTATGTGTTTGGTAATRTATCCGTGGCTGGATGCTGGGGTTTGACAGACTGCAGGCTGCTCCCAGCAGCACCTTTGCTGTCACTTTCCCTGCAGCTCCCTGCAAGACTCACTCTTGCACATCACCAGGGGGCTGAAAGTGCCCCTCCTCCTGCCTAGAGTGAGGGGGAAAGAGGAGGAGCTGTCAGCTGACAAGACAGGGAAATTGCTTTGGCTTTATGCARTAAACAGATCCTGGTCTCTCCATAACACCTCCTGTTGCCCTCATGTGCCTCCCTGCAGCAGCTCCCCACCCACTCCACACGTCATGGCTGTAAACTGGGCTGTCCAATCAGGTTTTTTTCTTTTGTGCCACCATCAAGTGGCACACTGCTTTATCCTGTGTTCTAAACCCTGGGGTCAAGATGTTCACAAAAATTTACACTTACAGAGCTGAACAACAGTACTAAAATCACTCTCCAACACACTTTTTTTCTGCTAAAAAGCCTCCTGTCACAAGGATCACAACCTGTATGTTATGGCAATTGCAAGGAATAATGGAGATGGCTTAGGATTTTCTTTTTTTTTTTTTTAATGGAGACAGAGCAGTAAGCAGAGACGTTCATCTTGCAGCACACTTCCAAATTTTCCCCTGGGCTACACGAGCCCAGCCTCACAAGCAGTGTAGGGAGTAGGACTCGGAGTGCCAACATTAGAAGCATGCCCTGAGCTGGATGCAGGGAAGCGGGGAGCAGCTGGAGCTCTTCCATGTAACATCTCACATCACTTAGATGATACTTTTGCAGGTTTGCACAATTGTTTGTAATATGCCAAGGGTTTTTGTATGAATACCTATGAATGTTCTGTCTCAAAAGGAGGACATCCTTCAACTGTGCCATCCCCTCTTCATAGTTTTAATGAATTTTCTTTTTCTAATTTGAAAACCCCATTTTCTACATAGAAACAGGACATTTTGTTACAGTGCTTTGATCTCAGCACACTTTCACTCAGTCACAGATGTTTCATGTGTGTTTGCTTTCCTAGCTTTCATTGTTTAGGCTCCTTTCTCCATCAGGTGATGCATTCATGCATTGCCTTTCCTTTACCATGGAAAACAACTGGTTATATGACAAGACACCCTTGTGAGATACTGTGTCATAAGAAAGTGGTTTGCATGCTCTTCCTGGTCTTTGAAAAAAAGCAAAATTATCCAGAGCAGAAGATTACATGAGAAGGAAGTTAGAACAATTGTCTGGGTTATTTTGCTTTTCTACATCTCTAATTCATTCCTGCATGATCAGTAAAAACCAGGCAGGGCCAATGGGCAGTGCATTTGAAAAACCCAGGAAAAAATCATAATGTCTGCAAGACTTAGAAGTGCAGATAACAGATTATACTTGGCAAAGCACTGAGATACATTTTTTAAGCTCAGTAGACATGGACTCTGTATGTAAACCCTCCTGGTCTCCTTTCAGAGATGAGGCACAGAAATTTGCAACTGGGGCAAGGAATCTGGGTGTTCCTTAACACTTGAGTGTGACATTGTGAGGTAGCATTGTCATGGTTTGACAAACCATGGTTTTCAAACCAGGACAAGCATGTTTTCCATCATGATCACAGACTGCTTCCAAAAATTGTTCAGTACAGAGGGAGCACAGTGCCTTTCTGGAAGGTAGAAAATGAAGACATGGAGGGCTCTGAGGACAGCCAAGCCCAGAAGGCAKGTTGCACAGAGGCCTTCTCAGGCGTCCACAAAGAACTGTTCTGTGGGGCCAGTGAGAGCTCAGTCAAGGTTTCTTGTGTGCTGAGGTGAGTGAGGAAGACTTGACTGCTCAGTAAAGCACGCAGAAGACATGTTGATGATCTCCACCTGTGCAGGATGTCTGAAATCTGCACCCTGTCAGACTAGTGGTCTGTGCATGATATGTTCCTCCAAGGTAAACCTGGGCTTGACACAGCCTGCAGCTAATCCCTGTGYTGTGATCAAAAGGTAAACTTCACATTCTTCATGAGGGGTGTGCATCAGGATTGCTCTGTGTGCACAAGAAAGGCAATTTGCAGGGCTCCTGTCATTAGGCAGCAAGGTGGCTGACTGACATGCAGACCCACAGAACTGACTGGGCCTGAGTTGGCCACCAGGCATTTTTTAAGACAAAGTTTCAGCTCCTGTCAGTTATCACTGCCCTACTGATAATGGGGTCATTTCCAGTTGCATTAGCAGAAGATCCTATTTAAATCTAATTACAGATTTGCTACACTCATGCCTGGGGTGATGGGGACAGGCCATTCAGGGATTTGGAGAGTAGATCGGAGTGTGGATGTTGAAGCAAATTTTGCATCTCAAACCCACCTCTTACAGCAAACATGAGCATGCTCACTCTTGTTGAGACACATGGGCTTTAGTTGCTTCCTCTGAGGAGGTAATTAATTTCTCACAGAAGTCTTATCATGTGCTTTTAGCATTTACGGATGCTTTATTTTAAAGTGCTGGTCTTCCCAGAAGCAAAGTGGCAACCCTGCAGAAATCCAACCTGGAGTCTTTAAAATGTTCTAGGCTTAGTGTGTCCATGGCTGATGATAGATAATATTTGGTATGTCCAGCTGGTATGTCCAGATAGGATCAGGTAGGTGTTTATAAACCAAGAGTAGTGTTAAGTACAAGCAGGCATAGCACAGTAAGTACCTGACAAACAGCCACACAGAATTCCTGCAACAAGAGAGAGAGATAAATGCAAAAAAAAAAAATATTACAGACACTGCAAAAAAGCTCTACTAATATTAGAAAGTATCAAAGCATATAATCTTGTAATTTTTTTGCCCTGGTCAAAGCAGAATCTTTCCGTCCTGCTTCTTGTTGTCCATCCTTGGCGAGAGTTCAACACTCAACAATGGCTCTTGCCACCAAAGTTTTTGTGGTCTAAACACATAAGGACACAGAGCAGAGAAATTGAGTACTATCATCACTTTACAGGTGGGCAACTGAAGCCTGAAGGGAAGGAATTTGCCTGAGATCATTGTTAGTCCTGTCAATGCTCTCAGTTCACACCACTTCTCCATTGTTCTGTTCTGACAAACCCTGCAGTGCTTTTATGTGCTCCTTTTGGAATTCTATTCCCACAGGTGAATGCTCCATGTTGGCAGGRACATCTTCCTGATGTGAACATGTTCACATTTAAATGGAAATGAAGCTTCACAAATTTTAAAAAAGCCATAAGGACTCGCTAATTGTGCTTGGCTGTGCAACAGTGAAAAATGCTTCTCTCTCCTCAGGAAGGAAAAAACCAATTGATCCATTTTCTGAAAAGCTGTCTGCAAGATCCATCTTATAGCTTCCTCCCATATGGAAGGAAACTGAAGGTCGCTTTGCCTTTACAAAGGCACTACAAGAAGTAGTAGAAAGGACAACATGTCTTGGGAGACACTCTTGCCAGTGCTAGTGGAAAGGGACGAAGAAAATGAGCAACAGTTGGTGACTCTCACACTATCAACCTTCACCAGATAATCTGTAAATAACTTCAGAAACAGCTGTTCCCTCACCAAAAAGGGGCTAACTAAAGAATTTACTCATAAATATCTCATTTTCCTCACACCTTCAGCCAAAATTAGGGAAAAAAAGAAATGCCATCACATGCCCTGGGGCTCAGGAAGTCCACATTACTTCAGTCCAGGCAGGTGAAAGTCCACCGGCAACCCCTTAGTACCCATCTGGCGAGGAGAATATGGCAGAGAAGTGGTTTGATGAGGGGCTGATACTGGAGCACCCAGGGGGAGCAAAACAGGAAGTTAAACTTCCAGTCTTCCTCCCTTTCTTCTTCAGGAGGAGGGAAGAAGGTGACATTTGCCAGCATGCACAGAATTGCTGCTTTCTCAGAGGTGACAGGTGAGCAGATTCATAAGGAAATGTACCTGAGGCCAGAACGGTGTTTGCACCCAGATTACTTCAACCTGCTGATCCCCTAAGATTGCATACACACCACTCTACACTTGCAGAACATTTCTCTTTTTTGCTTGCACTATTTCTCCCATGATGTTCCAGCACTAGTCAGAATGATCTTATCTCCATGGTGCTCCAGGTGTGACTAACTAAGCATGCTTACAAAGAGAACATTCTACCTACCCAAGAGAGAAGCAGAAATTTTTTTGGTGGCCGGATTTCTGGGTCTAGAAAGGGAAAGAAAAAACATTAATCACTTTGAAAATCAGTCTTCTGACTTCTAGGACAACAAACATTGAACAATTTATAAGGGTTTGCACACTAACAAAACTGAGCAAGAAGTGGAGACCCTGAGACACAGGAATTGAGTGATGCAAGGAACCACTGGGGCTGAAAAACTCAAGAATTAATCTAATGAAACATAGAGGTTTCCAGCTTGAAACAAAGAGAGGTGGAGTGTGTCCTGCAAGTGCAGGTATAAGGAAAGCAATGAAGTTCTCTTTTACCTGTTTCACCATAGCTGTCTTCTGGGTCGGAGAGCTAGGGCAGTTGTAGACCTTCTCTCTTTTTTCACTGTGGAAAAAAAAAAAACCACCAACAGAGAATGCATCTAGCTCAGTTCATTGCCAGTGCTCATTAACAAAAATGATAAAACTACATCATGAGGAGGAGCTGCAACCTAACAGATGCCTTGGTTGTGAAGAATTTCTTACTGCTTCCTATTAAAAGGCAATTGCATTAAAAAGTATCTCACAGCAGCAGCATAAAAGGTAAAGACTAGATTGGTGGCAAAGCCAAGCAGTTCCTTGGAGAACTTTGTAAGAAGTATTTAATTTCTCCCTCCCTCTCAATTCCCTTAATCTTAAATCGGATCTTACTAGACTGAACATGTTTTGGTTTCTTCTCTCTAAAAGTACATGTTGCTATGTTTTGTGCTGAACCTTTTTTTATTTTGCTTTGACTGGGCAGGAGCAAGGACCTCAAGAGCATGGTGTCTGGGGACAGCTTTCAGAAAGCATCTGTCTCCAGCAGCTCCCTAGGCACTGGAGAACAAATAAGGATCCCAAAATGCAGTCAGCCTTCAGGAGCAACAGCAAGGACAACGAGAGGCACACACTGAATTTTGTGACCAAGACTGTCTTAACAAGATCAGGATTTTGTTTCTTGCCAGCTTTTACTGCCAGGCTCCTCAAACTCCCTCTTCCACCAAAGCATATGCCTTTTATCTAGTGCATTCTTTTTCATCTTCTCCTCCTTTTACCTGCTTCCTGTTCCCAAGGCTTTTATTGGAATCTGCAATTCCTTTGAGTTTTTTCTGCTAGCAAAAAAAAAGAGAAGGGTTTCCATCATGACCATTTCAGGGCAGCTGTGTTATACATCCCTCTGCTGCACATTATCCAACCGTCTACAGAGAGCCTCAAACTTCTTGTGGTGGGATATTGTACCCTCTCATGTGTTGGTAAGCACCTAATTTRAGTACCCTTTTTACTTGGTCCACTTGCATAGGAATTACAGCATGGAACAACTGAATTCATGGGTTCATCCAGTCTTGGATATCAGGCAACTAAGCAATCCTGAATTTGCCACACAGTGGTAAGAGAACATCAACAGCATGGTGCTAACACTATTTAGCTTGTTTTATTTTATAACAGTATTTAGATTGTTTTATTGCTGGAAAGTATTAGTATTACTGGCTGTCCCCCAGCAATGTGCTACCATGGTGGCAAGGTAAGGTCTGGTATTGTCTTCTCTGATGACTTAGCCTGGTGGAAGCATCACAGTAATTAAAATAGATCTGTAGTGCCCCTCAGGTGTGGGGATAGCTGTACTATTGCAAGCAGTAGATTTACTTCAAAATGCTTGTTGTTTTAAGCTTTGTATTATAATTCAGCCTCTGTTCTTACAGTTAATGCGGTGCATACATAAAATCATTGCACAGCTATTCTCTGCAAAACACAGAGAACAAAATTTAATCTCAAACCACTTTGGAGAACTGAAGGAGGAGCTTTTAAGCTGGTCTCATAGTTCCTGCTGGCACATTGTGCTTGGAGCTTAATTTGGGAGTGATTGCTAGAAGGAATACTTAACCCCTCCTGTTCTGTGGGRTTGGAGGATTTCTGCATTGCAGTGCAGCTGGGAAAGGGGAGAGCCAGAGTGAGAAGCCTGGTGCTGGGCTCTGTACTTAGATGTGGTGTTTTGAAATTCAGAAATCTTGTATAACCTTGTTACCTAAAGGAAAAGTACAGTCTAGTGGTGAGGTGAAGGGGGAGCATGGTTTAAGAGTCACTTGAGCTCTGGCCATGAAAAGAGAGCACTTGCTCTGAAAATTACCATGTAGCTGCAGGCTTTGCTGCTGTTGTTCAGGCTGCTGCTTTTGCTTCTTACTCTGCAAAGTAATGTTATGAGCCTCTTACAGGTTTTTAGGAAAGATAATTGAAATTAATATCTGGGACATGCCCTACAACTTTGGTCTACTGAGTAAAAGATAAGCTACTCCTGGAATCTGCTGAAAAATGAGATGGGACTTTCCAAATCTAAATGTCATTTATATTTCTGTGGTTGGGTGATTATGTGAYAGAAAAAAGAAGCTATTCTACATAAATATGAGGTGCTTGTTTGATGCAACATAAACCATATTAGCTGACAATCAATAGCATGTGCTTCACATATGGAAGATGTGGAAACGTTGTGGATACTATAAAAAAGRAACACAGAATAGAGGGCATTGCTAATACTTACGACTCAATTAGTTCAGGGTGCTTGAGCTGCTTGTGCAAGTGATTTATTTTTATCTGCATGTCCTTAAAAGTTCAAAGGAAAAGCAAACAATCTTAGTATTAGTCCATCGTTCTGCTGTGCAATAAAAGTCAAGTCAGAGCTTATTAGCATGAGATCAGCACCAGTGCTGCCCTTGCAGATATTATATCCTGCTCTCTCAAATTGGAYCTGATAGAAATCTACAGGAATCTACCCTCCTGGTATTAGTTTTAGATTGCAGTGACTTTCAGGATTACTTATGTTCCCAATAATACAAGGTTAGTTGTTTTAAAAACACTCTTGCTGGTTTGCAGACTATGGTCTGAAAAACTTCTAGACCCAAAACTTCTCAGTGTTACGTTATTTTTGTATCCAGGGAACTAATGGCCAGCCTACCCTCCACACTCTTACCTGTGCTAGATTTGACTTGATCACATCTCTATTTGATGCTCTTGTACTTACATTTGTAAAAAATATTCTAGAATGGTGATGGTCTAAAGGAAGAAAGAGCATATGCTGTTATATGCAATAAGATGTCATACCTTTAATATTTTTTCCTGTTTTTTGATTAATTCTCTTCCTTCCAATATTCTGGTTTTTTCCTAAAAATCAGTAAGAAATATAACTTGTTAAGGGAAAAATTTAAATATTAAAATAATTCTTGGTTACATTTTCAATGTAAGGACACTATTAAAAAGCTACAAACCAGCACTTTATATCCCTCAAATATTTATCAGAAGTGAGGATTATGTGATCACGCTGTGTGTTTGACAGTCTTTCTAGCCCCAGAAGCTCTAGTTAGTCTCACCAGTGAAGGAAAATCTTACAGAAAAAAAATTCCTATCTGTTTGGTAAAAGTAGGCAGCAGGATAAGAGCCAGAAGCTGAAGCTGGTGTCCATGCTGAGATAAATGCTTTGAGGGTGGTTATAACTTTTATCAGACCCAGAGAATCTACAGAGGCAAGCTGCTTGTGACCACTGGGAAGGCATTTCTTCATTATCAGCAGGAACTAGTGCTCTGCAGTGCCTGAGCTACGTGCCAGACTGGTGTGACAGGCAGCTCCCTGGGGATCAGCAGTGCTGCACAGTCACCTGCAGCCCTGCTCAGCCGTGCCTGGGTCAGCTGATGCTGAGGGGATGGTGGCAGGGGAGACAAATGCCTGTGCACTCGTGGRCTTGGACAAGATGCCATGCATCAACCAAGCTCCTGGCTCCTCTGTCACCACAAACACTGCACAGGGCTCAGTGACTTGTGGCATGCAGAACACCCTGAGCAGAAAAACATCCTCAGGAGTTGGGGAATGTGGGAAAGCCTGGAGGTTGGTGGGACAGGAGCTGAWTGTGAGCCCCCAGGGTGCCCTGGCAGAGAAGAAGAGCAGCACCTCCCACCCCTGTGTGCAGAAGCACAGCCCGAGGGAAGGGGTTCTCTTCCTCCCCTTGCCACTTTTTAGACCATGTGCGGATGCCCCATTCCCCATGGCACCTGATGGATGTCAATGAACTCTGCTAAGGCCACAGAGCGGCCAGGAAGATGGAAAGGCTCTGTCCCTGGGGTTTTTATAGCCCAGCTGGATGCAGCCTTGAACATCATACTCTGAGCTTTGTGTGGGAGGTCAGACACAACACACCACCCATCCCCAGTCCATTCCCACCTGAAATATTCTGTGATCTAATGACTCTTCTGACTCATAAATCAAAATGGCTTGGTTTATGGAGGCCTTTCCTATATAAAATTTCTGCTTTTGTGTAGCTTTGCATGAAATCACAGACATATACACCATTTCAAAACTTTGTTGTAGATTTTGTTATGACAAGTGTTTGCATTTAACCGTTTTGTTGGGGAAAAGATCAACTGTTCCTACTGCACAGAAAGAAACAATTAGCCAGTCAAGGGGAGAGGGGGAGGCAGGAAAATTAATTTGTGTGTCAAAACACTCTCTTCTGTGTAGCACTGCACTTTTTCAAAATCTTGTGATGGTTGAAGGAATATGGATGATTTTAGTTTTAGAAGGCTAATTTAAATCCCAGCTTGTGTATAGAAGTCCAAGGCACCTTCCACTGGAGGGAGAAACCAAGGTGCCAGCTACCCTCATGTTTTTATTTGTTCCTATGGTAAAACGCAAGAAGAAAGCCTGTTGTCAGGAAGTCATGGTTTTGTTCACAAATTAGGAGAKTAGGAAAATGTACATTTGAAAACTGTTCAGTTACCAGATGATATTTGTGAAAGAAAGGTGGACTGTGTCAATCTCTTTGTGGATAACTGCGTGCCTTGGGACCAAATGATTTGGGATCCATCTTGATCATCATTAGAAGARTCCCCAAAGACTCAATAAGCCACAAACTTGAATCTGCTGTGACTCATCCAAATGTCTGCTCTCAGGACATCCTTGCACTGAGAGACAGCACCGACAGGGAAGTTTTGTCATGCCAGTGATAACCAGCAAAATCTTTTCTGTGCCATTGTCTGGACAGAGTTGCACATCACAGAGCTGCCCTGACATGATCTTCATTGCTCCAGGGCAAGTCCAAACTTAYAATCTATTTTTAATAATTTTATGGTTGACTCTCACACTCTTCCATCTCATATCATACCTATTTCTTTTTTCACAAGACCATTTTCATACCTTTATAAGTTTCTCATTCCTTTCTTCCAATATTTTCAATGGATCCTGCAAACACATCTGTGAATAAAATGGGTTAGCAGTGGGTGAGGGTGGACAGAATGAGACACAAAGCAGTCACAGGGTTAGTGAGATGGGAGACCAGACACAAACCTTAATATAAATTTTGCATGTCTCAATACCTAACTATAGATATTCTAAACATTAATTATGCTATTTGTTTTTATTCCTTTCAGAAAAAAAMCCAAAMAAAACCACACAAAAAAACCCCAAACAACAAATCAAACACTTCCTATGCCARTTATTTGGGTTTRTTTTACAAAGAAGATGGAGGAAATGTGTGTWTRTATGTGTATGTTCATGAATTCAGCCTACAACCTGTTCCTTACTGCAGTTATACATAGAAACCAGTGGAAGAGCCACCTGAGCAAGAAAGAACTGCTTGTTTTTACCAATAGCAGCAGCTCTGGTCTCTGGCATTCTTGTGCTTGTGTCTAAACYGAAAAGCTTGTAAATGAGGAACTGGATTTTTCCCCCTGCGTGTAAAACACCTGGTGTACCAAATGCTACCCCTGGTTGAGGACCCTGCATACCACAGGTTAGTTCTGGTTTTATTAGCAGCCAGTGTCTTCCACCCACATTCTTCCCCAGAAAAATGCTCTTGCTCAAGTTAACCAACCCTTGAGAAAAAAGGGTGTTGGGACATTTCTGGGCACCAAGTAAAAATGTGCAARATGTGTGTGCTACAGAATTTGTCAAATCATTAATAGCAGGATAAGCTATAATTTGACCACTTGTCTGAAATTTTTTWATGTCCTCTGAACATAGAACCTGTTGATGCTTGATACATTTGTCTTCAGGGAATTTAGCAATCTAAAAAATGAAATCAAATATTTGTCATGAAAAAATTTTAAAAACATACATTATTAAGAACGAAAAAATGCAGTGAAGAGTAGGGTTTTCCCTCCATTGTCTTTATACAAGGATTCTTGATTCTTTAGACCTGTGCATTTTGTTCAGAAGAAGTGACAGAAGGTTCCTTTGTGAAGCCTAGTCATGAAACCAACTTGCACAAAAATGTAAAAATTTCTAAATGTCCTTGCAGGAACAGCCATTTTAGTTATGCTTCCCATCAAGGATATGATTTTCAAAACACGCCTGAAACATTAAGACAACAATAGGTGTCACTTAAGAACACTGGAAAGAAGGCTGTTCTCAAGGTAAGTCCTTAAATACTTTAAAGTGTATTTGGCATTGTTCTGCAGTTGTCTTTAATTGCCAGGAAATTCACAGCATTTGGAAAGTCCATAATGTAAGTACATTCCTTTTTTTGCAATTAGCTAGAGTAGAATATTGCCTGGTCTCACAAGTTTTCTTTTGACATGTTGCTGTTGGTACATATATTTGTGTGTGATTGTATACATGCTCTGCCCCCTTCTCTGCCCAAAAGCACATGAAACAGAGTGAAAGGCATTTCAAATCACCTGGAAAAGTTCTACCAACTTCATTGAGACCAAGGCAGTATAAATGACGTGCTCAAATTTTCACCATGAATCAGCTGTAGTTATTACAAGATGGTTTGGGGTCCTTGGCCAATGACCCATTAGAAGTCTTCATCCTACCTCCTTCGTCTGCCTGTCCAATTCTTTCTTGCTCTTTGGAGAAGTGAAGCCTGCAACATCTTCCTGTCCAATTTTGGTCTTTGGGGACACAGGTGATTTCTGAAAACTACAGAATTAGAGTGTCAGGTGAAAAGTTACATTTTGGACCACTGTTCTGCTTGGATGAAAACAGGCAAGGCAGGAGCAAGAGCCTTAAAACAGAAATCCAAATTTCACCATATTCTTTGTATTTCATTCCTGCTCCACCATGTTTTTTATAGTTACATGAGATGATGATAGAACAACTGAATCAAGCCTTCTAAGATGACACCACCTTAATCCTATTTTTGACCAACTAACGGTTTGGTGAACTTTCCAAAACATTTTATTGTGTTCACATTTTTCTGCATTTTTTCACTGTTTGATTCRGCCAAGAAATAGGTGGACCAAGTATACAAGGAACAACCTTACCTCACATTTATTTAGCTGAATAAGAATAAGGAAACTGAAAAATGCTCAGAAAGAAATTGTGTTTTCCTGGTGAGATTTGAGTGGTCTAGGAATTGCCTGTACTTCTGCTCAGGCCTACCTTAGAGAGAAAAATGTCTGCCTCACAACCTTATTATGCTAAGTACTCTGAAGCCATTTCATAGAATCTTAGAATCACAGAATCATAGAAAATACTGAGTTAGAAGAGACTCATYGGGACCACTGTATCCAACCCTTGACCCTGCACAGGTCACCTCAAGAGTGGCACCATGTGCCTGAGAGCACTGTCCAAATGCTTCTTAAAYTCTGTCAGGCTGGTTCTGTGATCATTCCCTGGGGGGCCAGTGCCCAACCACCCTCTAGGTAAAGAATCAGCTTCAGGCCATTCCCTCAGGTCCTGTCACTGGTCACCAGTACCTGCCCCTCCTTTTCCCCTCACAAGGATATGGTAGACTGCAATGAGAGCTCTCCTCTCCTCTCCTCTCCTCTCCTCTCCTCTCCTCTCCTCTCCTCTCCTCTCC
>JACDOX010000063.1:3026403-3120560 GCA_014549065.1 Cardinalis cardinalis
TCAGCCACTCTTCATATGGTTTCCCCTCCAGACCCTTCACCACCCTTGTGGACCTCCTTTGGACAGCTTAATGGTTTTTTTTTGTGTTGTAGCACTCCAAACTGCCTCCAGCATTCAAGATGAAGCTGTCCCAGCGCAGAGCAGAGTGGGACAATCCCCTCCTTTGCCTGGCTGGCAGTGCTGTCCCTGATGCTCCTCAGGACATGGTTGCCCTCCCGGCTGCCAGGGCACTGCTGAATCATGTTCAGCTTGCCATAGACCAGGAGCCCCAAGTCCCTTTCCATGGCACTGCTTTCCAGCCTCTCATTCCCCAGTCTGTGCACACAACCAGGGTTGCCCCATCTCAGGTGCAGAATCCAGCACTCACCCTTGTTAAACTTCATAGGGTTGGTGATTTTCCATCTCTCTTATTTATTGAGGTCTCTCTGCAGGACCTGTCTGCCCTCAAGGGAGTCGACAGATCTTCCCAGTTTAGTGTTATTTGCTTTCTGCTTGCTCTAGAAGACAGAATAATGAGGGAATTTGGTCAGGTTACACTCACCTCTTGAAATGTCGGTCTTCACTGAGAGGCTTTTTGTTTTCATCAAGAATTTTGGAACCCATCTTGCTGAGATCTGTCTTTGCACTCTGTGGATGAGGTCACATCTGAAAGCAGTATCTTCCTACAAAAAAATTGCACAGAAAAATCTGTTGTTTCACACAAAACAGGATGTCATGTCCCACCTCCTGCAGAGCTGGAATGAGATGCTCAGGTGGACTATACAATTTGCTCTCCCAAATTTTTCATGTCTGACAGACTTCCCAGTGGGTTGTCTCATATATTTGTAATACCAGATTTTTTCAGATGTTGAGACAGGCTGGTACAAAACCAATCTCATACCAAGCTCTAATAGAGCAATACAATTTATTTCATAGTGCTGACTGCCATAAAACTGGAAAATGCAAACACAAAACCTCTTGGCTCTTTTTCTTGTTTTTAAGCCACAGTAAGTCTAGTTTTCTTTTTGGTACTGTAACTGTTGAATTTATCTCTATTTCCATTTTTTACAGGACATTTGGGAATAAACAGGCTTGAGGCCATCATACAGAAAATAGGGGATTCTTCCAGGAAGAACAGTCCCCATTCAGGCTTTGGCTAGGAGGTTACCACAGGCCCAGGACTACACCCCAAGCCACAAGGGATGCTGCAAGGGAGGAGGCTGCAGCAGTTTGCTCAGCCCCTGCTCAGCAGAGGGAAGTACTGTGGGAGGCTGTGAAACAATTTTTTTTTTTCTTCTTGAGCCCAAGCATAAAAARCTCTCCTGAAATTCTGTGCAGTCTTTCAAGGACAAAGCAATCTGAAGGAAAGGAGCTTTTGGAGGTATTTCCCACTAATAGGTCACCCACCCTCTTTAGAAGCAAAGGGATTGAACTCTTCCTCTGGCATTCACAGCAAGGATGATAAATATAAACTGCAGGAGAGATTTGGGGCAGCTGCCCTTCTGAATGCTGCAGCTGCATGGCTGCTGCTGTGGGTGCAGCCTGCAGCCCTGTAAGGGTCTGTGGGCAGGACTGGGGGCTGCACAGCTGGGCATAGAGCCAAAATCCCCGCCTTGCTCCAAATGAACAAATGTATTTACAGGGTGAGAGGCAAAAGATCGGGGCGTACACAGGGTGGCAGAGGAAATGTGAGTGCCTCAGTCCAGCAGTATGGGACCTCTGATATAAATGAAATTTTTGCTCAACATTAGAACAAAGATAAAGAAGGTTTCACACAGCACATCTAAAATGCAGGATCATCCCAGCTAATCTAGGCACTCTCACTTTAATCTTAGTAACTTCTGTCTCTAAAAATTGCTTGATTTAAGCTGCTTTATGAACCTCAAATCTTCCCAATTTGTCCATGCAGGCAGAGAAACAACCTTAGATTTGTACAAGTTTGTTTTCTGTACTACCCAGTAAATATTTGCACTGTGGAGGGGAGGAAGTGAAGGTCCAAGGGCTTTGAGACATGCTTGTACCCTRCACCACGTTTCACCAAAATTCATCCCTATAAGACAAGCAAGGAGAGTGACAGATGTAGCGAAAACACATTAAAAACCAAAAACCTTTTCTTTCAGATCATTTTGCCAGCCAGACTTACTTACACATTGCCCAAAAAGCTGGACCCTGCACAAAAAATAAGAAAAAAGCCATAGCAAATTAAGAATTAAGAAAAGCATAGAGTAAAAAGTAACAGCTAGAACTAGAGGCCAGTCAACCTTACTGATGATGAATTATTTTCCAAGTATGGTTCCAGTTATGTTGGGGGTGACATCCAACCCCCCAAGCCCTTGGGTACATTGAGGTGGTGCAAAATAATAGCTTCTTAATTAACAGACATTACTCAGCATCTTGCCTTTGTATTCCTCCAAGAAGAATCAGTTTTGCTCCCAGCTGAAAAATCCCTGCCACCACCCCTGCAACGACAGAGCCCTGGGTGTGGCTTTTGCACTTGTGGGTTTGGTGCAAGTAGGTTAAATTCCCAGTGTCCTTGATGGAGGGGATAACCCCCATGGAGATGGCAGAAAGGTGAGTGCTGTGCAGTGTGGGTTGAGCAGGGCAGGCTGAGCTGCTCCTCACACTGCCACCTCAATCTCACCACAGCTCCCAGCCCCACTGCCTCACCTGCAAGGTTTTACTCATCCTTTGGCACCTCACAGATCCCAAACCCTCCATGCACCCCAGCAAGGTGTAAAACTTGTTGATTTTGGCTTCTTATTTTTCAGCTTTGCTTTGAAATTTCTTTCTCTTGATGGTCATTCTCTCAGGTACCTGTCCCATCATTGGCACTATTAATTCTTGCTGTGAAAGGTGTATATAATTTCCCTCTTTGGTTTTGTCAGCAGAGCGGCTAGGCTGCTGGAGCATAAATTGCTGGAGCTGGAACAATCAATTTTGTAACACAGGACTGCTTCATATTCAGGACCCAGTTCAAGAAAGCACTTAGGCAAAGGAATAATGACCAGCTTGAATGGGAGTAATAGTGCTTAAAGTTAATTGTGTGCTTTTAAAATTGGGCTTTATATCATGCCAATCAAATAATTAATCTACTCAATTACAAGCTCCTGCTACCAAATACATACTGTGGACTTCCTTTACTCAAAAGGGGAAACATGCAGCTAGGGCCTTGAAAAAGCTATCAACATTCAATAGTAACACAGCAGAGACTTAAAATAATGTTGGCTTACTCCTTGCTAACTTTTACCAAGCAGAAAATTCAGTGTGCCAGTACTTCAGTGACAGTCAGTCAAGTGCTTTAATGAGCAAATGGACTATATATTAAAAGCTAAAGAGGGCTTTTTTCTCCTCCCTTGAGAAAGCCTCAGTGGAAACTGAAAACAAATTATTTTTTGACATCGCTACTCCTCAGATTTCTAGTATGCATCACAGTAGGTCCACCAAAAAGTAATCTGAGTGACAGAAGGATTAACTGTGCATGGAACAGCAAGAAAGACAGGATGATATCTGCAACATTATGCACATAAAGCTGAAGGGAGTGATTAGAAGTGATGCATCCTTGTGAAGGCAGATATATTTTTACACGGGCATAGTCCACAAGCAGGATCATGCAACTAACCACCTCAGAGATCTTGCTGACCCGCAGATGATATCTTATGCTGTACAACTCTATTAAACTAGGCACAGAAACATCCTAAACTAAATAAAGGAAAGAATTTATTAATTAAACCATGTATTTCTATAGGAGATGAAGACAATGTCAAAACTTTCAACTTTTTCAACAAAACCTGTGTGATGGACAAAACTTGTGATCCATCTGTGTTTGAAGTGGTTGATGCAGCAGGCTGCTGGCTCATGACAGCTTCATTTGCCATGCTGTTGTTGAGATCTGTTTTGAGCAGCCCAGCTAGGCTGTCACTTTTCAGAGACAGTCTCTGAGGAGCTACAGATGCTAAAGTTAGATGTGGTGCTACATGCTAATGTGTGAGATTCAATAACCTGGATCAAATTATTGCTGCAATCCATGTCTGACCAGCTGGAGCTGGCATTATTTCCACTAGCCCCCAAATTAATTTCTCAGTTTAATTTTAAATGGAAGAATGATTTTGCTGTTGCTACTGATGATGTTTTAAATTCATTCTAAGTTAGTTTTGGTGCCTGTTTGCATTAGGAGACATTTTGAGTCTCTGCATCAACTCCTAGGGATGGGCTAGTGTAGTGCACTGAAGACTTCTTTTGAAGTCCACTGCTGTGACTGCAAAATGGGAACCAGAGAGCTGGCTCTCATGCCAATTTGCACATATTTTTTTGTTGTGTAGGTGTGTGATGTGTTAGCAGGGAGCAGTTATTTTTAGTTCAGACATCTGAAACCTGTATTCAATGATGTTCAGCTATGGACTATGAAACAAGTCTGTCAAATGAGGATATTGCTGTGCTTGCGTATGTAGGTGAATACAACACATGTAAAAGACTAGGGAGATAACAAAATATAGCTGCCTAAAATAAGATACTTTTGGCTTTGTATCCACTTCTAAGAAGCCCTAGAGATGGAAATGGCATCCAGCCTTTCAGGAAGAAGCCATGTTTTAACTAGAGAGATAGTGGGAGTAAAGCCTTCAGACCTTTTCCCATAAGCAAGGTGGTACAGAGGTGCAGTGGCTGAAGCAGTAATGGTGTAAGAAAAGAGGCCTAGATAATTAGGAGGACATTGGCTTGGCTCAATTTAAAACAGCAACAGATATTTCCTTGTAGAGGCATTGTCTTAATTGCCACCTTAGACTACCAGCTCTGTCAGTGATCAACACAGCAGTGATCAACTAAGCAGGGCACGAAACATCATCAGCTCTGTGGGGCTCTCTTGCTGAACCCCAGTCCTCAAGCACATCCACAATGACTGCAGTTTTAGCAGCCATAGCTCAGGTGAAATATGTTTAGGTTCAGTGCTCAGCTGAGTCGATGGAATGTATCAGCCTGGTCATCCTGTTCATTGGCTCTCCTAAAGAAATCACCAAAGCAGCGTGACTGATGCAAATAAAGGAGGCAGAGCCTTCAGGCTGAGCATCCCAGACAGATATGGCTAACCTCAACAGCTTGCTGGCAGCTGTAGTGCCAGTTTTCCCTGTCTCTGTCCATTCTCCCAGCATTTAGAGAATTGGAAATGCTGTCTCCCAAATGGAGGAACATGGCTCTAAGAAAAAACTAGACAAGAGGGGCCAGCTCTGGCTTTGCAGAGCTCAAATTTCCCCATTCCTTGAATTTGTCTGCCTGATTTTGCAGTCTCAGTGGTGTCATATTCCTGACTTCATGCCTTTACTTCTAATTCCTTTTTCTGCTTGTGCTCCTTTACACGTTATGGCTGTCTTCCTTCTTTGCGACAACTCTGTCTCTTTACAGACCACATACTTCACTCTGTGAAARTACTGAGCTGCCACTTGTGATCCCACACAGGACAGCCCTCCCATCCTCTGGAGGAAGGTGAAATCTTGCGGTTACCACATACAGAGGGCCTCACTTGAACAAAGCAAGGGTTTCAACTGTTCTGTGGTGCAGATATCTGTCCCATTTGTGCAGCTGAATGGTCATTTAAATTTCGTTTATACAGAGATTTCTCATTTGTGTATGGGTAAAAAACCCTTCAAATCTGAGTTCATCACCGCTCTGCATCCATCACGACCTCTTAACATTCAAGTTCATTGTTTCTTCAATTGTATTTTTAAAAAATTCTGTGCTACGTCCAAGTCTGCTCAGAAAAGGTTGTCTGCCATGAATGCTCAGAAATTTTGATGCCTGCATTTTGTTTTTAGTAGACAGAGTTCTTAAAGTACTTCTGCTTCTCTTCCATGTTGTTGGAAAGA
This sequence comes from Cardinalis cardinalis, assembly GCA_014549065.1. Taxonomy (NCBI): domain Eukaryota; kingdom Metazoa; phylum Chordata; class Aves; order Passeriformes; family Cardinalidae; genus Cardinalis; species Cardinalis cardinalis. The sequence goes on from JACDOX010000063.1 coordinate 3,032,238, forward strand.
CTTGATTTTCCTTTGGGGCTTCTTTTTTTGTTTTTTGCTGTTTTTAGGCTAGATTTGGCAACCATGAAAACCACATGCTAACATTTGAACTGGAACTAAAAAGGAGGAATATTTTTATGCCTTTCTTGGATTATCTTTTCAACTCAATCAGTTCCCAGGTGCATGTTCCAATGCTTAAGACTGGTAACCCTCTCAGCAGAACAAGACTTCTGTGCTTGTTCCAGGCAAGGAGACAGACAAAAGATAATGCTAACAGATAAAGCTTTGGAGTTCCTTGCATTTGCAGTTTTCTTTGCAAAACTAAGCCACACACTTCTGCAGGAAAGGAGCTGACATGCTGTAAAATTTCAGAATATATCTCTTGCTTTCAGTGATACCACTGCTTCTAGTATCTAATCTATCTTTCTTGTGTCTAAGCTGCTTCCCTTTTCTCACTGACCAAAGACTTTGACCAGGTTTCGCTGATTAGCAGCACTGGAAAACCCAAATGCCAAAATTAGATTGTTCTTGCCTTAAAACCAGCTCTCCACCCATAAACAAACTTACTCCCTAACCTGGCTACTGCAATAGCAGAAGTGAAGGTTGGTTTCTATTTCACTCCCAGCGCAGCAAGCAAACTTTGTCCTTCAGACATTGGGGCAAAAAATGTGCCATCCTGTGCTATGGGAAATGTCCCTTCCTGAAATTTAGGGTCCTCTCCAACCCAAGTCTTTCTATGATGTCTATGATAAACCCTCCAGAGAACTCATTGCCACAGTGGATAACTCAAGGCTTGAGCAGCTGTTTTGACCACTGTACGTTACCCTTCTGTCTTGTGGAAGACACATGAAATATTTCTAAAACAAATCCATGCCTCCTCTGGCTAGTAAAGGTCAGGTAAAATCATCTGTGCCCTGTTCTAACAGGAATCAATAACCTTTTTTCCTCTAAGGAGGCAATTCATTGGCTGTTCTCTAAAAGTTCAATAATTTTTTCAATGTTCAAATAATCTGCACACAATCCACTTAACTTTGATTCTGAGGAAGAAACTTTGAAGAAAAAAGTAAAAAGACAATGCAGACAAGCATGACTGTACTGAACATATCTGGTAAGGTCTATGAACAGGGAGAAAATTTGTACAAATAATTGAAAACATCTCTCTTGTAAATTGGGCTGACATCTGGATACTGCAACTCTTCAGTCTCCTTGCAGCCTTCCTCAATCTAGACTGTTCTATATTTCTCATTCACAAAACATTCCTGGATTGATAAAAGCCACAAAAGGCCATGGCTGTTTCTGTCCATTAAAACCTTATTGACTCTCCTCCTCTTCATTGCTCAAATAGATTCTCAGGTCCTCTGATCTGCTCTCAGCAAGACACCATGGATATATGTTTAGAGCTCCCATTTTCACCATAGGCAGGCACAGTCCTCACAGACAAGTGTTGCTGCAGAGAGCAGGAAACAACACCTAGCTGAAGACTGACTGGCTCAAGCACTTTGGTGCTGCTCGTACTTTGTTATTCGCAGTGAGACAGAGATAAATTGCAGGAGTCTGCAGCCTGTGGGATAGCACATCCAACAGATATTGGGTTGAACTTCTGGTCTGTTAATGTGCAGTTTCTGGGTGCTAGAGAAAGGCCATGATAACTTAATTGGCAAATTCTAAGCTCTGATGTTGTTCTGTTTATAAAAACTTTCTACAACCAGCTAGGAGGTAGGAGAATGCCTTATGATGTTCATATGCTTTTAACTCTTCAAGTGTTGCTGCTGTTGAACTGAAAAATAATTGAATGTTTCTTGTCTGAAAGAATAAGACTGGGAAGGAACAAGAAAGAGAAGGAAAGACTGATAGATCAGGAATTGCAGGTCTGTTCTTCTGGTGACAATGACTTTGTCTTCTGAACCCCATACTCCTGTCCCATTTTGATCCATTGCTATATTTTATCCTTAATCCTTACCCTGCTGTGTTGTAAGACTCTATTTGAACACAAAATGAAAGAACTGGACATCAAATAGGTATGCCATGAAAATTAGATGTTATAGTGGTTGCATATTTGCTCAAACTTTTTTCTCTCTCTTCATGGATCTATAGTTAGTGGGAAACTTTGTGCAGTTCTGATGCTTTTCTCTGGAAGTGACAGTATGAATCAGGCAGTTTTCCTTGTAAAGATTGAGAAGGCAGCTGAAGGCTGGTTTCTAGAGTGAGTTATTGGCATGTGACTGTGGCATGGTAAAAAACTACTCCCAAAATCACAGAGATGACCAACAGCTCTTGAATTAACTCCTGTATCTTTTACTGCCTACCTGAAGGATGTTTTACTTTGGAGGAAGAATGGACATGTCTGTGCCTACAGGTATGCAACCTTGGGACATGTTGCAGCAGGGCTGCCAGCTTTTGTGATGCAAAGAGTGGACTTGGCAGTGACGTTCCATGCCCAACAACAGCCTTCTCTACACACTCACCAGGGCCCGTCTGGCAGCCAGGAATCATAGAACCACAGAATCACAGAATGATGATCATAGAATGGCCTGGGCTGGAGACCAGCCTCAAGGATCATCTAGTTCCAAAGCCCCTGCCACGGACAGGGATATGTTTCACTAGACCAGTTTGCTCAGAGCTCCATCCAAAATGGCCTTAAATACTTCTAGGGATGGAACATTCGTAACTTCCCTGGGAAACTTGTTCCAGTGACTCACTACTCTCACAATGATCAATTTCTTCCTAATATCTTATCTACATCTTCCCTCTTTCCATTAAAAGCCATTGACACTTCTCGTCTCACTACTTACTCTTGTAAAAGTCCCTCTTTATCTTTGTTGTAGGCTCCCTTCAGGTGCTGAAAGTCTGCAATTAGGTCACTCTGAACCCTTCTCTTTTCCAGGCTTATCATTTCCAGTTTTCTCAGATTTCTCCTATAGGAGAGGCGCTACATCTCTTTGGATTGACTCCCTCTGTGTCTTTCCTCTGCTGGAGACCCCAGAGCTCCAGAGCAGATGCAGCCCTGCAGGTGGGGTCTCACCAGAGCAGAGCAGAGGGACAGAATCCCTTCCCTTGCCCTGCTGGCCACGCTGCTTTGGATGCAGCCCAGGACACGTTTGGCTTTCTGGGCTGCAGATGCACATTGCTGGGTCGTGTCCAGCCTCTCATCCACCAGCACTCCCAAGTCCTTCTCCCCAGAGCTGTTCTCCATCAGTTCATCCCCCAGCCTGTGCTGATACCAGGGGTTGCCCTAACCCAGCGGAGCACCTTGCACTTGGTCTTGTTAAACCTTGTGAGATTCTCATGGGCCCACTTCTCCAGCCTGTCCAGGATGGCATCCCATCCTCCAAGTGTGTCATCCACACCGCTCAACTTGGTGTCACCTGTGAATTTTTTGAGCATATGCTGGATCCCTCTGTCTGTGTCAAAAATGGACATTAAAAAAAAAAAAAAAAAAAAAAAAAAAGGAGGCCAACCACATCCTGGTCTGCAGTACAAAAAGCACAGGCAGATCTTATCTGTCTGCACATACTTCATGAGAGGCAGCAGAAAAATAAGGACACGTATGGTTCCCAGAGGTGACTAGATGTGGGACAGGATGCAATGGATATAAGATGCAACATGGCAAATTCCAGTTGGATATTAGGGAAAAAAATCTACTGTATGAGAGCAGGCAAACTTAGGGACTACAGCCTGCAGATAATGTGACCTCCATTTTTTGAGCTATTCAAACACTGCTGGTCCAGGCACTGAGCAACCTGACATAAGCCAGCCCTGCTTTGACTGCCTAGTTAACAGAGATGACCTCCAGAAATCCATACCCTATATCCTTGGACTATGCAAATAGATCAGTCTTGGAAAAAAAAAAAAAGGAATAAAGCTACATTCCCATTTAAAGTGCAAACTTTGCTTCTCAAAAATCAAATTTGCGGGAATATTTAATGCTCCATTTAACTGCTGCTGATGAGCACCTTCTTAAAAACCCATAGCTGCTTTTTGCTTGAGACAAGAGTTACTGGGTTTCACAAGTCAATGTGAGGTTTTTTTTTTTCTGGAAACCTTCCTTCCACTTATTGAAAGGCAAAATATAGCCTGCAGGTTAAAGCACAAGACACATTAGGTGAGAAGTAGTCTAATTCTGACTATTTCAAGTAGCAGACTATTTCTGACTAATTCAAGTAGCAGACTTGTTAAGTAACTTTGAAGAAAATGTCTGAAGTTTTCATGCCTTTCATAGCATGTAATATAGGACTAGCAGGTTATCACACAGATGAGACAAATTCAACGCTGTTTTTAATTTTTGCATTTGCACATGGAAAATATTGCTCTACTTTTTATTTGAGAAAAGGTATTACTATGTATTTTTAACATTAAATTGGTTTTTAAATGGCAGATGAATAAAAGTACTTCTAAGCTTAACTGGTTATTGGAAAAACAGTTTCTTTACTAAACCTTGAAAAGAGCAGTTAGACATTGTTAGAGAAAGTATTGTATTTTCAACAACTATTGCTTTATATCTTGTGGAATCTTAATACAGGGATAGAACAGAACATTTAATGAGCTTTTGGATTTAAAATCCCCAAGCATATGCCCTTAATTTGGAAGAAAGAGAACATCCTTATTCTGAACACTTTTATTATTCATACTGAGCTCCTGGGAATGCAACATCAAGATTTTGAAATATGAGTTTGTCCTACCCTGCTACTTGTTGCGTGGCCAGGTTTTGTAGCTATTCTGCTATATCACTGATAGAAAATGACTTCTAGAAATTAAATGGGGTCAAGGAATAATTGCAGCTTTGTGGATACCTGTGTTTTCTTACAGATTTCTCTCAGCAGATRTATGAAATGGCTACAATTAAGAATAGAGCCAACAGTGTACTATAAAGATGATCATGATATCTCATAGTAAATTCACCCCACATCCTTCTTTTCACGGGCTTCATTCTCTTTGGTTACAAAAAGTTTGAGTCAGTACTTTTCAATTATAAAACAACTGCAGTATACAAAAAGCATATGCAGAGTGGATGCTTACATCTGTCTGGAAGACTACAGTTTGATAGAGACAGATGCATTTCAGGAGTACCAGAACATTTTCAGCTTTTCAGGATGCCCAGCTTCAGGGTTGCTACAGATATTTTATCACTGTATCCTGAGGAAAGTTCCTTCAAGGGCTGTTAGATCTCCTCTTGGATATTATGAGCAACTGAGAAAATTCTGTTGAGAGGCTGAGTGGCCTTCATGCCACAGGAGAGAGATACTTATGCCTATACATATATCCACAAACACATATTCACATGTGTTATCTTCATTTTCACTACAATTAGTCCTCTTCCTTTCACCTGTAGCCACTTACAGAAAAATGCATTTTGCAATAACTGAAAATATTTATCATATATTGAACAGAACAAAGCACATCTTCATCAATGAACTTGATGAGTGAGATGGTAACAACTGGTCTAATCCTGTCTGTCAGCTGTTTGTGGTTGAGAGCAATGGGTGGCACTTGAGGAAGCAGAGCGGGGTTGCAGTAGCAGTTCCTCAGCAGTGCTTCTCTGCAAAGCCCAGGAGTCACACGGAGTGAGGACAGTGTCCTGCTATGCTGCTGGAGAGTGGCTGGGTAAGTGCTGCAAAATTCCTCAGCAGAGATACTGAGGTACTGGAGGTGGATCAGGAGGAGGGAATTAGTATTAAACTCAAATGAGAAAGCTGCAGATCTGGATGGAGCTTAACAGTTCCTGGTGGGAGGTAAGATTACAGCAGAGCTGGGGGGAAACATGACAGGAGAGAAGTTAAAAGTACTTTGCGTTCTTAGTCCGCCACAGCAGTTGTGAATGTCATATTTTATTAAATCAGTGGAAGCAAAGTGGTAGTTAAAAGTGTATTTTGGGAATATTATTGCAGAAAGGGCTGTTTGTCCCTTTTACAATAGCATCCACACTTTCATAATCCTTTCTGAAATTTATTAAATGAAAAGAAGAAAGTGTTATTGGTTTTTCCAATTAATCTTTGAACAAAAAGTAAGAAGGAAATTTCCCTAATGATTACACTGGTTCCTCATTAGCTCCGATACTTTTCATTATGAGTAGATTTTTCAGAATCAGCTCAGATGCTGATCATCTCAAGTCACCCTTATAAAAGGTTGCCAGATCTGCCTTCACTTTGGCACTTTTAGACACCACCCCTGATGCTCTCAGGCACTCACACAGCAATGAAATGAAGCCTCATCATGGGCCACAGCAGCAAGAGCCCAGCCATCAGGACAAGGACTACAGCTGTCAAGAATATGATTATTCCAGTCCATTTACTACCTGTTAGGCCACACCTGGGATGTGGTGTCCAGATTCTGTCTTCCTTGTCCGAGACAGACACTGAAAAATTCAGAGTAGCATAATTTCCCCTGCTGGAAATATTCAAAGCTCAGTTTGATGGAACCCTGGATACCTCAGTCTATAGCCCTGTTTTCAACAGGAGTTTTGACAGTAAAATCTCTTGAGGTGCCTGCCAGCCTGGATGTTTTTAAGATTCAACAGTCACAATCCACATAGACTGGGATATGCCTGTTGCTTTCTGCAAAGTCATGCAGTGGTACCAAAACTGGCTCTGGAGGAGCTAATTGAAGTGCTGAAGCCTCTAAGCCTGGAAAACAGGGATAAATTTGATGAGGGAGTGTCATTCCAACACAGATTTATCACCAACTACCTATTTAAAGGTAGATTAGATATTTCTGCACAGCATTGTGTTCTGAATTGCACACATACCTCAGGCTCACATGGCAACATGCATATCTTCTATATCCAATGSTGTACAGAAAGACTCAATGAATTCTACTGTTTTACCCCTAAAAAAACCCATTTGCAGGCTGCTTCTGCATCTGAAACAAAAAAAGTCCAGGGGAAAAATACTTCAGAAAAAGTATAATATAGTGCTAGAACCTCTCACCAATTTAATTAACTTCTTGCTAGCTTAGAATTGATCTCTGCTGCACAGCTGAAATTAAGTTCATGTGAGGATAATCTTAGGTGTGGGCATGGAATGAGGTCAGACACCCGCTAACATGAACAGGGGAAAAAATCTGAAAGTTAAGTGGAGATAGTTTTTGATACAGAATTCATTATCTTATCGTAATCTCTCTGAACAGAGTGAAATCTTTCTTCTTAAAGTAAAATAAGGGGGAAAGAGTTTTAACCAAAATAAGAGACATAAGGAAAATCTGGAATGGATACAAAACAGGCATTGCTTTATCTGCACTTACTGTGCAAGAGGTATTTAGTAGTAAATGGCGAGCTCTCTCACCATGAGAGCTGTAGAAATCATTGAATCACTTTCATTGATGATGCTGATTTGATGGTGCAGAGAGAAAAAGGCAGCAATGGAAACTGCTACTCAGTGAGCTGATGCTTCTCATTTTCATCTCAGTTGCAAAATTAAACACATTAACTGCCTGCTTTATTTTCTTAAACTCTCTAAATTCTTACCATTGCCAATATCAACAGGAAAGCTAGTTTGGGGAAAGCTTTTCTTTAAAGATGTACTTGAATAAGTGTTTAATAAGTACATATTTTCTTTAAAGATGTACTTAAGAAGTGCTAACTTGGGAACCAGAAGCAATGAGGCTGAAGAGGCATGGTGCTGTGGCCAGTCTAACCTGTCCTGTTGAGCAGATAAAGGTCAGGTCACTGCCCACTTGTGGCTGTTATGTTTTGGGACCAGAGCTCATATCTGCACAGTTGCCCACTGTGCCAGGCACCCACCAAAGCCTCTCTATCACTCCCCTCTGCAAATGAACAGGGGAGAGAAAACATAACAAAGGGTTCATGGATTGAGATAAGGACCAGGAGAGATGACTCACCAAATATAGTCATGAGCAGAACAGACTCAGCTTGGGGATATTGACTGAATTTATTACTAACAAAATCAGCAGGATAATGAGAAGTAAAAGCAGACCTTAAAAACACCCTGCTTCTCAGCTCTACTTCCTCCTCCAGTCCAGTGGCAGAGGGAGACGGGGCATGGTGGTATGGTCAGTTCATCACACATTTTTTTTTTCCCTGATCTTCCCTGGTAGTCCATTAATTTCTCCAGTGTGGGTCCATCCCATAGGCAACAGTTCTTCACAAACTACTTCAACATAGGTCATTCTTCCCTGGGTGCAGTCCTTCATGGACAGCCTGCTCCAGCGTGGGTTCCCCAGGTAGCCACAAGTCCTATCAGGAAACCTGCTCTGGTGTGGGCTCCTCTCTCCACAGGTCCCTGCCAGGAGCCTGTTCCAGCACAGGCCTCCCTCTGTTTCACAGYCTCTTTTGGGCATTGAACTGCTCCAGCCTAGGTCTTCTCCAAGGGCTATAGGCRGATCTCTGCACCCCTGTGATCCTCCATGGGCTGCAGGGGCACAGCTGCTTCACCATAGACTTCACCACGAGCTGCAGAGGAATCTCAGCTCCAGTACCTGGAGCACCTCCTCTCCCTCCTTCTCCACTGACCTTGGTGTCTGCAGAGCTGCTCTTTTCACATGTTCCAACCCCACTCTTTTCTGGCTCCTTCTCCATCTTCTTCTCTGTCTTCTTCGTCTTCTTCATTTTCTTCATCTTCATCTTCTTCTTCATGCTATCACAGAGGCATTATGCTCATTCCCAACTGRCCCAGTCTTGGCCAGTGGCACATCCATCCTGGAGCTGGCTGGCATTGGCTCTGACAGACTTAGAGGAAGCTTCTGGCACCTTCTCACAGAAGTCACCCCTGCAGCCTCCCCAGTTACCAAGACCTGGCCATGCAAGCCGAATAAATCAAGGTTTGTAGACATCCTACATAACTCATTTTGTACCAGCTTATGTTGGTGCTATTTGTGTCTTCTCTCCACCATGCTTCACTGGCCACATGTGGACTGGTTTTATTTTATCTTCTCATCTATCATGTAGGGCTCATAGTATCATAAAGGAATGCCCTGTCAGTGCATCTTCAGCTACTGCTTCCTTAGAGCTACAGTGAATAATTACATAAAATATTAGGCTCTTATGCTTTCCAGTGATAAAGAAGATATACAGAACATTAAATAGCCTGGATGAAATGAAAAGAAGGAAGATAGAAAGGGAAGCTATTTCATAACTTATTGTTTTCAGATCTGTTTTTCTGCAGAGAGGTCTAAAGATCAGCCAAGAACAGGGACCCAGTGCAACACCACAGCACAGGGCACTCCAAAATAAGAATATTTGGGCTGGCAAAACATCATTAAGACCACAAGCAGCATGGCCCAAGATTTTCTGCAGGCTCCTGTGCCAATGAAATGGGGAGAAAATATATTAGGAGGACAGTGGGACAAAGGGCAGGTCTTCCACAGCCTAGAATAGAAGCACTTACCATAAGTGTTTCTACACCTATGGCTGGGCTGTCTAGCTGCCTTCTTAAATATTTCAACTGAACTTCAAATAGGCAAAAGTTTTAAAAAATGCATCAACAATGAGCTTATTGACAACACAATTGGCTTCACACTTTGGCATATGCACTGAAGATCTTACTTTAATGTAGTTAAAGTTATAAWTTATATCATAAAGTTTTCATTGCTTATCATTCACTCAGAATGGAAGCCCCCAGATTTAACAGCAAAATGAACCATTTCAGCCCAAACAATTTGATGTATCAGAGCACTTGCATGCACACAGCACCTCACTCTAATATGCAGACTGTAGCTGTGCTGATCAAGGAAAGGCTCTTGCAAACCAGYGTACTTTGAGAAAGCAGCATGGAAAAATTCCCTTGCAGTAAATTCCTCCTTTCTGAAATGACAGGAGGAACCTGAATTCCTCTCTAACCCAACTGTAACAGAAACACCACGTATTTAATTGTGTTTATACTAAGGTAGGAAATCATTATCAATCAGTGTTGGCAGCAAGCTTTGCTTTCTGTGCTGCTCCTAGGCACTAGGAGCCTAGACTAATGCAGGGAGGTTTGTTCTTCAGACAACACATTTTAGTATATTAAATTTCATAAATATCTGTGTGTGTACATCCAACATGAAAGTAATCTTTGGTAAAATTATTTTTTCTATGCACCTGATGATAAAGTTGGCATTACCTCTGCAGTCAGAAATCAGATGAAATAAGCAATCTGGGAGTAAAACAGTATCTGTAGTTGCAGTACACATTGTGAGAGTGAGTAGCAACAGACTTGTGCTGAAATCCTTTTAAAAAATATATTCTTCCTTACAGCATGCTGCCTAACCCAGCAGGCAATTAGTGAGGTTAGTACCAAGTTCAAAAATATTTTAGGATGAGCACTGTCTTTTCAAGATGAAGGGAAGGATGTTTCTTCTTCTTGGAGAGGCATATATACTTATAAAATTGGCATGGTGCTGCATATGTGATTTCTTTCTCTGCAGACTAATGTCATCTTTGTGGTAGGAGTAATACATCTCCTTGTCAATCAGCTCCTCCTTCCACTATTTTTTCACCCTGGTAAGAACAAGCTCCCATAATGAGTGAATTGCACAAGCTGGATTCCTGATGAAAGGCACATCCCCTGAAAAACTTACTGGCTTGCAACAGATATGAACTAGTAAAATTCTTAAAAAAAAAAGTAATGTTAAAGTTGGTGATAGACTGTTACTAATGTGCCGTTGTTTAATATAAATAAGACACCTCAAAATGTCCATTTAGACTGGAGACTGAACAGAGACCTTTATACTTTTTGTATGCAGTTTTCATTCCTCCTCCTGCACTTGGTGGCAAACACTGAGGCCAAAGTAGAGTCCAATAGAAAATAGAAGGTATGGCAAAAGTTGGGCGAATTACTAGTGTTATTAGTATTAGAACAGTTGGTTCCTAGATCTGGGATCCCTCCTACACTATCAAAGACGAAATACTGCAGATTTTGATGAGTACTTAAGTCTTGGTTTGTGTTCAGTAATTTTCTGAAAGATCTGGGTGATGGTAAGACATGAACAGAAATTTGAGGAGGTTTTATTGATATGCTATACTTCAACATGGTGCAATTTTGGCATTTCTGCAGGAGGAAAAGGTAGTGAGATAGGCTGAAGGGGAAACAGATTTTCTCCATGCCACTTTTCCTCAGGTACATTTAAGCAAATTTGAGTAATAATGCCCAGGTATAATAATTAGCAAAGTGGGTATTTTTTCCCTTAAATCAGTTAAAAAACTAGGAGGAGGCCCCCAGGTGCTTTTCCACTTYTCAGAGGAGTTTGAATTTATGGCTCTGCTATGCAAAGGTGTGTGAAACAAGGAATTTCAAGTCACATTTACTCCCTGTACTTTTCCAAAATGTTCTTTCAGATGTGTCACAGGCAGTATTTCTCACTCATAGGACACCTTGCACTGCCTGGGTGACAGCCACAAGTCACAACTGCTGCAGAACCCAGAGAGAGAGATTTTAAGAAACCTATTATATATAAAATTATCTGAAACTAATAGTGAATGTTTTTCTCGCAGAAGGTAATTAATATCTTTCTATTCAGATGCTTGTAATAGTAAAGCACAATAGAAATACGAGTCAAAAATAGGATTTTGTTGGTAACAGCTATAAGTTACTCTAATTACATACTACCTTTCCATTCTTCATATTAGGAGGTGATCTTTTACTTAATAAGAAACTTCAAACAACCTGTCACAATTGCAACTTAATAACTGGTCAGCCAGTGTTACCTMCTAGCCCCAGGTCCACAGCTGGCACTAAGAGGGACTCAGCAGATCAAAAAGTGGGGTTTTTGTAAGAGTACAAATCATTATTAATTATGTCCTCCCTGATTCTGCATAATCCACATCAGTTCAGTGCTGTCAGGATCATCACTCAAGCTTTACCCACAAGTAACTAAGAGCCAGGTTACCCACAGTCAATTTAAGGTATCCAGGTGAATCTTATTTTTTTTGCTTTCTGCCACTTAAATAAGTGAAGGAGAAGAATATTTTTCTAGAAGACCCAACCACCATGCTTGCATAGATCCTGACACCCTGTGTAGTCCATTTCTGAACTAGCCCTCCAAATCTGTGAGTCCTGGCAAAATAAATGTAGACAAACAAAACACCTGTGTTGCCATGGTAATTCTGCGTACAACTTTAAGTTTGGAACAGCTGAAAAATCACTAACAGCATCTATTCTGCCTGAGCATAAAGGACACAGTTCTCTTTCCTCAAGGATCTCTCAAAATCCAGAGTAGAGGCACCTTGATGCTAATCAGGTTCAGGACAAGCAGTCCTTGAAATCTGGCCTAGCCTCTCATCTATTATTAAACAACTTTGGCCCTTGAAACTGTTGCTGTAATGCAAACTCAAACTGGGTAATGGTTGAATCCACATGATGCAACAGTACTATGAAAACACACTATCACACTTCTATATTTTTATGGTATTGCTAAAACTACCAGCAATTACTCAAAACTTGTAAAACACATGCATTTCTAGAACAGGGTTTAAAACTGCTGATGCTCTAAAATAATAACATTCTGCCACCAGCTCAGTGCATTACAGCTGAAAATCTAAACATACCAGTTTGGAATACATTATACATGCTGTTGGTAAATCCTGGGCAAAACTGCATCAATTTAGCAGGGAAAATTAATTAAGCATTCTATTCCTATCTAGATCTTGATGCTAACTACAAATTAGAGACCAACAAAGGCAGTGAGGGTGTCTGTCCCAGGTCATATTCTGGTATTTCACTATTCGGTTTAATCCTGGATTAAAGGATTGAAGATTTGCCAACTACAAACATACGGAAAGAATTCAACCTGAAAAGCTTTTTTTTGTTTTGACTGCTTGAGGAAACAACATTGTTACTTATCAACAAAATTATATAACTTGTATGTTATGTAATTATTATATTGCATCAAAAATATAAATCAATATAAGATTATTTATGTTTTAACTTATGTTTAACTATACATAACTTATGTTATATATCAAAAATATTGTATAATTACAATAATTGTATAATCTTAAATTGTATAATTTAAAAACCTACATACAGAATCTATCTGGAGGTTTTAAAGATACCTTAGCTTCCTTTCCACTGAGACGTATTCACTCTAAAAAAGATCTAGAATGTGCTAAAACAAAATTACTAATTTGAAAAGGCATAAGTCTTGATTCAAGGATATCTCAGCTTTAGTTCTGGCTTTGCCATGGAGTTTTTAGCTTTTTATCTCTACGCCTTTCAACAGAGCTTTGAGACCAGGTTCTTTAGCTGCCAGCCACCGTTAAAATTGCAAAATGCAAAAAGACGATTTCCATCACATAGCAGTCTGTTGTGAAGTAGCACAGAGCAGGACTTCCCTTGTGATTTTTTTAACCAAATGTGAAGCAACAGGATGCAGTCAGTTAAAACGTTCTCCTGTGAGATTACATTTAAAAATTGTATGTCAGTGCTGCTGCTTTCAAAACTGCACACTCAAATAGAACCCTGTGTTCTGACAGAAATGTGTTAAGGCAGCAGGAGGGCAAAACTGACCTTGCRCAGACTCCTTACAGAGGCTCAGTCCTGCAATGATACATCTTTTACCACACATACACCTCACAGCAACCATCATTGCTCGATGAGCCTTTGACACTGGCATGGCTAATCACTTTTAGATTAAATCTCCTAGTTTCCCTCTGCTGGCACTGCACAGCTGGAGCGAYGGCACCATGTTCTGAGATCCAGACACTGAGCTCAAACCTTGGCAGAAAGCAGAGCTGAGAAATGGTGCTGGGCTGTAGAGTGAGCTTTGTTTCATCCCTTACACTTAGGTATCTCTGACCACATCCAAACCCACACTTAGTCAGTTACAACCTAGATCATATTTTGCTCCTGTCCTGCTGCCCTGTTTTCTCAAAGCACACCTTCAAATCGTCCCCTCCGCTATGGGCAACAACCCTTCCAAACACGAGTCTTTGTGAACTGTGAGGCTCACTTCTGTGTGTATAATTTATCATTTTCGTCAGTATTATAAAGCCCTGTTCAGAAATGGGAGGCTTTGAAGACCTCTAATAGCTAAGAAGTAGCTGAAAGTTAAAGGATGCTGTGATGCAACTAAAAATCTTCCCAAGACTGTGTGCCATGGGCAGCCCTACCCTCACACAGCATAGCCTCAAGGTTACTGTTTTGTCAAAAGCTCAAAAAAGGAAGTAAGGCAATGACTCTTTTAAGTATCAGGTATTTTGTTTTTTGTTCTTAGAGCTTACATAGAATGAAGATCCAAGTAAACAACACTTGAAGAGTGGAGAGAAACTCTAATCTGTAAGTATACACAGAATGCAAAAAAAAAAAAGCCTTGGTTTGCGAAGTTTTTAAAAGAATGCTTGCAAGTTTAGGAGGGAGGGGATGCATTCAGTGATCTATTTGTTTTATTTTGAACCCATTTTCTGCACAAATGTTTTCTCATTGTGTTTGGTAATTTCCTAGTAAGGGACAGCATTGCTTCAAACTTTCCCATATTGCTACCCTGTAGTTTTACACTGTCTCCTAAAAYGGGGAGGCAGTGCATTTTGTTTTCATCCATCTTTTGAGTGTGTGTTTGATATCACCTAGTGTCTGTAAGGACATAAAGGGTTTGTTCTCTCTGTTAAGATACAGCTAAGGAGATAAATAATCGTTTTTAGGAACACTTCATGGTTTCAATTTTTTTTTGGTGTAAAATAGTGACAATCTCAAGTGAAAGAGGACTAACTTAACATGTTTTTCCATCCCATTTGTTCTTCAATGGACTGAATTGAAACCACAAGATATCAGTATAATGTTGACATAGCCTGCAAGACATGAGCTGTTGAGCTACCAAATGAGTTAGGGGAATCATGAAAAGTTGTTTGAAAAAGGTTGATGTCTAAATGTAAAAATGTATCTGATATTTAATATTATTTTTTGTTAGTGTTTTCTATTAAGCAGGTTTTTACTTCAAACTTTAAGTGTGTGTGGTTATTTTGAAATTAAAGGAATTGTGCAATTATTCTAGTAGCACAGCCTATGTTACCATAACACAGCATGGAATTAGAACAAATTGAAATGCAATTACAATGCCTTCAACAGAAAACATCTTTGAGACTAAATAAGGATTCTGTGAAACAGAATCTTTGATTTTAAAATCTGCAGATTTTAAACAGACTTTTGTTAAAAATTATTTGTATTTTGCATTTCCTCCAACCTAGTCTAGTTCAGTGCAGTAGTGTCAGTTCTGACAAATACTCATTTTTCAATTTATTAAACCTGTCGAAAATAGAAATCTTTCATATGAGTTAAACTTTTTTCTCCTCCAAATTCAAATGAAACTTCTCAGTTGGGTGCATGCAGACAGCAAATGCTTCTTCTGCAGAACCCAACTGTCAGAACACATGAAAATCTGCGTGAAGCCTGCCAGTCTCTYAGCAGACGTGTATGGGGGGATAAATTTTGCAAACACTTGTTATACAGAGAAGAGCTCACTGTTTGACAGAGATTGTAAGAGTGTCATCATTTCTGACAAATGAGTGGTTTTTTTAATAAGTTGATATAATGTTGATGTAACATAACGGTGACTCATGGACTTGGTTGGGAAAATAGCATGGAATGAAGGGAACAAGCCAGTGACAGGTTGATCTGGATTGCTAAAACAGGCACAAACTAAAATAAGCATTTTACCCCTGCCAAATGCAAAGTTGTTCATCTAAGAACCAAGTACAAGTGTAATGCCACTTCACTGAGGAGCCACAGGTATGGCTGGGATCAAGTAAGAATAAGYCTCTTCTGTCTCATATCAGGTGTCTACTGGGGAAGGCAAAATTTGACAAAACATTTCTAAATCTGAAGACAGAGGACAGAGGCAGAAGCACATAAAATGCCTGGAAGCTGAGGCTGTACAAATTTTGTCCAGAAGTATAGTATAGTTAATTTTTTTTTTTTTTTTACTTTTTTTGTTTTTAAATAGTAAGATAGATAAAAGAGAAACAAGTTCCTGAAGTTTGGAATGAATATTTCTTATCTGGAAAATTTTTGACAGAGATCATATTGTTTTCAGAAATCATAGAATCACACAATGATTTGGGATGAAAGAGGCCTTCAAGATCATCTAGTTCCAACAGACCTGCTTGGGAAGGGACATGTTCCACTAGACCAGGTTGCTCAAATCCCCATCCAACCTGGCCTTGAATACAGACAGGCTCTGAGCACTATGGCTTTTCCTGTCCTGAAGAGAGCAGTCCAAGGAAATGTCACAGCTGTGCTGCACAGTCACATGAAGTAAGTGTGATGGCATTATCCACACTGAMAACTGACAAGTCTTGAATGCACAAGAATCTTTTTGCTGATCACATTTCTGAAAGAAATTAGCCACTGGCCTGTTGGCAACCAACCTCCTTTGTCAGACTAAACCAGCTATTCTTGCGATTGTCCCCCAGCCCTTGGCACCAGCAGCTGCTGTGGCATCCAAATGAAGTGGTGCCCACTATTGCCTTGTGGCTGCTCGAGGCTCATGTCCAGCAGAAATTCAGCCACATTATGAGAGGCTTAACACAGAGGAAGACCAAACCTGGCTCCAAGACTTGAGCAATATCACTGAACTGGCAGTTGCTATAGGGGGTGGGAAGGCACAGAAACAAGAACAACTGTGTCATGTGAGGTCCACATTAATTCTTTTTCCATGTGCCTCCTGCTGAATTCTGGCAAAGGGACTTGTAAGTTGCATTTCAGGTCAGTAGGTTATAGCTTTGTGAGTATGATAGGAAACCTCACTTCACCAGAAAGCAGCATTTCCTCTGTGAAACATGCCCTGTGTTATGTTATACTCAGTATTCATCACGCAACGATATTTCAGTGGGGTGCCTGTGCTACTGGGGAGCTGATAATCTCCTATCACAGCTGCTAGTACCTTTTTTTTTTTTGAAGATTAATAGAAATTACATCTCCTGCAGATTCTTACTATGCAGAGATTTAACAATAACTGCAGAATGCTGCAGAAACCTGCATTTCAGTGACTCAGTTGCCTATTTGCAGACAGAAATAGGTCTCTCGCTGCCCGCTGCGCTGAAATGTCTTGGTAAAATATCAGTTATCTGACTTCTGCCTGTCTCTTCTTACTGCCTTCAGTTCAGGTTTCACTGCTGCCCTCTGAAGGGTGTCAACAAGAGGTTCTTCCTCTCCAAGTGCAGCCTTACTGCTGGGTCTGTTCATACCAAGACACATTTCCAGTGTTTTGCCTTTCCCTCTGTGACACTTTTAAAAGTTTAAAGCTTAAAATATGCRTTTTAAATCAAAATAGTGTGATAATGCCTCTTTTTAGAGACATCCTTTCAAACTGAAGTTTAACAACTTGGAGAAACCGATGAAGAGCTCTTGCTAATCCCTTCTGACTTGCATGGTTGTGAGGATGAAATTAAATGACTCAGAAACAAGAACAGAACTGGAAGGAACTTGCACCATTTCTGATGCAAGAGCTGCAGTGTGCCAATCTGCAGTGACTTTGATAAAACAAACAACCCATTGTAATTCTCTTAATGTACTCGAATTAGTTGTCCACATAACTCTGAAATGCAAGAGCAAACACAAAAGGTCAGTGATGCCAGCAATCAATGCATCCGTTTGAGATATGGCACTTATACTGATTATAATAAGATATCTGGAGTCTTAGGTGCATTGGGAGAGCTAGAGAATAACTTTTCTATGTATGAAGAGACCTTGATTACTGTGAGGGTAAGTGCTTAGAAATATTGCTAAGAAACAACACAAAACACCTGAAGTGCATAACAGATATTCATTCTCCATTATGAATAAAAACAATTTWTAAAACTGTTATAGACATTTCCTTTTTTCCATAAAATGAGTGGACTGCTAAAAAACTTTTTCCCCTCCAGGGTGTACTGCCGAAAAAATGAAAATAAAGCTGAAACATCACTCATACAGAGATTGAGGAACTACTTTCTGAAGTGAAAAGCATTTGAGTATTAAATGAAAAATCATTTTAAAAAAGCTCAGGAGAGAACTCCTTCTTGTGTTGTGGGATTCACTGATAAAATGAGTGACTTACCRGAGTCAGTTTTAAATCACAGTTTAGGCAGCAGTAGCAGTATATCTGTGGTAGTATGGAGCCAAACACTGTTCAGTTTTCCCTGCTTCTTTTCTGTAACTATAATATGAACATCCCCTGGGCATATTTACAGATGCAAATATGCTTCAGGATAACACCCTACCTGAATTCTTCCCCTCCTATATGATCTTGTAGTACTTAAAATCTTAACAGGGGCTGCATTTAGATTTATAAGAATTATTTCTAATCTCTCTTTTAGACAGTAATATATTAAAAATGTATAGCACACTTTTTGAACTTGCTATTAACTTGCATCTAGCTTCTGCTTTGGTCAGACAGGATGGTTTGCACTCACCCAGGATGTCCTTTCCTAATGTTTTCTAGCAGCCCATTTTGTAACACCCAGTTGCTACATKTAAGATTTGAAATGGCCTGAGAATCAGGACAGTACTGCCCATGTTTCTTGGYCTGGAAGGATCTAAGCAGGATTTCCATGGTGTCTGGGTATCCATGATGTTTAATCCCTTGCTCAGAGAAACTGTCCACGGAGAAGAAGTTGACTGTAATGTGTTCAAAACTCAGCTCTCAGTAACAAACAGAATTTGTATCTCAGATAGAACAACATATGGTTGTTATCTGGCCCTGGGAAGGACAGATTTGTGTTGCAAGTAAACAAATTGATGAATGAGTAGGAGAATTAAAACAATATCTCTGACCTTTACTCTAAAAGCATGCAGATGCTCAGAAGAGAGAAGAAAAATTAACACAGCACAAAATCATCACAATGATGTAGTTTCTCTAAGGATCATTTCTCTCTATATATTATTGATTCTTGCTTGTTTTTAGGAGTATGGCTGGAAATGTCATAAGGACTAGAGCAGTTCTCTGCCCACCCTTCTCATCCATTTTTCGTTAGGCTGGAGGATGTTTGGATAAAAGTACATCTTATAGCTACTGATGCCATCTGTGAGATTTCAGGATTATTCCTTGAGCAAGAGACAGGTGGGAAGTCCTTCTGGCTTTTTTGGTAGGCCATCTCATTCCTTCCTTATCTTAGCCTATCTGTATTCTTCCATTTCCAGAATATGTTCCAGGAAGATTTCAGGAACATGACTGAAGGGACCAGGAACAGCAGCGACTCCTCTTCCGCCTTCGTTCACACCAGCACCATGAGTGCCATACTGGTCACTGTCTACTCAGTTGCCTTGGCTGGAGGTGGAATTGGGTCCATCACAATGTCCTTTGTGCTGCTCAAGATGAACACTCTGTCTGTGACCACGACTGCYATCATTAACCTGGTGGTTGTGCACAGCCTCCTCCTCTTCACGGTGCCCTTCCGCCTGCACTACTATGTCAAAAAGAAGTGGGTCTTTGACATGCCATTTTGCAAGATGGTGAGTGCCATGGTGCACATCCACATGTACCTGACCTTCATATTCTATGTGATCACGCTGGTGATCCGGTGGCTCGTCTTCTTCCAGTGGAAGGACAAGGTGGAGTTTTACAGGAAGCTGCACGCCATTGGGGCGAGCGCTGCCGTGTGGGTCTTCGTCATGGTCTTTGGGGTGCCGCTCTTCTACTTTGAGTATGGGCGCTCAGGCTTCTACAATAATACAACATGCTTCAAGTTCCAGAAAGAGCTACAGCACAAGAGTGTGAAAGCCCTGAACTACACCCTAATTGTAGCTGTTACCCTCATTTCTTGTGTCCTCTTGAGCTTGCAGATTTTTATCCTGGTAAAAGTGGCGAAAAAATTTTCCACCTCCCTCTGTTCACACCAAGAATTCTGGGCCCAGGTGAAAAACTTGATTTTCATCTGGATCATCATAATTTGGTTCCTTCCCTATCACCTGTTCAGGGCCTACTACATAGCGTATGTGAGTGATTTTGATCAGTTAGAAAGCTACAACGAGGTTTTTTTGAGCCTGACTGCCCTGAGCTGTCTGGACCTGCTGTCATTCGTGCTAAGTGGAAGCCGCTTCTTCAAGCAAAATGTGGGGACGCTCCACAGGAGGTTGTTTTGCTGCTAGCATCAGCCTCCTGCAGCATGTGCAGGACCTAGGAGAGGACAGTGATGGACAGACACGGCAAACTCACTCCTCAGCAAGTTGAGGGTGTGCTCTGGAAATGGTACTGCACACCCTCACAGGGCTTTGCACGTCAGCTTCCTGAAGTAATGGAACAAACTGCCCCGAGGGTCTCAGCTAGTAAACAGGAAGGTGACATCAGCAATTTCCTCATGGTGCTACCCAGTGAGTTGTGGATGGACCTGGAGAAGAGGAAAGAAAGGCCATGGGCTCTTCTCTCTTACTGTTTTTACATCAAGATTTGTGAAGTCAAAGGCACTAGGAGGAGACTTGAGAATTGCAATGTAGAAACACAAATAAGGAAGCTGGTTTATATGGACTAAGGTACAGATTTTTGAAACTTAAGGATCTATATCATTTTCCCATACATTTCATATTTATTTCCCACAAGCTCTCATAAAATATCAGGGAAGATATTGCTCTTCCTGAATAGGTCTGTTTCTTTACTGTTAAGCATAACTTTTAAAGTGAATTGAACTATTAAACCAGCTATTTAAAATTAAATCAGTGATAGATAGTTATGTCTTAAAATATTTTCTCAAAATCACTTTTTGAGATGGTATCACTGCAGCAGAAAAGAATTTTATCTTTCTCACATTATGAAAATATGTCTAAAAAAATTATACACTATTACTGAAATGGACATTGCAAGTTCAAACAAAAGCCTGTATTATTATTCACAAATTTTTTCAATTAAAAGTAATATTTTACAGTCAGGTCAAATTTTTTTAGATCATTCAGAAAGAATTTGTCTTCTCTTCAAAAGACAAATATCTTAGGTATCCAAGGTAGCAATATTTTTTTGTAAATCTTATCTTGATTTTGTGTATTTTTGAAGTTTATAAGTAGTTACTCACAGTGTGTTTAGCTTGAAAGCAATTCTATAAATTTTGGACCCTGTACTGATGGAAGGAATGAAAATGTTGCTGCTTGGCTTGGAGGGATGGAAAAAGCTAATAGACCTAGTGTAGCTAAAAAGCATATTACATCTCAGTGAGCCATTGCCACTTGCTGTCTCTGAAGACAGAAATAAATTCCACTAAAAAAGATGAAAAATTTGGTAAAATATTTCTACCAGAGACATTGAGGCTTTCATAGCTCAGCTGCTTTATACCTATCCCTAAAAAAATATAAATCTCAAGTCCTCTAATGCAAGACATCAATGCCTAATACATCTTTATTTTTCTTGCTATTTGCATAAGGKCACATTTTTTCATCTAGAGTTAGTGGGATAATAATTTAATCATTTAACTAATTAGAAGTTATCAGCTGATCAATTTCCATGGGAGTCTCGCCTCATGATGCTGTTGAAATCCACCTTTTCACCCTTGTGGATCTCTCCATTCCTTTCTGCTTCACCTTCAACATCTCTTGCACATCAGACAGCAATAAAATAACAATTGGTTGATCTTCTTGTACCCGTGCAATCTCATTGCTSTGCTCATGGCTTTTAGTCCCACCAAGATGGTTACTTTATGGGATCCCATCTCTCTGTAGTCTTTCTGCCTTGTCCTCCTTCCTTCTTGCTTCAAGGTTCTTTATATCTATCCGGATATTTGATCATAAAAAGCAGGTCATATTTTCAGGTCAAAGTATGAGTCATGCTGTACAACACCAAAAGGTGAAAATCACTGAAGTCCATAACACAAATGAAGTGTTGGGCAGCTCTCATGTCTCACCCTCGGCAAACAGCCTGGACCACATCTGTTAAGAAAGAAATGTGAGAGATTGCAGTGTGTGTGTACCTGAGAAAAATCTGTCCAAGAAGGCGTTTGTTCCCAAAGGATCACAGTAAAAAGGATGACAACTACCAGCCAGATTCAACAGTAGCTGGGGAACTACTTTCAAAACATGGAGGGAATCAACTTGGATGTGTAGCTCATTACTAGTTAACTGTGTGTCATAAAGAAAGCAATAAACTGCTATTATCCAGATTTGTTTTAAAGCTACACAAACAAATCACATTCTTCTTGTGATGGGAGAGGATGGAAATTGGCGTAACATTTTCRTTTCCTCCCAAAGCACCGTGGTTGGTTAAAGAAGATGCCTTGCATGCATTCTGTAGGCGCTGCATAGATTTGTAATATTATATTATAACCCTTCTACTATAATAAAATTTTTAACAAACAAAATTACYATGTACTGGAAAATTAAAGTCGTCCTACAAAAATGGACATAAATTAGAAGTATTTTATATCTGCATTTGGAATGAAACATAAAACACGATTTTAAAAACCTCCCAACTATACAGACCAACAAATCTTAGTTTTCCCTGCGTTAAAATCAGAAGTAATTTAATTCCTGTAAAAATGCAAACTTTCACAGTAGCCTGCACCATAGCATCACAAAAAATAGTAGTGGAATTTTTCCCTCTAATAAAATTTGCTGCTAATGATGTTAATATTAACTCAGCACGATAACAAGCTAATTAGGGGGTCCAATAATCACATGATTTAAGTTGGTGATGTTATCCAGCACCAAGTCATGCTTTTTATGAGACTGTCTGTGTGTAAACTTTATGTCTACCACTTGTCTTGCTTTGTGAGAGCCAGTGTCTGGCAGAGAAAGCCTTCCCCTGCCCTGAGAGAACGAACTCCCTTAACTGTGCCAGGAGCTGACCACTATAGAAAAAGGGGAATTTCCAGTTACCTTCATCTGCTTGGTCAGAGGCACCACAATCATGAAGGTGATGAAGGTGACCCTTTTTTTTTTTTTGCTGACTAGATGACAGAGGATAGTACTAGACTGGGAAACAATCGTGATCACAAACACACTATTTCAGAAGGACGTAGAAGGGATAGGATCTGAAGAGCAGGACTGGGAATGAGGAAAAGAGAGCAGAATATCAGCATACTTCTGCCACACAGCAACAAGGTAAGGTGACTGTGTCTCTGACCTTCATCTCAGGTTATTTATTTAATCCTTAAAGTTGCTAAAAAGTGGCACTCTCACTGATGGGAGCAAACTTGCCCTCAGCCCTCCTTGTTCCCACTCCTGCATCATTCTTTCCGTAAGGCTGGAATTTGCCTCCTGAGTGTCTTTCAGCTACAACAGTTCCTTCTCTAGCTYACCAGGGAGTCATGGAAAGTCAAGTCAAGGCAAGGACAAATACAGCAAAGACTGCATTTTGCAGCAATCCTGACTTGAGGCTTTTATCAGGTGTAATCCTACCTGTCTAATTCCCATTAGGATACTAATATTTTCTTTACAGGAAGTTTTCCACAGTCTATGTCACCTGACATTTCCATTTCCATGTATTCCCAATAACCAGGATGCCTTAGACTTAAAGTACTGGTTGAGGAAGAAGGTACCTCCATAGCTGCAGGCCAAGAAAGGGGGTTTGGGAGTTTCAGGCACTTCATGCTTTCCTCAGAGATAGAGAGAGCTGGGCATGAAAAACCCTGAAGGCAGCAGAGGCAGTTGTTTCTGAACAAAAGCCTCAACAGAATTGCAGAATTGGACATTTCTGACCCGTAAAGTCACTCATTTCTGCTGTTTTCAGAGAAATAGGACTTGGCGTGTATTTTCCCTGTCAGTAAACCCTATGGCCAGGACTTGATTGGAAACAAGGGCTGGTTTCAAAAGTCAAGGGGTCATTAATAAAACACCAGCTTGACTTCCCAGACAAAAATTTAAGAAAATCAAACCAAACTTTCTGACGCTCAGTGATTTTCCTCACTTGCAAACAGCTGCTTAATAAACCAAATTTTTTTCTGAATAGAGAAATACCAATAAAGATAATATACAGTGTCCATTCCCTTGAGGCTAACTATAAGTAATATGTAATCCTCTTTTCTCTGGTGAGGCAGCAGACATGCCAGCTGGCTGCTTTCACCTTCAACCAGTAACTTCCCTCTTTCCTAGCAATGCCTCCAGTTCGGGAGTGCCAGGCTGGTTTTGCTCATCAGCTCTTCCAGCTGTGCCCTCAAGGAAATGTGTGTCACTCACGTGTGGCTGGGGCTCAGAATCACAAAATCAAAGACTGGGTAAGGTAGGAAAGGCCCACAGTCGGTCACCTGATCCATCCTCCCTGCTCAAGCAGAGTCACCCTAGAGGACATAACAGAGGATTGCATCCAGATGGTTCTTGATATCTTCAGTAAGACGGACTCCACAACCTCTCTGGGTAATCTGTTCCAGYGCATGGTCACAGCACAGTGAAGAAGTTCCTCTTCATATTCAGATGGAATTTCCTGTGCATCTATTTCTGCCCATTGCCTCGTGTCCTAGCTCTTGGCACCACTGAGAAGAGCCTGGCTCCAACCTGTCAGCACCTTCCCTTCAGATAAAAAATTGATGAGGGCCCCTTTCAGACATCACTTCTCGGGCTGAGCAAGCCCAGCTCTCTCAGCCTGGCCTCATAAAGGAGAGACTCCAGTGGAAGTGTAGAGGTGCTCATCTTCATAGCCCTTTACCAGACCTGTTCCAGAACTCCATGTCTCCCTTGCACCAAAGAACCCAGAACTGGACACAGCACTCCAGGTGTGGCCTAGCCAGGCCTGAGTAGAGGGACAGGATCACCTCCCCAGACCTGCTTGCAAAGCTCTTCCTAAACCAATGTCTATCTTGGCCACAAGGGCCTTGCAGCCTCATGGACACCCAGGTCCTTTTCTGCAGAGCTGCTTTCCATCAGGCTGACCCCCAGCCTGTACYGGTGCAGGGGTTATTTTCCCCCAGGTGCAGGGCCCTGCATTTTCCTTTGTTGAACTTCGGACCAGTCAGTAGGCTCACATGATTCAGGTCCTTCTAAATGGAAATGGTGCCAGTGCCATAGCCACGAAGGTAATGCACAGCCAGCTGGGGGCTCAAACGCAGAGGCAACCCCACCTATAGCAGGGTCATAGTCAGGAAGGGACACGTGCCCAATGCCAACAATAGAGGCAAGAGACACATTGGCAGAGAAATTTGACCGCACCCTCAAATGCTTCATCCAAACCTGCAGGAAGCAAAACCCTGATTTGTGCTCGACGGGGAACACATGCTGTCTTGGTTTGGAAAGACAGGTGTCTGCTAAGGAAGGCAGTAGCCTCCCCTGAAATGGAAAATGCAAGCCTCCCCTGAAATGGAAAATGTAAACCCCCCTCCCTCCAAATTGCTATAAGTTTTAAATTAAGGGGCTCTCAGACAACGGATATGGGAGCAGGAATAACAGTTCTTTAATAGGAAAGAAAATAAAAAGATAAAATAAACAATGCAGTAAAACCAAAACAACACTGACAGAGTCAGAACCCAACCTGACACCCTGTTGGTCAGGGTCGTGGTAGCAGTCCAATTGGAAATGTGGCTGCAGTCCTCCTGAAGTGTCAGGTGTGGTTCTGTTGGAGCAAGGATCCTGTAGAATGAGTGTAGTTTTCCTCTGAAGATCCAGTGGAAGAGGCAGCTGTTCCTCTGGGAAATCCAGTGGAGAAGCCGTGCTGGTGTTCCAGAAGCTCAAGAGTATATCCAGGTAGGAATGCTTGGCTCCTCCCTCTGGGTGAAGCATCTCACAACGGGATGCTGTAGTTCTTATCAGTCATGCAGTGACATTCAATAGCCTGTTATCAGCAGATGTCTCCCTGGAGGGGGGAGTGGTTGTGGAAGAGATGAGGAAAACTGCCCTCTTAACAGAAGACAACTGCCGTACAGATGGCAAATAGAATACAATTTGCTTGGCAATCCAGAGCACACGCTAAGGGAAGGACTCATGGAAAAGAGCTCATAGCCCCAGATCTGCTTCAGAGTTCTACAGCATGGACAAACACAACAGCCTGGCAATGGTTGGGGGGGAGGCATACCCTAGCGGAGTGGTGGCACCRTGATCTCTAGTGACAGCATGTAAGAATTGCACATTGGACTTTGTCTTCCCAGTGCTTTTCCTCAGTGGAGTGAGAGCTCACAGAGACTTCACCAGTAAAATAACTACAAAAATGTGAGAGAAAATAAGAAAGGGCAGGCTGTGTTTGCATTAATGGGAAAATGTGACAGAAGACCTTCAATCATACCCATGGAGAGGAGAGTCTCACGTGTCTGGAGGCTGCATAGTGAGAAGCACAAATGGATGCAAATTCCACACACATGGAGATAGACCACAGTCCCTGTCCTCTGCTACAGAATGAGCAGCTGAAGGAGAATCCTCTCAAACATGAAATGTGTCTGTACATTAGATATAGCATCACAAAGTTTCACATAGGGAAAAGCAGTATATAAGTTAAATTCAGCGTGCAAGAATAAAACTGTCTTTACAGTGAACTGGCCTTCAGAAGTTTAAACCTGAACAGCAGACAACCTGTATATAATATCATGAATCTGTGAAAGTGGCTATTAAAAAAAAAAAGCTTGGCAATTTGCAGTTCTTTCATGAAATGACAGTTTCAGCTACATAATATTACTGGGTTTATGTATTTCAGAAAATAATGGTCATTTTATTACACCCCTGGACCACATCCTTTGCTTGGTCATCACCTGAAATACCTAATGGTTTCCAGCATTTCACAAAACGTTACCTTTTATCACTACTGTTCTACTAGTGATAGAGGAAGGTCAGGTCAAACATCAATCCAAGGAATAAAAAATTTAAAACCCCTGTACATTTTACAGAATTCTCGTCAGAAGAGCCTTTATTTTAGAAAATATAATATACAGTGTGCTCTGTAATATACTGTGGGGTTTTAAATAGTCTGGGTAATAAAATGAAAAGAGCTCTTTCTGTTATCTTTTAAACCAACAAGTTCAAAAAGCTTGAAGTTGGGTATTTTGCATAATGCATGCCTACTATTTTCTGTCATTTTGCAAAATAACTGGAAGTCATTCTGAGAAATAACTGAAAATGTTATTATTTTTGCAAAATGTGTGGTTTCATAATATGGCTGTAATGTATGTCAGAAATTGATGAAAGAGCAGTTGTACATAAACAGAGGGAGTTGAATCAGATTTCTCTTTAATTGCTGAGTAATCATTCCTAAGGCTGCCCCGGGATTTTCAACTTAAATTTAGAGAACAACTGTACAAAAAGAATAAAAGATGCTCCATGAATGTAATCCCAAAGAGAGAGTATTGTGCAACTATTGCCGGAATAAAGACAAGAAATACAGAATCCCAAGTCAAAGTTGAGCCATGAATATTATCTGCTTAGAAAGTAAGTATGGAGAACACACACCCTCTGGTTTTTTATGTCTAGATGTATACAGCAGTGCTTTCCCCATTTACATACACAGAATTATTTCTAATAAACGGCTTACCATGTGCCTCATTTCAGATATGAAATTCTAGTGTGGACACACTGAGAAGTTGACTGAGAGCAGGCAAACAGAAGAGGAGTCTCCTTCATGTGAGCATCGAGGATATGTGCAATATAATCATAAAAACACATATGGCCATGGCGGCCACGACTGTGCCATGGAACATTTGCTCATCTAAGTATGCAAACATCACCAGAGATGCTGTTGAGCACTTCAAATCCTTCTGTGTAGTGTGCTAAGAAAAGAGAAGGCACTACTTGGAATGGTTTCCTGGCTGGTCTGTTCTGAACAAGGAGAACTTAGCATAGGGTAAATTGACTGTCAACATGCAGTCCACGTGTCTGGGCAGCTTGAAGTGATAATGATGCATGAGTTCATCACCAAATTTTGTGTTTTCCATCCACTTACAACAAAAAAAAAGGAGCTGGTGTGGTTCTATGGCTTCCTGACGTCTCTCTCACTTTTGACAACTCTTATATTGCAGGATCATGATGGAACAAAATTAATTGCTCACGTAATGCAAGAACTAAAGTATTTGTGGTCTCAGCTCAGCTTCAAGCATGGAAAACCAGGATATTGTAAAAGGAAAGAACTAGCAGACCATCCAAACAGCATAGTAAGGAGATGCTTAATGATTATCAGGCAGATGATAATTCATAGGAGCAGTCAGTGGGAATATGCTTTGTGAAGTTTGCTAAGAACTCAGCTCATCACTTGGAAAGAAAATTCAAGTTTACAATTTGAGCTTATATTGCTTTTAATGAATTTACATGTATCAATTTATGTATCAAGTTTTTTTCAAAAATTACCTTAAAAACTGAGAAATAATAGTTCACTGATTTACCAGTCTKCATGTGTGCAGGAAAGGAAGGGATGAGGAAAGGAAGCTATTCAGGCTTTTTGTGGAAACTGGAACAAGCTCAGCCTACCAACAATGCTTACTGTCCCATGCCAATATAAAATCATTATATTGTTTATGTCACCCTGCCATAATGAAGGAGTTGGAAACTGATATACTTCAGGTTTGTATTGACTTTATTGTAAAAGTCTTTTATAGCATAAATTTAATTTCATTAGGGAGCAGAGTTAATTAGTGGAGCTGTTTCTCATTACTAATGTAACCCATATATATGCAGAGTCTCATTAGCTCTGCTGTTATCTCCTCTGTGTGCTCTGTTATATAAATAAAGAGGCAATTTACCGTAGCACTGCTCTGATATTCAAAAATATGCTCCTTTCAGGGCTGCTGAATGGATGTTGCACACTTTTGTGCACTTTACTTTGTCTCAACAATAATCAGCCTGGAAACTTGGTCACAAATAACAAAATGAAAAATAACCACACTTGAAAATGGAGTTCTCACTCTGCCTACCACTGAGAGGCGACTGTAAATCTGAGCTGATACCTGTTTCACTGAGCAGTATTAATGTTCAGTCAACTAAGCAGTTTGAAAGGCTGAGCCTTCTCTGGTTCTTTTGAAGAGTTAGAGCATTTTGTAATGCAGCAGTGGGGTGTGGACAATAAACAAGGATGGCAAACACCACCAAACTTAACACCCCAATGGATGTGAAGCACAGGAAGCTGCAAAATTAGAAGAACAAATAAAACACATGACAAGGCAGTTAATTCACCAAGAAATAAGAAAATCCAGGCTGTGACAAAATAGAAGCTGCAAAAAGGTCTCAGCTGTTTCTTGATTAAATACCCCAAACTGGTCACTCGTGAGCATATTTAAGTACACAGGRGACACAAAAGAGTGGTAGCAGAGACATACGAAGAAATACAGCGTGTGAAAACTATCACCATAACAACATCTTTTACAAAAATGTGTAGGAGTGTGAAACCACTGCAGTACTCGTGAAGTAAAAATGACAAAAGTAATAATTATGTTGGACCAAGGTGGTTTCACATAGTTTAATGTCAAGAGTGTTTTTGCTAGAACAGAAAAATCCTGAGATGATACAATAATAGCAAGGACAAAATCTTGTTCTGGAGGTCAGGATGTGCGTAGGAGCAAATGATAACTTAAATTTGTGTTACAAAATGTTCCACATTAGTAATTGCTGCCAGTTAGCAACTACATTTAGTAACCAGTTTTAGTAACTTGAACCTTCACAAACTTGTGAACACAAAGTAAAGGTGTGGAAGGAAGATTCACCTCTGTACTGCTGAGATGAGTTCAGGTCACAGCCARAAATGGATAGCAAGCGATCTCTCAAGATCATCCAGTCCTATCCTCTGCTCAAAGCATGGCTAAACTCAAAAGTTATGTGAGGCTGCCCAGAACTGAGTCCAGTTGTGTTCCAAAAATCTAAGGACAGAGGTTCCAAACACCTTCCCTGGTGTTGGAGCTGTGAGCCTCCTGACTCACAGCTACACCATTCTGGAATGAATACCACAGAATCCCAGATTCAATAGAATATGCTGAGTTGGAAGGGGCCCTCAAGAATCACCGTGTCCCGCACTGGACACCCAAAGAATCACACCTATGATCTGCCTGAGAGTGTTGTACAAATGCTCCTTGAATTCTGGTCAGGCTGGTGCTATGACCACTTCCCTGGGGATCATGTTCCAGTGCCCAACSACCACCCTCTGGATGAAGAAYCTTTTCTAATATACAACTTAAACCTCCTCTACCACAGCTCCAGGACAAKAACACCCTGCAATGGGAAGGACCCACAGGGTACAAATTCCAACTCCTGGTCCTGCACAGGGCAACTCCAAGGATCACACCATGTGCCTGAGAGCATTGTCCAAATGTTTCCTGAGCTCTGGCAAGCTCAGGAATGACCATTCCCTGGGAAGTCAGTTCCAGCGCTCGACCAATCTGTGGGTGAAGAACCTTTTCCTAATGTCCAACTTGAACTTCCTCTGACAGCTTGAAGCCATTCCCTTGAGCCCTGTCACTGGTCACTGGAGAGAAGAGACTGGTGCTGCCCTTCTGCTTCCCCTAAATATTCCTAATCCAAACTTTATTCGTTGTACTCAAGGCCCTTATTAAGAAAGAATAAAATGATTGACAAACAACACATGTGGGGTTCCATAATCTTACCTTCTTCTTTTCAAAGCATATTTTACCAACAACCACAGCTTGCTGGGCCAAGGCACAATTAACTAAATTACAGCASGGGGGAGGCTGACCACCATTCCCCCAGCCTGCTGAGGTCCCTATGAGCAGCAGCCCCAGCTGCCAGCACATTTCTGCTTCCTCCCACTCCATGCTGTCCACAAAACTCTCTCCTGTTACACAGCTTGTGGTGGGTTGCTGGAAGCTGCCAGATCCAACACTGAGGAACTTTGCCATCAGCTGACTGCCAGCTCTTCTTTGGCAGTCTTTCAGGGCCATGTTTGACCCTCACACCCCTATTCACCTGATACGCCCCATCTTCCAGTGACCAAACACTTTTTAACATACCCCACTCTGTCCCTGTCTTCTTTTGCCAAGTGAGAGTTTTGCTACCAGAGACAGATGTTTTTAGGAAAATATTAAGTAAGTATCATCCTTACTGGTTCCTTCAGAGGAAGGTTTAACCTAGAAAGATTTTTTTTCCTGGATTAATCCATATTCCAGACAAGCTTTGCAACTCACTTTTTAAAATTTTTCCAAACAAAAGCTTTCATTTTGAAATCCTTAATATTTTATTACATATCCAGAACATTTAAACAGTTTTCTTCACAAMTGTATTTTTCTTTTCCTGTACTGGCTCTGGCTGGGACAGAGCAATTTTTCCCCAGAGCTGCCCATACGGTGCTGTGTTTTAGATTAGTGGTAAAACGGTGTTGATAACACACAAGTGGTGTAGCCCTTGCTGAGTCAGGCTTTCTTGGCACCAACACCTTCTCTCTTTTATGAGTCTGCTCCTCTAGCTCATGGGCTGAGGGTGGGCAGGAGGTGGGGAGGGGATGCAGCTGGGACAGCTGATCTGAACTGTCCAAAAGAATCTTCCATGCCTCATAACAACACACTCAGCAGTAAAACTGGGAAGGGGGAGTTTTGCCAAAGTAGCTGTTGCTCASAGACTGATTGGGCATMATTTTCTGGTGGTGAGTGATGACTGCTTTTGCATGGCTTAATTTATGTTTCCCTTTGTCCCTCTCCACTTATTAAACTGCCTTTATCTTGACCCAAAAGTTTCCTTCTCTCTTTTGTCCTTCCAGTTCTCATCCCCACCCTTCTGGAGAAATGAGTGAGGGCTTATTTTAGCTACTGGCCAGAATTTAAGACACATTTTTAAAGAAGGAGTTAAAAGACTGTAAAATTCCTTAAACTTGTGGTTTAAGACCTTTAGTTTTTAAAATAAAATTGGATTTTAATACAATCTTATTTTTATTCAAATTGTTAAATTTGAACTTGCAAAGCAAAAAATTCCTAAGGCTCAAAGAGGAAAGGCCTGTTATTTATTCATTTTTTAATCAGGAGGATTTTGAAATATCAGGAAGATCTAAAAAACATCTGAATTAATTAATCTTTATCCACTGATAGGTAGCAACCGGTTTATGCTGGCTAACAATGTTTTGACAGTCTTGCCTAAAAGTATGCTTAGTGAAAAAAAAAGTAAGAAGAAAATTAATTGGCTCTTTCAGTGTCCTCCTTTGAACTGAGAACATAATCCCTGGGTTTATTTTTGACAGTTTATGTCTTCCCAAATAAAGGAACCAAATTTTGAATTTTTTGATTAATTAAGCCTTTAGGTTTATAGCTAGATATAGTGTGCTTAAAGATGCTTATTTCTACTACAATTATTTCTGCTATTTTGTACATTGAAAATATACAATTGAAGCACATAGGTCTATGAAATTTTAAATGTGTAAGTAAACATCCTGCCTGATTTTCATCTACATTTTGGATCAAATTATTATTAATCATACTTAAGGCAATTTTTTCTCTCTCTCAGTCTTGAGTTAAATAAGTAGCTAAATAAATAAATAAATAAACGGCTTCTCCCATCCTTCATTTCTAGTAACTACTGGTGGTTGAATAAAAAGCAATTAAATTAATCACTTCATTTTAAACATTCCCCTCCATCCTATTCTTTTGTTCTACAATCTATTTTTGTAATAATGGAAAGATAAATTCAACAGGACTCTGATACACAGTTCCATTGGAACCTATCACATATTCCATTTTCACAGAGTTAGGTTAAAATATGTTAATTAGCTGCATGGCCCATCTATGCTTTAGGGTAGAAATATTCTTACAATTACAGTAATTGCTCAAATCCTTGAACTGAGGAAACAAAGAAATAGTGAAAGCTATGGACGTAGACAGTTTGATGGCACTTAGGATCATGATCAATTTATCATGAGAGCATTTTTGCTGGTTGTACATATTTTCTTTGCCATGTGCTGAGAGTATGGGCTATAAACAGACATACACACAGCACTCATTGCATTTCATTCCTGTAAACAGTGTGCGTAATGGAAGCATAGAGATTTCCCAATGAGCAAAAAAGGCAGCAGAAATTACTTTGCTCTGCTGGAACCATGGATAATGGACTTGGAGCACAGAGGTTCATTCCTGGCCGCCACTGGCATCATTGAAGGAGTCAACAGAACATTTTCCAAGGCAGGGATTGGAAAGAAGTACACTTGAAATATATGGTGGGCATCTCTTTTTAAGAGATTACAATTAAGATTATTCCTGTCTGCACAGTGCTTTAAGCCACTTGTGTTGCTGAGTGCTGCAGACCTCCTTTTTTCTCTGCCGTATTTTCCTCTGCAAATGGCAGTCATCCTATGGACAAGGCTCTCTGAAGGTGAGAGCATCATTTTTCGTAAATACAAGGCTCTGTCCAGTGCCAAATGGCCTCAGCTTTGGAGTTTCCTCTGTTTGTGGGATGAACCCTGTCTTTTCCTCAAGGGGCTTGAAGGAAAAAACTTCTGTGGAGGCACCCACCAGCCAAAATGTTCAAATTTCAAACTCACTTTACTTCTTTAGGCATCTTTGGATATCTCACAGGAAATTAAATCAGAAAAGTCTGATAGCTTGCAGCATGGTTTTTGTATTCAGTTTTCTTTTTAGTGATAGGAATTAAAAAACCTTCTCCTTTCACAACCATTCCATTTTGTACCCCTGAGAAGAGAATGAAACATCACTATTTTTTGGACGTGCTCTAGGTGTTCTGTTTTGTACTCATATTTAATATATTTAACTTCCTTTGTATCTTAGAATTCACGCTATTGATATTCATTCCAACTCCCTACCCCCCAACACTCACAAGAATAAAAGCTAATTCTTTTTTTCTGATTTGCTCACAGGTTTCATTCCTATAGAGCTGATATTGGATACTTCTAATTCTCAATAGTTCAAAATCCTTGGTTTTTTCTTATTGTTTGGTTAACTGACTTTTATGGATGCGTATTTTGATGAAATTGGTATGACAGGCCTCTAGACACCAGACTCATCTAAATTATAAACTAATTTACTGACAAATTCAATCATTTTTAGTATTTAGAGTCCTCACCCTTGTCCTCTAGTGCTCTCTCTGCARCTCTATTCAGAACACAAGAATTTGCTTTACTTTCAGAAAAATGGGAAACTCACCTCAGTAAAACTAAGGCTCATTTTTATGAAACGTGGCCACAAACACACAGTTTTAAGGTCTTGGAGAGTTTAGTATTAATGTGAATTTGTGAAAACAACCCAAAGATAAAACTTGATCATAGAATCATAGAATGCCTTGGTGTGGAAGGGACCTCAAATGTCACTGAGTTCCAGCATCCCTGACACAAGCAGGAGAACCTTCCTCTAGACTACACTATTCAAAGGCTCTRCTGTCGAAGTCTTGAACACCTCCAGGAATGGGGCATCCACAGCTTCTCTGTGTAACCTGTTCAGCGCCTCACCACCCTCACAGTAAAGAATTTCTTCCTCCTATCTGATCTAAATCGCTCCTCTTTCACTTCAAAGCCATTGCCATTACTCTTATCCTACCCCTACATGTCCTTGTGAAAAGTCCCTCTCCATCTTTCCTGTAGGGCCCCTTTATGTACTGGTAAGTTCTCTAAGATCTCCACAGAACATTCTCCTCTCTGGGATGAACAACCCCAGCTCTCTCAGCCTGTTTTCAGAGGAGARGTGCTCCACCCTTCTGATCATTTTGTGGCCTCCTCTGGACTTGCTTCAGCATCTTCACATCCTTCTTATTAACTGCATGAGTTAATTGGCTTATGTGCTTCCTTTCTAATTGCTTTTTAGTTTAATAAAGATTAAGCCTTGCCCAGCTCTTTGTCAAGCAAAAATTAGTTTCCRGGATCTAATTCCTGAAGAGGCTTGTTGATTCTGTGTCAAAGTATCAGGAAAGAATTCAGACTCTGTGGCTGTGACATTATTTATCAAGCAGAACATGAGAAACCAGGTATAGCAGCATTATGTGGGGCTGTTCCTTGAAACACAGACTTCTGAGAAAGGCTGTGAGACTGAAGCGACGGGAAGCTTGAAAAGGACAGTCAGTAGCAGCATGGTCAAGCAGCAAGAAAAGCATTTGGGATAAGGAAAAATGTATGCTGTTGGTGCCAGATCCTTGACTTACCTGTGGTTTTCCACAGCTGTTCCCAAGTAAMATTGCTTTATAGCTAATAATATCAATTTTCTGGAGTAAACTAAAGCATCAACAACTTTAATTGTTGCTACAGGTGTTGGAGGGCAATTAGACCAAATAGTGGGACAAAGCTATTTAATAACTCTTCTAACTTACTTCTAAACTGGTATGTACCAGGACAGGAAAATAATGACAAGTTCCTGAATTCATAAAAATAAATCTCTTCTCTTTGCACCAAACCAAATAAATATCAGTTTTGTTTTAGAAGGTAAGTAAGTCATAGCCTGCCTGTGATATACTCTGCCAACTTCCTCCACCAGAAAACCATTACATATTACTTCTATTTATACAAAGTATAATGTCTACTTTTGAGGCATACTAAATAGATATGACAAAGGCAACTATATATTATGATTTCTAATAAATAGAGAATCCAGACAGCCTCTTCCATCCTGGTAATGCCTGAGAAATCTCTCAGKAAACCTGCAATCAAGTAATTAGAAGAGTAGTCCAAGAATCTGAAAAGTTCTGTTAAACTTGTTGACCATTTACTGGCTGAAGTTAGCAAATTATTCATGATGCATGGGTGGGTGAGATTGGCAAATTAAAGGGATTATGCTGTATGTTCCCTAACTATGGAGTATGATTTTCTTACTATCCAGTACCTGTGACTCACATCTGGCAAGGTGGGAGTGAGACAGCAAGAACGGTGATTTCACCTACAATCCCAGAAAAAAGCAGTATRTTAAAGCATAACACACAGAGGTGTTCCCTGTTTTACCATTGTTTAATGACCTCTGTGTAACTCAGTTCTTGTAAGCAGCTAGCTATAGAAGATTAATATTAATAAATAATTTGAATTATCCGCAGTTATCACCCTAATTTGGAAGCAGCTAAAACTGAAAATCTATCCAATCACAAAATATAGGACAGTTTTATGGCTGTTCAAAGACAGAAAGCATCTCTTGAAACCAAATGTGAAGCCTTGGTTGCTATTATACTGACGAGAAAAGACAATATTTTTGTAGACTGATGCAGGTAGCAGAGGAAATCATGCAAACATGAAATGGAGAAGTTAGAGTTCTACTGTGGACTTAGTCCCTGCTTAGAGGAAGTCTGCTACACGCACGCGTGGGCACCAGGAGTGACACTTCCACAGAGATTTGTGTTCCCATCTCCAAACACACAACAGGCCTTGTTTCTCTTCTCTCAAGCTGCTACTTCCTCTTCTTCTGTTTCATTTTTCCATCTCAGTAATTGAAACCTCCACTCTTCTTCTTTGCCTTCTGTTTACCGCAGTGTTGAACCAGATACAGCCAGTCCCTTCCTTCCTTAAAATCTATTTGTAATTCYAGTCTTAACCTGGATCTCTGCTTTGTATAAATACATTTCTCTTTCAATCTTTATTCTCACCACTGGTCAAAGCAAATTATGTGCTGACTAAATTTTCTTCTGTACTCAAATAACAAGCTAACCTAAAAACTAAACCTAGATTATAGGGCTGAGCTGCCTGATTTTTAAATTATTTTTTATTTATTTAACAGAAGAACATGAAGATACAAGGTTAGCACACTGAGCAGCGTTAACATACAAGTTTCAAGGAATGTTTCAAGGAAAAAGAGACTGAGAGGTGTGAAAACATCAGTGGAGAAGTTCGGTTTCTGACCTTCAATAGTTTTGGTGCCAGCCAACAGCATTGTCCCCACGGTGACAAGAGAATTACCTGTGCAACGTCTTTGCTGGGTTTTGGCCTGACTTTACATCCAAAGAGCTCAGACTGGACTCAAGTAGGTAACAAAGTGCACCAAGCTCTGAACTCAGAGCCTGATTCAGCTCTGTCTGGAGTGCTGGCTGTCACAAAACAGCTACTTGAGGAATGCAATTTCTTCAAGTCTCTTCTGATTTTATTACATGGTGGTTCAAGGTTTATGGATTCCTTCAAGCTCTGCGGACAAGGCAGCAGCCATTTTACTGCTTCACCTAGAGGCTGTGGCTGTAGTTTCATGATCATTCTAACACATGGAAACCATCAGTGTCTGACATCCAGGCTGTTCACTACCTTCCTGTGCATTTCCGCAGACACAGCTACCGTTTTGCCCTCCAACCACCTTCACTACAGTGTCAGGCAGCAGCCTGTCCTTATGTGGGATTGGGTGATGCTGGAGCCACAGCTGGTGAGTATCATTGCCCAGGTATATGCCCTCCATCAGTGCTCTGACAGAACAACCATATGTTTCTTTTACTCCAAGCCCACAAATATATGTACTGTCCAAAATGGGCATCCCTGCTGTACTGAATCATGGTCTGAATGAAATGGAAACTGCTCTCTCAAAGCTTTCAGGGTTTATCCTGAGAATGTCTCACAGACTGCTGTTTCCACATCCTTGCTCACCCTCACAGACTTTCCTGTTGCTCTTTCCAACTTTTTATTTTTTTGAGGTTTTGTATTTATTTACTTCTGGTAGCTCTCTTTCACATCTTGCTCTTCCTAACACTGTTCTTATTAGGAGACATGCCTCTCAAAGGAAACCATTCTCTCATCCACAGCAGGAGGTGACTGACTGATGGCAGGAGCAATGCTAGTTCAACCCTGCTGCAATATTTGTTTTATGTTATTGTTTGCTCACAAAACCTTATGTGTTGCTTATCATGTTTGAGTAGGGGTGACTCCAATTGAAGTCTAGAACTTTAGTTGAAAAATRAACAGGACTAACCATTTTCTGTTTAATTTTTGGTCAAGAATATGCTTTTTAATGTCTCTACAAGTGATGTGACTCAAAGTATTCTGCTTTTTAGTGAGCTGCCGTGTACTAATGATATGTTTTGGGGTCTGCATTCATGCCTTTGGTTCAGGAATAATTTTCAAGGCTCACTGGCTTCTCTATGTCTTTTTTTTACAGCAGGAACTCTAAGTTGCTTTTMATATATACCTACAGCTTGTTTTATATATAATATTTAAACAGTGAGAAATTACCTCTGAATTCTTGATGGTCTAATAACATCTTAGAGTGAAATGCCCTGTTAACTCTGCTAAACACTTTGTTATTCTGGAACATTTAGCTTAATAATTAAACATAAAGCAAGTTCAAGGTGAAAGTGGATGTATAAGGAAAAAAATCCTTTGCTCAGGTGCACATTTCTTTCCTTGATCAGCAGCACTTCTCACTTGTTTAGCAGCAAAACTTGGTACCTGTGGTAGTTGTATGGCTCAGGGAATCACTTCCTGCCTGAGCTTTAAGACTAACCAAAATGTGGTCAGAGGAAGTCCTGACTTGATCTGTTCTACATGTCCCAGCACAATGACAGTCTCTGACAGATCAGCRACTTTTCTGTGGTTCTCCCTGCACGATGAAAAGAGCATTAGACGTCGCACATATGAGATTGCTATCGCAGAGGAGCAAAAGGAAGGCTTGTTCCTTCCTGTGTGTGGGCTGAGAAAACTCTCAGTCCTTCTTGGTCAAACAGGTCAAAGGCTGACTTTTTCACTCTGCTTATGTATGCCATATGCCACAGCTTCATGAAATGACACATTTCAGGGTGGAGCCACAAAAAGAAGAGATTATAAGGTAAAATGGAAATATTTTATTGCTATAAATAGCAAAAAAAATCATAATCTATTTCAAAGTGATATAAAGTGCTGTAATTAAACTGTAATTATGCTGTCTAGAGCAACTAAAACTTGTACACTTTCAAAGCTAATTTGAAATATTAACAATATACTTTGGAAAATGAGTTGCTTTATAAAACTTTCGGTGTAGCAAAGTTTCTGGGAAATTTCTTGTGCTTGTCTTGGGAATATTAAGTGGGAAAACAATTTTAAGCATTTAAATACTTTAAGGTCATGAATTTTAAAAGCAGATGAACAGAAAGGTTTATATCGATCTTGGCTTTCTAAAGATGTTTTGCCTGATGCTTCATAAATAAGAAGTTTCTCTGAAAATGTTTTGCAGTTGCAGTTTATCACCTTAAATATGAATGCAAAGAATTAAGAACTGCTGATTAAAACAAATCTACTGATTTCAAACTTGAAAAGAATCAGACAGAGAAGATGCTACTTTTTTTAAGAAATAATTTTTTAGCTTTTACTTTGTTCTTTCAAAACTCTATCTAAGGTAAGGATAAATTTCATTAGCATACTATCTATCTACCCTGTGAGCTATCCCTGTATATTTGTACAGAAATCTGTATACAAGTCCTCATTCTGAGTTAAGTCTAAATAAGAATGCAGTTGTATGTGGCTATGTTCAACAAGTGCCAAAAGAATTATATCTTTCAGAAGACCATTCCCAGATTAATTTTCACCTTTTCATCACTTTTCATAGCGGAGTATCTCAGGTAAAATTCTGCAGCAAAAAATACTTGCACATGAAGGAAGAAGAAATTGAATTTTCATCTGCAAACCTTTACTTTCAATTTGCTCCGTGTATCTAGAAACAAACCATTGCTACCTACGTGTATTTTGTACCCATCCAGCAAGATGTTAAAAAGATGGATCAGGTGTCATCACAGAGTATCCACACATGATAGGTACGACACCTTCATATTTCAGTATTTTCCCACCTTCAATTTAAGCTTTATGAGTGCAGATAAAACTTGCACAATTTACAAACAGTGTCTTCGTTATTACAAATGGCTGAATCTAGAGGCAAATAATTTTTTTAAAAATCCTAGAATGCAGTTTAGTAAATCAGAATCTCATTCATAATTATGTAAAATGTAGTTTTAACCCTGAGAGGCAGAGGTTATTGCTGTCACATGCAGGATCAAAACAGTGATAAGGCTGTAAACTACATGGAATAACATAATTTCAGATGCAATTCAGTAGTGTSTCTTTAGGAATCTGTGATATTCCAGTTAACGATAAAGGAAATAACATAGAAAAATGTTTCACTCCTATTTTTCCTTTTCAGTAACCTTTGAAAGAGGAGCTTATGAGGATGTTTAACAGCTGCCTAACCCAACAGAACTATTCCTCCAATGACACTGTGCGGCACTCCTCAGAGAAACTCCATGCTGTTCTGATAGTCCTGTACATCATCAACCTGGCTGGCGGCACCCTCGGGGTCATCATGATGTCCCAGCAGTTGTTCCACAGGAGATCCCAATCCGTGATGACCATCATGATCATCAGCCTCCTGGTGCTGCACAGCTTCATGCTCTTTAGCATCCCCTTCCGCCTCAGCTACTACATTTTGGGTGAGTGGAAGTTCGGGAGGTTCGCCTGCCGGCTGGCGAGTGCCATCATCTACCTGCACATGTACGCCACCTTTGCCTTGTACACGGCCATCATCGTGGCGCGCCTCCTCCGCCTGGAGCTTCGGAAGTGCTACACGGCGGCCTGGGTGGGGGCCGGCTGGCTGCTGGGAGTGCTGGTGGTCACGCCCATCCTCCTCTCCTACTACGGCACCTCCAAGACGTACCAGCCCTGCGAGTGCTTCCAGTTCCACAGGGAGCTGCAGGAGGCGCACATGGTGATCACGAACTACTGCCTGGTTGGGGTTTTGGTGGCAGTGTGTGCTGTGCTCACCGGGATCCAGCTGACTGTCATCTACAGAGTAGCCATGAAATACTGGCCTGACGTTAACTCTCACGTGGAATTCAGGGCTCAGGCAAAGAGTTTCTTCTTCATCTTGGTAACATTAGTCTGCTTTATGCCTCATCATGTATTTAGAGTATATTACATCCAAAACTACGACCTTGATAAAGACCATAAACTGCTCCTATACAACGAGGTTTTTTTAGCTTTAACAACAATGTGCTGCCTGGATATGTTGTGCTTCATAGCGGGAATAGCTCACTGAACTGTGAGCTACCAGGAAGTCCAGCTGCAGTGTATCAATACTGGCTTTTGAGAGAAGTAAAACTGTTATGGGATTTTCCTGAGCTAGGAAGACTGGTGAGTTTATGGCATGCCTCTATTAGTCTACAGCATTGTTTGGCTTTTGCAGGCCAGTAAGATTCCACTTTCCCAAGCTACTCTTTTTATCTTCTCTCTAGAAAGCAGACACACTTGAGTCTTACTCTAGTCTTGACCTAAGAGTCATGCCCTGAAGCTTCATTAAGATTTTCCTTAGCTGTCCTTCTCTAGCAATTACAGCACAGGTATCCATTCCTTTGTAATTTTTTCCTCAAAGTGTCTGAATAACCACAATCCATTGTGGCCAATAAGTACTCTCCTCTGAAGGTTTAACTTCTTCTGGCAATTGTGATACTGAAGGGAAGACCTGGAAAAAAGAAATTCCTTTACAGGATATTTGTACTAGTGGTTTTAGATAGAAGGACATAAACTCTGTTCAAATGAGAAGTATCCATAGAATCACAGAGTGGGTCAGATTGCAAGAGACCACAGGGTGTTATCTGGTCCAACCTCCCTTTGTATAATTTATACAAAGTACATATTAAATTAAATTGTGTGAAAGCTAATCATTATCACAACTTCATCTTTACTTGTGTCATTCCAAATCCACAAGGAGCTCTGAATTGTGATAATTATATATTTAGAGTGAATGAGAGCAGAACAGGATTCAAAACTTCTGCCTTATGTCACTCTCCCATCAGGACTGGAGCAGTTATGTCTTAGGTCCATTGTAGCCAAAAAAGCTGCTGTTCTTCCATAACTGGATCTGGAATTCAGTTGAGGGGAAAGATCAGACCCTCTTCAGGACAGGGAAATACTTTATTAGCCTTCAAAAACCTTTGATGTCTGGTCACTTTCTGTTGATTTTATTATCAGATGCCATATTTTTTCCATTTACGCACATAAAAAACAGAAAGAACCAGAACAAACTTACTGAACAGTGCTTAATCAATTCTGCATATGCCTGTGTATGTGTATACAAACTTGTTATGAAGTATATCTTTTCTCCATTAGAAAGATTATTCTGTGGGAGTCACATCTGTTTTGGGAATCTCTGTTTTATCTTCATTATTTAAAAGTTCTTTTTAATGATTCATTCTTCCTGCTCTGCTCACTGCAGAAGGTCTCTAACCCCTCTGTTGAAGGCCCCACAGTTGTTTGCTGCATCCCAGCAGCTTGAGGCCAGATTTCTCCCACCCCAGACTCCTAGGAGTCACACAAGGCTACACTTCCTCCTTCACAGCCCCATAAGTTCCCATAATTTTTAGTCTGGCAATCTTTGCTACAGAAAGTGCTATGATCCCTGGATTCAAACAGATTAAAGCCTGATTTGGGAGGATAATAAAGTACACTTACAAAGCAATGCTACTAATACCTCAGATTGATGACATTTCTTTGAATGAAAAGACTTCTCACTACTCTGTCAATCCTGAATAAACATTTTTGCCTTGACATTTCCATAAAAAAACTTGGTTGAAAACTCCTACAGTTTCAAGTTCCTTTCTGCCTCTTTTAAAATCTGTAAGGTGTCCACGGGTCCAGCAGCAAGTCTCAAAATCTGAAAATCCTGTCCTGATGGTTTCCTCTGGAGTAACCATGCACGCTCCTATCCAAAAAATAGTTTGATCAGCCCATGATTTTCAAAGGCAGCAGGTAGACCTAGAGTTTAGTATCCCAGAGATGAAGTAGAAAGAGAGAGATTTTAAAGTTGGATCTAACAAAGCCTTTAGAAAAACTGGGAAAGTTGCAGGTGCTGCAACAAGTACACTGTTTTTCCCTTACTGTACTCCTGGGGCTAAATAAAAAAATTGTTCCTTGAAGAAATGTCCTGTGTCGCTGCCTATTCTCACTGACCAATGTTTCCAAGCTAAGATCAGAGACATCTGACCCTGCTTGTGAGTGTGCTGGTGATCTATCAGTCCACCATAATGGTGTGCAAGTATGGGGAAGAAAAAGGAAAATTACATGCATGTCCTCAGCCATTCAAACAATCATGTCTTGATGGCCTTGCCTCTGTAGCGCCTGACATTTTTTACCTTGCTGAAATAACCTTGGCCCACTGACTTGACTTCCAGGTGGGATGCTGAAGCTGTGTTGCCCATCACAGCAGTCTGGTAGCCACTGGCGGCTGGTTGGCACTGGGCCTGCTCTGCTTGCCCTGCCTGTGTGCCATGGAGCTGCATGTGCAAGCACCAGCTCTGGGTGGGATGGAGTGAACTTGCACAGCATCAAGGCTTTCTCTCTTTCCCATTCTGCCTCACAGTGGGTAGGCTGTGGGAAGAAAAGACAATGGGAGAGCAGATGTGTAGATCTCACTATGGTCCTCCTAATTCAGAGGATAATGGATTACACATTGATCTCAGTGTTGTTACATCAAAGACTCACATTAAAGTGATAGAGAGAAGCTCTATTCAATACCTAGTTCCTTGCTGAGATCTTTAAATGCACTTTAAAAACAGGTTAAAATAAAAAATTATCATTCTTCAGAAGGATGGTCTGAGAAATAAATTCTGAAAGAACAATAATATATTGAGCTCAGATTGTAGGGTACTATTCCTTACTATGAATTATATCATGACATCCCCTGGAAAACAGTTAAAAATGTTGATTTGAATGCCATTT
The DNA here is from genome assembly GCA_014549065.1 of Cardinalis cardinalis. Classification (NCBI taxonomy): domain Eukaryota; kingdom Metazoa; phylum Chordata; class Aves; order Passeriformes; family Cardinalidae; genus Cardinalis; species Cardinalis cardinalis. The sequence continues at coordinate 3,075,498 of JACDOX010000063.1, forward strand.
GCAGGACCCAGGCAATTCTGGAGCTAATTATATACATTAATAATTGCTTTCACAKCAAAGGATCATGTAAAATTGTAAGCCATTTAGTCACCCATTCATTTTTAATGTTATCCAATGAAGACTGGTAAAATCCTCAGACATTATGGAGCAAAGAATGTCAAACCGCTGAGCGTATCTTCTGTTGTTGCTCTCTGCATGGAGTTCTGCACAAACAGAGCAGGCAAGCAGACCAAAACCAAAATCCCATTTGTATCTCTGACTTCCTGAGTTAGTTTGATGGAAAGCTATAGATGGTCCTCACCACACAAATGAGTGTGCTCACCGCTGTCACGGCTACACCGCTGCTACGGGTGGCCTGTTCCCACCTAACTCGAGCACATCCTTCTCAACAGTGCAGAGGGTGATGCACAAGGGACATCTCTGGTTTGAATTCATGTCTTCCTTTTCATTCATCTGTTCCTTCTGCCTGCTCACAGAGAAAGGTCATATTGATGRCGCTGTCAGATTGACGTGCCCCTCTCTGCAAACAAGCAGAAGGAACAGATGCATTAGGAGGAAACAAAGGCACACTCTCACTGCCCTTTTTTTGATTCTTCTTCACTCAAGCAATGACACTCTTAACACTAACAGATACTGCCATACTATCATAACTAAGGCTCTTTTTTTTTTCTATGTCAACCCTAAACATAAAAACACACTACAGTACTTGTCTTTTATCACATACATTATTCCAATTTGGAGCTTTGAGTGTCACCATGAGCCACAGAGCAGCTACCTGGCATACAGAGCAGAACTACATGTGGGTTAAAATTATGAAAGAAATTGAAAATTGCTTTATCCATAAGCAAACGGGCAAAAACGTTGCAGAAAASCTACAGGAGGGCAGCACTTGTTGCAATGATTGTTGCACAGAGAATTAATACCAGACAAAACTAAAGCCAGAGAAATGATGAAAAAAAAAAAAACCTTTAAAAATATCAAAGCTACAAAAGACCATAAAAAAACCCCCTACAATTTCTTCATGCCTTCTCCATTACACTGTTTTCAGCTGTCAGTGAGGAGGCATATACTAAATCCATGATAAGTCAAGACCATGTGTTGTCACACAAAGTGAGTCACAAAGTGAGTACAGAAACATCTTGTTCATCAGCCAACGATTTTCTGATTAGACTGACAATCAGAGAACAAGAGCCATCGCTCAGGAAGAGGGTGCTGATCTTGTACTTGATGAAAGAGTTGCAGCTTCTGACTCTCTTGGGACTGAGATGGCATCCCTGCCAGCAGGAGCTCTCCTGCTTCAAGGAGATATGAACAATCATTTATGGAAAACCACACAGGAGAACCGAGGTACACGTAGAAACACACCAGCAGATTTGCACACAGCAGAAGAGGAGAAATCTGGGCTCCAGAGGAAGTAATTTTCTTTCTGACAAGGAAAGATGTGATGGGGGTTCTCAGTGCCTTAATGCTAGCAAAAGAGTAGTGCTAGCAACAGCTGTCTGCTTTTATATCCTGGCAGGCAAAGACAGGGATGATGAATGTGTCAGAGGGAGGAAGGTTGCAGGAGATAGACTAGAAGACATTGACTTGTGTGATTATTSTTTCATCCATTAATTCTCACAAATATTTGGAAAGACTGATAAAGGTAGAACCTTTCTATGATATTTTAAAAATAGCATAAAATACATGCTACCTTATTTTCATACTCTGCTTGGCAGAAGTCTCAAACCCGGGGGTATATCTTATACACCACAACAATTTACTCAAAGATTTGATAAAAAATGCTTCAAACATATTTTTACCAAATCCACTTCCTGCAGCAGTTCTTCCTCTCTCACTTTCATATCCTCTATCTGTGGAAACCCCCTCTGAAATGTTGCAATATGGAAACCAGCAGGTGAAAAATCTTCCTACTGGATAAAATCTGGAAGGGGAATTTTCACAAGCTCCACTTTTTTTTTTTTTTCCATTTGCATTATCATGGCAGCTCCCTTTCCAAAACTTAACMTAAGTGGGTGACTGCTTGTGTATCCTGGACAGAGCAAACGAAGAAACAAATTCAGAAAGAGGCTTTTCCACAATGAGGGACATCAAGAAGACTCATGGACTCATCTCCTGCTCCTAGTGTYTCTCTCAGTGTCCTTTGAAAGCATGAAGTGTCAGGGCACAGGCTGGTGGTGCCTGTCCCTAAACAAGGCTGTGCAACATAAGTCACAGGGAATGTCCCTGCCTGAGCTCTACTGCTGCTTTCTACAGCCACACTAAAAACATTCCTATCAGTAAGAAGGCACTTTTCTTTTTCCCCCTAGCCCACAGAACATTTCAAAGGAGAAATAAATTTTCAGACAAATGGCACATGAAAATTGCCAGTCTTTTTAATCTCATATTTCCCCCTTCCCCATACATTTTACCCGCTGACTCCCTGAGAAGAGTAACATCAGCAGAAGTTACTACTGGATTAGTGAAAACCTTTTAAAATTTTAGGCTGATGAACAAAATATATCTGTGCAACCTTTGTTCCACTTTTTGCTTTATAACAGATGATCACATCTAATGACTTACTGTGTGTCTGTGTGTGTGTAGTTTAGCCCCAGCTGGCAACCAAGTACCACACAGCTGCTCACTCACCTTCCTCTCCTTCCCTCCCCGTGGGATGGGGAGGTGAATTAGAAAAAAAGGCAAAACYCGTGGGTTGGGATGAAAACAKTTTAATAATTAAAGTAAAATATAATAATAATACTAATAATACTAAATATTATTATAAAAATAATAATTCTGATGAAAAGGAGCAAGAGAGAGAGAAAGAGGGAGAGAGATAAAATCCAAGAAAAACAAGTGATGCACAACACAATTGCTCACCACCTGCTGATCAGTGCCCAGCCTGTCCCTCAGCAGCAATCAGAGGGCTTCCAGCCAACAGTTTATGTACATACTGAGTATGGCAGTCTATGCTGTGGAATGTCCCTTTGGCCAGTTCAGGCCAGCTGTCCTGGCCATGCTYCCTCACAGCTCCTTGTGCACCTGGCAGAGAATGAGACACTAAGCAGTCCTTGACTTAGGGTAAGCACTACTCAGCAACACCCAAAATGACGGTCTGTTATTATCATTATTTTCATCCTAAATTCAAAACACAGCACTGCATTAGCTACTAAGAAGGAAATAAAATCTATCCCAGCAGAAAACATGGATTTAGCACRTGGTTCTTCAGAATACCTGAACGAAGAGCCCTTTGTAAGTAGCTCTTACCCCCTTTAAAGATGAGAGATTCGGTATCATACGGCACATTGTTCATCTTCTCATTATCTGTTTTCCTTTCCTTCTCATCTGTTTGGTGAAATACTTTTTTTGTTTATGGGTGGGAAACCTAACTTACTGAGCACCAGAAAGTTCAGTGTGATTTTTCCTGKTTTCTAGACCTGAGCTAGTCTGTTACTGATTACCCTAATGCTTGACTTATTTGATTTGTTGCCAACCAAGTTCTGGCAGGAGGAAGCTGGAGAGTGTAAAGTTTGAGAACCATTGCCTTAAACCAAAGTTACAGTGTAATTACAATCACTTTTCAGATTTATACAGCTTTAAAGCTTATTTGGTTAACAAAAACTCTTACTCAACCTGGTGTCTGCCCACAGGTGTGTTATCTGCAATTTAAGAAGGTTCCTACCATTCAACCATCTCAACTCAAAAACTTTGCTCTAAGATCCATATTGTATACATGGAATGGACATAGCCCTCTGACTCACAACACAATCTTTGTGCCAAAGCAGGGGCCTTTGGTTGAAATACCTGAACAGCCTTGATGGTGGATTCCTCTGACAGGAGCAATAAATATGAGAATAATTTACAAAATAACAGCAGTATCTGCATGTGAAACATTAGAGCAAGATTAGAATCGCATAGAGGAAGGAACTATTAGAAGTCTGCAAAATTGAGACAACAAAAACAACAAAATCTTAGGTTTTACAAAAGAGAAAAAGCTCAATTGTAAAAGCTAGGTCATTAAAATTCAAGATAAAACAATGCAAGGGAGAATGGGAAAGGAAGGAATAGTGTAACTCATAGCTATCTCCTTGTTTATTRTTTAAAATGACAAAGAAATTAAGAGAGAGCAAGAGAGAAATAGATAAAAAGACCAAAAAAGGAAAGGAGCTTAAAAAGCATCTCTGAAGTATGCTAGCAAAATTCAAGGGACCAAAAACAGACAACAATTGCTACCTGACAAATAGAGGTGGCTGAAAGATGAAATGCAAGGGACATATTAAAGACATTTTTAGGAGAGTCTTGGTAGACCAAAACCCCCTTGCAGGAGTGGAATTGCCCTCTGAAATCACYTCTGAAATCAGAATATCTCTATTTTTAAGTAAAAGGATAACAAATTCCATTAGTTTTCTTCTAGAATTTTTCTCCTACTAGCACTCACAGAGCTTGAAAAGGAATTCAATTAAAAAGGAATGCTCTTCTCTCATTATCAGATGGAATAAAATCTTTTTAATCAGATCTTGTCTGATCAGACAGAATAATAATCTAATAAGAAAGCAATATATCCTCTACACCTACTTCTGCAGTGGTGAACTCCTCATGAAATTGCTCCTGGGAAAAAGCTGTCAGCTCACCTTTGTTCCTTCACACCCACACTGCATGAGCCAGCAGGGATCTGATCAAAGCATCCCAGGTTTTCTGCCAGCAGGTAACAGACACTGAACAGTCTCCATGTGCTGCCATTTCCCTGAGCAGTTGCCATCAGATAAGGCTACAGCCGAGGCAGCATGGAGGCAYTTCCACCCCAGCAGCATCACTGTAATTCAGACATGGAGCACAGTCCTGTGCCTGGGATACCTCTGCCTGGGGGGACTGTGGTGCAGGAACAACTTGAGGAGCCAGGGAGGACTAAGGAGGGATCTGATTCAAGCACCTAACAGGTACTGGTTGTGCCAGTCATCAGGCTGTAAAGCCACAACCTTTGGACTTCAGAAACACTTTTCTGGCACATAGCTAGGTAAGCTAGATCTTGGCATGTTTTGCTGAGTTTCTAAGTTAGAAGAGAGTCCACAGGGCTTCCCACCTATAAAATCTACACACAGCTGCAATCCAGCAAGTTTTGGATCATCGGCTCCTCCTGTAAAACCAGAATAAAATATTCCCCATTCCTTCCTGCTAAGGGTAAGACCCTGTCTTGGTTTTCTGGTGAGCAATAACCTTGCAGTAGGAGCATTTCATGAGGGGCTGCCAGCTGGCCAGTGGAACATAGCTGGGCACGTGTTCCTGGGAGGGAGGGCAGTGGGAATATGGTGTATAAGCAGCTAGCAGAACCAACAAAACACACTTTCAGAGTAATAAATGAGATGGATTCTAGCCAGTCAGAAAAATATGTGAATGCATATAAAAAATTATGGTAAGACTTCAGGAAGTTGAAATATACTCTTAATCCCTGTGGGAGCCTGAGAAACCCTTTCTACAAAGACTTAGAAGAGGCACTGGCAGAATATCTCAAATAGACCTGACAGTGATACAAGCACCCAGTTTGGCAATCATTAAACCATCACGTTAGCTGCTCTGGGGAATGTCTTCTGAAATCTGTATGAGCTTTCAGAGAAAAGAACTCATTAACCTCCAAAATGAAGTGCAAATGTGCCACACCACAATATCATGAAAACATCCTTCCACTCTGATTTATTGCTTTTAGAGGGGCTATGCTACTACATGTCCTCAGATAAACCAGTGGGCATTATGAAATTACACAGAAAAATAATTTTCAGGACTCTTAAAGGAATTAACAGTGCAGACTTCTTTACTGGATTAATTTCACTTATCCCCATCCATCAGAGCCGTAGAGAACTGCTCCTCTTCTCTTGCCAAACTCTGTTGTGTTGTGTAACAGCATTATGAGAGCAGCTTGTTCCCAAATGATATTGAGGAAGACTAACTGTATTAGGTATGGATGTGTGCAGTACTGCTATCACAGTGCTCTGCCTTGCACAGCTCCAGGCTGGCTCAGGATGAACCAAAGCCCAAGCAATTCCAGCTGCATGATTGTTCTGTTCCAGCAATGGGAAGAAGGGACAAGCAGTGATCCATATTCTGCTGCACTTAGTTTTTCCTGTCTGATGTTTAGACCTCCTCTTCCTGTCCATCAGAATGCCAGGACCCACAAGAGATTCTCTACATATGAAGGTGCTGTGTCTCGGAAATGATACACATATCTGGAAAGAAGTAAGACAAGACATGCCAGTAAATCATTTGCCTGGTGCCTGTACTGAGTTTGGAGAAGATTTACCCATGGTGTGCTAATAGACCAACCACTCCCACTGAATGTTCAGGGAAGGCAGACATTTTGCAAGTCTGTTTTTTCACTATGTCTAAAACACAGGTGCAAGCTGGGTGCATTGGACCTCATGTCCTCTGCATCAGGAAGGAAATGATCAGCAGGTATGCAGGGTAACAGTGCTGGTGCCAGAGGAGACTAAACGGCACAAACATCTGAAATGTCAGAGTTTCACACAGTAACCTTGTCAGTCTTTGACTTTAGCTTCATGTTTTCACATGGAGCAGCCTGCAGCTAGGGACCTACTTGTGGCAGTGGTGGTTGATTATTTTCTTATTACAGGGAAAGAAGTGACAGTGGTCAGGATGAATAGCACTGCTGCGTATCCCTGGCAGCATTCTTGGACATCCTAATGTGGTGCAGATTATGTCACCAGACCAAATGAACAACCACCTCCAAAAGCACATTCTCTGGATGAACTTCTTGCTTTGGAGTGATATAATCTCCATGTGCCAAGCAAGAGAGGATTTGCATCAGACCCAGGTGACTGTGCATTGAACCAATAGGCTGTGGTGACCACCAGAGATGTCAGAATTTTCGATGCTTTTTGTTATAATATTGATACTCTGAGACTGGAAAAGGCAAGAGGTCCTCACAGTTTGTCTAAGAAAAATGTGAGCAGTTTGGTAATATTGATGGAAATTAGAAGTTCACAGCTGTATTTGAAAACATTTCATTTCCATCAATATAAACTCTACTGGAAGTAATGCCGAAGTGGTACTAAGTCTGATCCACTGATGATGATGAAAGCTAGCACAAGACCCCACAGAACATTAATCTCATAGGTGAAGAAATATCTGTTGCCCTGCAGCAAATCCGCAGCAGGATACGTGTAACATTTCTAGATTTATCTGCAGTCCAGCATGCAGCTGCCTTTCTTTCAAGTACCTAATGACACCTGTTTTTTAATTAAAGGGATAACAAGCAGTGTAGCAAATGGGAACCCAGCCACATAACTATTTCTTTTGACTTGACTTCTGTTTTATTAAGTAGTTTTTCCTGCAACGTCACAAAGAAAAAAAAGCCTTCAGCTTTGTCATGCTGTGGCACACAAGTTTTATTGTGCAGAACGTTGTATGTGCATAGGCAATAGCTATGACAGCATGGGAAGCATCACATTATGAAATTTTGAAACAATGCAGTTATTAACTCAAGTCATTCAGACATGTTTTCCAACTACTGCTTTGTATGTTTGATACCATAATAATTTATGTTAGATGACTCAAAATGTGACACCATTAGAAGGCTTGTTGATGTAATTATTTTACAAACTTGTTTAACAGAACTTTGGTACTTGGTGCTATTGTGATATTTTCTTTGGTTTAGTGCCATGAAAGACTCAAGTGAGATCGCTCATCAGCACTGTCTTCCCATTCCTCTTCACCATGTCTGTTGTATCTGCCCACTTGTCAGCTTCTCACAAAGCATCTTACAAGCTTTCAAACCTATTTCTTCCTCAGCCATAGCCTAACCACCAAATGACATTCTCAAACTTGCCTGTGTAGTTTCTATGCTTTCAACATTTTGGTTTTAAAGAGGGGCTGTCAGGTTCTTCACCATGAGCTGAGCTGGCCTCCGAGCAGATTACATTTCATTACCTCTCACAGACACCACAAAAACCCCACCCACAACAGAGAAGATCCCTCGTACCAGTGGAGTGACCACAAACCAATTATGTCAACTAATCTACTGGTCAGAAAGCACACTGTGAAAAAGATCACCAGTGCGTMACATTTAACAGAGTGTTTTTAAAAAAGATTAGAGAAGGTTAAAAAAAATCTTTTTTCCATTCAGCTGTAATGAATCACTCTGTGGCTGGTGTTATCTCTCCCTGTTTTTTCCCTGTTTAAACTTCCTGTTCGTCACAAAGTCACTCACTGCTGCTGTGGCCACCCAAAAGATAACTGTGTAGTTTGAACCAGTTATCTTGAAGAGCTGGGTACTTTCAGCAGGCAGTCTAGCCCTCTCAAAAAGAGGTGTTTCAGATAAATAGGAGAATTAACATCTGAACTCACCAATCTGTCATTACCACCACTGAGAGAGTCCAGACATTTGCCTTATTCTGCCTTACTTCTGGACCCTATCCAATCTCCATCTATTTTTGGCTTTAAAGAACCAAACTGAGAGGCCACCCCTCTGACACTCCCCGATCAAACACTCAAGCTTTCTGTCCTTCTCATTACTAATTACTGTAAAGTGCCTAATTGGCCTAATTTCCAGTGCTTTACAATTTGCTATTCATGGCCTCATTATACACATTATACGTTTTTAATATTCTTTTAGAGTTGTTTGCAGTAGAGCGCTACAGTGGACAGTACAATCAAGATAAATCCTGAGGTCTTTGAAAGGAGCTATGCAGAATTCATAAATTAGATTATTCACATAACACTGAAGCTGGTGAAGAGATGGAATTTGGTCTCAAGTTCCTCACTATTGATCACTGATCACAGCAATCAAGTTGCCTAGCAGGTAGAGTCAGGATATGCTTGAAATCAGTGACTACCTTTAAAAATAAAAGCAGTCAGCAAAACCAAGGAGATGAGAGTCAGAGATGAGTTGTAATTTAGTTGCTTCATTGAGATGCTTTAAGAATTTATTTTTTCCCTCCCCATCTCTCCTTCCAAATGGTAAGTTAGTCAGCTAGAAAGCTACACAGTGAATTCTCATGTCTGCATCAGTCTTTCTGTCCTTTCTCACAGAAAGGTAGTCCTCCATTCATAGCTTTACACTAGTAAGTGCTGTGTTTAGAGTAGTAATCTTCACTTTACATAATCCTCCTTTATATACTCCTGCTTTCAATTGAGAGCAAATGCTAATTTGATCATGCATAAGAGACATACATAAATGTCAACCAGCTCGGCTGTCTTCCTCCTCTGCTTCTCAGTATTGTTGCAGTGGATGATGTTGAAGTGCATCAGTGCTGACACTTATCCCATTAAAGCTCTGGAAATGCACATCAGTGCTACTGTAATATTATCATTCTTTGCATTTTTCTCTTCTGGCTGAACAGGCAGTATGATTGATGACAGAAAGCCTGGTTAAGCAGAATGAAGTTACTAGTAAAATAAGCATTTGAATGAGTCACAAATAAATATTTAAATGCAAGCCAGAATCTATAGCTAAACATGGGCTATAGATCAATTAAAAAAAAAAGAAAAAGCAAATCCTTCTTTCAGTTATAACTGAACTCCGACTCAAAAGAAAACTTCAGAAGACAAAATTATGTATACATGAATCAAAACTATCCAGCTTGAAATCCAGTGAGGCAGCATGGATTCTAGAACCTGAAAGATATAAAAGGATAATAAAAATACAATCCAAACTCAAAAAATAAAGAGCACCAGAAAGTGAGAAAAGCAAAATTTAACATACACACAGATTGTGAATAAAAGGGAGAAAGGAAGAAACATTTCCTACATAAAAACAAAGAGACTGCCACTCTGTGGCACCTTTTTAAACAACATTTGTAAAGTTTCTTCTATGACAGAAAAAGGCATGATGAGAAATGTATGTGTTTACAGGATAGCCACACTTCATTATTTTATTTTGGCTTTATAGTTATTCTCAAAATCACTGTTTTATCATCTGAGCAATACATATATTCAGAGAGAGATTCCCTTAGCAAACAGAAAAAGATTATAATTTCCTCAAGCCTTACTATTGAGACACCTAAATTTTTACCACTGGTGGTTTTTGTTTGAAGGGTAATTTCAAATTTGCTATAGAAAGGAGTTTCATTCACAGATAATATCAAACTGCTGTTGCACCATTACTCACGACCTGTGTGGTTTTGAGGGATGCCTGTAGGAATGTGCCCATTTCCAGTTGCCAGAGCTGCTGCCTCTCCACTCATCCATCCCAGTCTGTTCCAACGCAGTTAATGCCACTTGCTGGTTTTTGCTGCCAGTACAGGTTTCCATGATGCACTGAGCTCTGGAGAATAAGCTCAGGACAATCCCACTGAGTTAAATAGATTCAGAAATTGAGATCATTATACAAGTGAATCTCAAAAAAAAAAACCCAAAAAAAACACCCCCCCCCCCCCCMCCCCCCCCCCCCCCCAAAAAAAAAAAAAAACTTCAATGTAAAATCTACCATTTCTGGAAATAGACAGATTAGCAGGAAATATCAACACTACAGTGTATTGGCAACTTGCAGGCAGTCTGGTTTTATAAAATAAAATTAAATAAGTAATGTACAATTGTTTTCTTTATTGTTAAAATACAAAATTCCTACTCTTGCAGGAGAATGTGAATATGACAGAGGAAAGCATCACAGAAAAAAGTTCAAAAGTAGCATGAAGGAGATTATTCCAAAGTGCATGTTAATTTAATACCAAATAATAATGTTTTTGAAAAAAATACCTGAGATGTATCTGAATAATCCACCTAGATTCTCAAATTTAAAAAACTCAGTTAATTTCTCCTTTTTTCCAGTTGGTTCTTATTTTGAGGGCAAAGAATTACTGAAGAAAGAATCTGCAGGAAGGGAGAAGCACTGATAGCTGCTGGGTGTTTATGTGACATTACATGTCTGTCACTCCAGAACAGCAGGAGGAAGTAAGTGTGAAGTTTTAGTACAAACTTGCTACCATTCTGTCAGCTGTCACCATTTCCTCGCTCCATTCCTCCACCATTCATATTTCTGTCCAGGAACCACTTCTGCTGAGGTACTAACACAATTTACAAGCAGTTCAGTATAGGTTATATCAATTTTTTAAAACTTCTGAAATGATTAATAACYACAAGACTCTGGCATTAACCACATCATATAACTCTCTTGTCTTACTGTTCTCAACTTTTACAATTTATTAAAAAAAAAAAAAAGAGAGGGAAGGATGAAATACTCCAGTCAGTGCCAAAACATTTCATTTTTTAAATATGTTATTCTATTTTTGTTTGGAAATTTTCAACATTCTGGACAGCATATGTAGAATTACTCTTCTCACCTTCCTCACCACAGAAATAAAACTTTCAAAGCCAGGATGGCCAATGCTGGTGAAGCCTCAACAGAATAAATCCTCAGATTGGCTTGAAAGTATTTTGAGGAGGTCAGGTCTGAATATATAGCAGAAAGATAAATTTACCATTTAAAGGAAAAAACTATCCATCGATATATTTCTAGGTGCAAAAGCTTTCTTTCTGTGGATGGCACAACCCTGCTTAACTCATAGACAATTTAATCAAACTGATGCTTCTAGAATTTATACACCACATTTCAGGACCAAGAAAAAGATATGTTTTCCAAGCATGTCCTTGTGAAGTTTTTAATGGTGATACAGATAAATTTTGTGATGAACTTGCAGTGTTAATAAGCCCCATACCCATAAAGCTGCCCCCAAAAGTCACCTTTGTGCCTGTGGTATTCACACACTGCACAGCTGAATTTTGGCTGAATTGCCACAAGGTGCTCCAGGCATTCCTGGTAACCCTGGCAGCTGCTGTGGCAACAGGTGAGCAAAACATGTCTACCTTCATTCTAAGATGTAACAAGCTCATTTAAGTGGCGCAGCTACTTCATCTGTTGAAAATTACGTTGATGAAAATCTTGATTATCCAAAAATGATTGATGGAATCCACACAAAGAAAATTTGCAAGTGGCACTATTTATAATTAATGAAATGGATTGCAAAAGATTCTATTTAATTTATATAAGAAGTTCAAGATAATTACTTTTGTCATGTGATATGCTCATCATTTGAAATATAAAACTGAATTTTCCAGGATGTTGTTCTTAAAGGTGTATGCATATTGATGCTACGTTATTAAATTCAATTGTTTCTATATTCAAAATTGTTTCTATACTAGGATTTGTAGCATTTGTTGGAAAGTTTATCCTTTTTATTTGCAAGAGACAATCTTTTAGCAGCCACTTCGAGGTGTATGCATTTTACTTCTCTACTTCTTTCAAAGAACACGCTAGTGAAACCTGCAGGATAAATTATTTCATTAAAACAAAACAACAAAGGACAAGATGGAGGGAATGAAATGCAAAACTCAAAAATCAGCAACAGGAAGGAAGAACATGACATAACTGAAAAATGCTGAAAATTCAACAGTGATTTTCTGAATTAAGTTCAAATGTTGAAAAGTTATATGGCATCCTACCAGTGGATTTGCATTCTGTTTGTGTACACATGCACACAAATATCATATGCAACCTTTCTCTGTATTAATAGTACTATATTTATATTACACTACAGATTTTACAATGAATAGTCACTCAGTTTTAACCAAGGATATGCAGCTTGCCAGTGAAACAGAAAAATCTGCCTTTGAAAAATGTGCAATATAGGGTTTGCATAATTTCCACATCAAATGAGACTCCAGTGTTGGATGCTTCCAGGTCCTCTTAAATAAAACTGTAGTAGAACTTGTTGGCAAGTTTAAGCAAAAGTAAGCAAAAGATGCTGCTGGCATAGCTGTCTATGCCACAGAAATTATGTTTCCTCTGTATGCAGAGCTTTGTAAAAAAGTGGAGACGTGAGAAAGTGGTGACTAATCACTGCAGTTCAGGGTGCAGCAGGGCACTTTGGCTGCAAAACCACAGGGCTAGGGCTAGCTCACCACAGTGCTCAAACAAATCACTGCACTGAACCATGAAAGCCTTGCAACCACCTTGCCTGCACTTTTTGAAAATTATTAGGTTTGCTTCTCCCCCTTGGCAGATCTTTTACGCACCATCCTTCTCAAGGTGCAGATCTGTACCTGCATCTCCTCCACTTGGGAGCTGCTCTTCAGCGCAGCACATGACAGGTGGGCATGCACTGGGCTTTTCTTTATTCCTTATTTTATGATGTCTTAGTCTGTTTATGCCTCTTATGACCAAGGATGTGGTCTGTGATGGGTGTCAGAGTGTGGCAGAGCCCTGGAAGCTCCCATGAAGAAGGGGCAGGCAGTGAAAGTTCCTGCCTCAGGGGCAGCATGTACCTGCACACATTCCACTTGCCTGCCAAAGTCAACCTCAGCTGGCAGCTGTAACCACTTTAGAGTGCTTGCCATCAGGGTGCCAAGCATGGTAGTGAGCAGAGGTCCAGGTGGGGCCCAGGGCTGTTTGCCAACAGGCTAGCTCTTGTTGATGCTTTTTTCTCTGCTGCTGTTGCCATAGGAGACTCTCTGTTGAGGAAGAGCTGTTTCCCCTCTTCCAACTTCCCCCCTTCCAACCTCCTGTCTCCTACAGCACATTCCCTGCCTCTGCATACCTTGCCTCACACAAAAAGGCACCTGTGTCTAAACCATCTCAGCATTTAGCCTCMCTCTCTTCCATGAGAAAATCTAAGGTATGTTTTCCTACAGACATTAAAAGGAAAACAATTCACTTTCAATTTTCACCTGAAAATATAAATGCTGCATTCCAAAATAGTTACAATATGGAACTTCATCTCCAGGCCCACTGTCCTACCACATTGCTCAGCTTCAGTTGTTTTGTTTCTCTGCATAATCCACATTAGATAGTAGTGGTTACAGCAACCTGATGGGTTCAACACACCTTAATCTTAGAAAGTTGTTCCAAAGAGAATATTTTATGTTAAAAACAATTCCTCAATTTTCCTACACTGGAGGAAGCCCCAGGCCAGATCCTATTGTTGAGCAGGATGGTCTGAGCAGGACATCAGCACACAGCCACTGGGCTGCTCTTGAGGGTTGGCATAATGCTAGTGGAGAAGAGTGACGCAAAGTAAAAATTAAAAGAGAAGCTTAGAAAGTGTGTACTTGGGACACACTCCCAGCCCAGGCCTCAGATTTGAAGACTTACTGGAGACCAACACAGTGACTTTACACATACCAAAAAACAACTGGCTGAGGTTTCTACTTTGTGCTCTTCTGAACATAACCTTTGTCATTTTCCATGTCTTGAGAAAACAGGACATGATATTCAAAACTCCTGTGGTCCCCAAAGAGTTCCAGATGAACTCTTCTGACTCTTGTTTCAGACTCTCTTTGGCTAGAAGAAAGGCAGACATCCTCCTAGAACCATGCCCTTCTTGAACCCAAGGTCAAAACCAGAAAGGTGTTTTTTAGCGTGACATTAATATGTCCAGCAGAACCTAGAGCACAGACTGGGGCTCAAGACATTGCCAGAGCACCATGTCAAAGCAAGCATGGCCATATCTGTAGGAATAAACAGCAGGGTCCCGAGAGGCCTGTCAACTTTCACATCATGAGCAGATGTTTATGAAAAGTGCTGGCTGTCAGGGATAAATACTTTTCTGAGACCACTCACCACATTTACAGATTTTTCTAAAAGCTTACAGGCTTACTAAGCAAGTCCAACACCAGGGAATATTCTTGAACTTGGTTCAATTCAGTAGGATAAATGCAACCAGAGTTTAATGATACAGAATGGATGCTGAACAGACATTAAAAGGAAAACAAGAAAATCTGAGAACTTCCACTTGGCTTGAGCAGACGTCTCTGAGTGGTTTCTCTCAATATGGCTGTAACTTGCTGCTATAGCTATGTTTTACTGCCAGGTTTCCTACACACACACAGACAAAATATTTTAAATGTTGTATGGAACGTTTCAGTCCAGCTAAGTCACGGGGAAGCATCCAACAAGGCAAATTTCTGTAATTCAGATTCTTCCTTAGGCAGTTGTTTTTAATATAAAATATTCTCTTTGGAACAACTTTCCGAGATTAAGGTGTGTTGAACCCATCAGGTTGCTGTTACCACTCCTGTCTAATGTGTATTACACAGAGAAACAAAACAACTGAAGCTGAGCAATGTGGTAGGACAGTGGGCCTGGAGATGAAGTTTCATACTGTAACTATTTTGGAATACAGAATTTATATTTTCATGTGAAAATTGAAAGTGAATTTGAGATGCAGAAGACAAATTTCCTGACTTCATAAAGTGTGTTGGTTACAACTCCAGATGTATTTATGACTGCATTGTGCTACACACAACACTTGACTTGCATTAAAAATAAACAGCTGTCACAAATTTTATACAAGAGAAATATGCACTTCTGCTATTTGTAAGCAAAGTAAACCACAGCTTCTTTGTGTGCTTCTGATGCTGAAAATTTTGGGCAAAGTGGTGAAATTAGAGGGAGACATGCAAAAGTTACAAATTTCTGAGCTTTAGTTAATAAAAAGCTTAAGAAGTAGTTATGAAAAATATTAACTGGGCATAATTGAGAGCATTGAACAAATACAGATGAAAACTGTGAGCAATGAGATTTTAAAATGAATTTTATCTTTGTGGTCAAAGCTGGAAGTAAAAGAAGACTTATAGCTACTCCTATAAAACAAATAGACCTGTTGAGTAGATATAAAATATGGAATGTAGAAAAGTGTATAACACTGTTGTATTCTTTTACAGAGAAAAGCACTGAAACTAGTATCTGAAAGACCTTTCACTTACTTTTAAAAATATTACTATTTTATCGCCTATAATAATTATTTCCATAATTGAAATAAAGAGAGAACCTCTCTCATTAAAGGATCAAATAGCTGCTGGCAACATGACAGAGGTTTTGTATATGTAGAAGAGGAGAAGGGGAAGGTGTGATGACCTTATAATTGCATTTATTTTTTTACATACTGTGTTATCAGTAACACACAGAGCCCTAGAACTAAAATATGCATGGAAAGAGAAAAGATTATAAACTTTCAGTTCAGCAGCAGAGTGAAATTCATTAGATTTGGTCTTGAAGTCCATTAAATTTGATCAGTGAGGATAATTCACAGGGATATATAGGTACTTCATATCTGTCTTTTTGTTCAAGACCCATACAGGGGGAACAAGTTTGTTATACCTCAGCCTCTGTGATGATCCCGTGGGACTAGCAGGGTGTTTGGCACTGGAGTTGTGTGCAGTAGGGATCCTTACTACCAGGAACACCTTCTGTGCACATGAAGTGTACTCACTGCACTGCACACAGCAGGGACACAGGAARGAAACCATGACAGCAGAGGCAAATCTGGTTTTGAGATGACGCAGAGGTGATTTCTGATCCTCTAGCACACACTGTCCTGGAAACCTTGGGAGAAACCCAAGCTTCAGCTCACAAATAGGATGAGTCATCTGGCCACAGGCTTGCTCTGTATCATCCTCTTCCAGCAGGACCTTCATCCATAGATCAAAAATACATCACCAGCAGCATTAAAAACTTGGCATTCCTGCTCACAAGTGGCTATTACACTCTGTCCCAGTGACCACTCTGACATATGAACACTCACTAAATGACCAAACCTCTGATTTTCTTTTCCGATCCACAGGAACCTATGATAGAAATGGTTGTTTGTGGTTTATCTCATGCTTCTGTCATATATTAGGGAGGCACACGATATTTACCCCTCAAAATTATCCCCTTAGCAAAAAAGCTGGCCTGTGCCAGGTGCAAAGCTTGGCTATTGCCTGCCTGTACAGCTCTGCTACATGCAGATAAATTCTACATCCTTTAGACAAGTTGAACCAGAATAACCCCTTCCWGGATGGGAAACTGGCATCTGAAACAAAATCCAACATTTTAAATGTTTCTGAATGTCACATCAGTACTCACCATTTCTAACCAGCAATCTTCTAAGGACAGGGGTTTATTTTTGAAATCTTCAGTTGGCTAAATGATGTGATGACTTAAGACATTGTATCAAGAACTATTTTCTGGTCCTTATTATTTTATTAACTGAACAGATATTCAACAATTTTTTTAGAAATGTATAGTCTTTTTTACTTGCATGAATTGGATCAGAGTCTGAAAGAATCAAGAAAAAGAATAACTCAATGTCATTTTTTTCTGCAGAAGCTTGAATGAATGCAACTTGAAGAATTTCAACTCCTTTGACATGTTCTTTAGGCTCAGAATATTTTAACAAAATCTTGTTAAGACTTAGCCTTCTCAATGTGGTCTGTTCAACTGCCTCTGCCTTGTGCACTTTTTCTTTATAAACCACTCATCCTGCTTTTCCTTCTAAATGACCACATATTGCCAAGTACTAGGGAATTTAAATACAAAACCAAAACAAACTTACAGAAGCCAAATTGTGCTCCAATTGCTTGATTATTTTATTCATTATGTCCRTAAAAACTTACCACAACTGGCCTCTGGCAAAGTTTTTAGTGGCTCTTTTACTGTGTCTAATTTCCTCTCCTATTTTAGCAAGGAACAATACTTCACAGGCTACAAAATTTTTTACCCAATACAGCTGTGCAGATGCTTAGTTTGTCCCATGACTGGAGTGTACCAGCTTCTTCTGCTTGGACTACATCACAATTCAAATATTCACATAACTTTCCATCATGTTTTCAGGTCTGGTATTCTCTAATCCCCTGAATCTTTCCTCAAATGTTGGTGCTCACCTCCATGTATCATGATGAATATTTTCTATTTTGTCTGTCCTGCTGGGAATTACTATCATGAATATAGTCAAGCTTTTCACATATTTCAGTCACATTTTTCACATGTTTAGATTTTCTCTGCGGATTAAGTTCTCCCTGTCAAAACAGGAATATGCAAGAAAATTTTACTAGTTGAAGGTCCCTAAAATATAGAGAGGTCTGAGTTCAGCTGAGCCATCTTAGCTATTCTGGAGGTTCCTAAACTGGGGCTCTGGACATCTTTAGGTTTGGTGAAATAGAAACCACTGCTGTATCTTTACCAGCTACCTTTGGTTAAAAATACTTATGTGAGCTCCAATCCACCTTTGTTACTTGATATCATGGGTTTTGCTTTCAATATACAGGAAGATTTTTTTTAAATTTTCTTACACTTTCTGGATCCAATTGCAAAGACCAGTCTTCTCTATCTCTCTTTGGCTAACCTGTACACATAAATATAGTGGAAAACTGTATGTGAATCTGGTGAATCAGTGCATTAGATACTGCCAGGGAACAAACTACTAGTCTATTTTCAGGTGGTTTAGGTATGATGCAAATCAGAGCTACCAGTTTCTCGAGCTGTTGGAAACCACTCATTATGTCTCACTAAACTCTTGTGTTCATGGGTTTGCACATACAAAGGATGTTCCCGAAGTTACACTCTAATATTCTATAAATCAGCATGTAAGGTGTCAAATGTGTTCCATTAAAGCCTAATATTTGGTCTTATTATAAGAGCAGCTTAGCCTGGGGCTAACTCTCCAGGGAGAAGAAGCGCCACGGCTGGCTATAAGACCAATAAGCCTTGGGGTCAAGCGGCCAGCATGCAGTGTGATTGTCAGCTCTTAAAGTGATTAGGCAGCTCTTGTGATCTCAGCTTAGCTTGCTGGCACTCGCCCTGGGCTTTAGGCTTCAGCAGACGGAGAGAGGGAGAAGAGGCGAAGCATGAGGCATTCCGCGATGTATTCTTTATTCAGGGTTCCATGAAGGGGCTCATCTCGGCAACTTCTCTGGGTTAGTAAGGCAGGCATGCTATTTTTATAGCCTTGGCCAGGATCCAAGTCTGACCAATGGCAAAGGGTTAATTACATACGTAACTGACCAATAGTAGGGTTAACACAATTTTTTCCTTATAAGGGTAAAACATAGTTTCTGAGGCAGGGAGGTCAGGACCTTTTAAGTTGCTTGAGTCACCATTTCTTTGTTAAATTCTCCATGGTGCTTTTGGTAAATCTGTGGGGTTTACTACATTCCATACATTCAAAAGATGAATCAATATACAGACAAAAAATGAATACATACAAATATTAATACTCAAATTACCAAACTAAAAACTTTAACAAAGGCTGTAGTTAAAGAGAAATAAAAATATCATGCGTACATCCACAATTATTAGCCATGCTGTTATTCACATAAGTTTGAGATTCTTTGAGTAACGTAAAATAAAAAATCCCTGATCTTTCTTGCTCTAGGGAATCAAGTCCCAGAGCCATATTACTTGGGAGGATTAATGCCTTTATTTCTAAAGAMATCTTAATCACTACATTATCTCAGTTCCTTTTCATCTGTTCATTTTCTATATATTGCACACTAACATTCATGAACCTCTCTCGCAGTACAAACTGCAAAAGTTTATGTGTTAGCGACTTCCTTTAGGGCTACCATTCATGTTGTCTGCAGGACAAATTAGAGGAACGTACCTACCACTGAAAAAGTCAGCTCATTCCTGAAAAACCAGCTGTCAAATCCTTTGTGTCAGTCACCACTTTTGGACAAAACTAATTGCTCGTCCAACTTCCATGTCTGGAACCTGTGGTGATCTTGGGCTGCCGCTCAGAAGCCAACTGCCCGGTTTTAGAGTCACTTGGTGTCTCACCCTGAGAGCTCACAAGCTGGTGTGTCACAGTAAGTCCTTACAGAAAATTGTTCATTTAATTATTTAATGCTCCTTCTTTGTTTACCAAAACAGTCCTACTGCACAGAACCACCTGACAGAGATCTGCACTTGCAGCAGCACAAATCATGTTCTTCAGTTTTGCACTTTCTAAACTATAAACGCTATTTTTGATTTCAAGAAATTAAATTGTCCACCATTTCATATACTTCCTTTCTGTTTTAGAGGAAAAGACAAGATCAGAAAGCAGTTGCACTGCTATCAGATCCACGGTCTACTTATGGATGATGCAGAAAAAGCCAATACACACATATAAAGCTTTCAAGTTACAGTGGCTGACACACTGCCAGGCTAAGGCAGTTCTGCAGAAGAGCTGGGAAGGTCAGATGTTCTCTCCTCATGAGCAGACCTAGAGTGAACCCAGGCAGAGAGGCAGGAGGGACACTAGGACACGCGCAGGAAATCTAACATGCATAGGGCACAAATTGAATTCACTGTAGCACCAGTATGCACATGGACTATAGACCCACAGAAGAGACTACAGAAGTTTATAAATTAAGGTGACCAAGGCCTCCACTGTGTTGCAAGCGGGTAGTCATCAGAGCTACATATGCAATGGCTTCTGAGCATATACTAGGGCACACAGAAAGACGGACTAGTGGGAAAAATGCATCTCTAGTTTTGTCTCAAGGGTTACAAGTCTCAGCAGGGTGCACAACTGCTTTCCATTACTCTGTAAAAAAAAGTTAATAATTTGGAACTAGGTCACTCTGGACATTAACAGCTCATGACAAACAGCAGACCTGAAATCGAGTGGTATGCACAAAATGGAGTAAAATAGTYTAAAAGTTACTCAGAAAAATTATGCAATCATTCATCATGAATCCATTGTGGTTTATCCAATGCATATTTTCCTTATTCTTTTTGTATATATTATACAAAACTTGAATCATTTTGATTCGGGGAAAAACCTTGTAAACTCCTAACCCCTTCTCTCTGGATGCCCTTTATAATGACCATGAATACTGTTGGTCTACATAAACTAATTATGCCATCATTAAATTCATTAAAAATTTTATAGAAACATACTCTCTAAACTAAAAGAGGATGATATTTTTTTATTTTTTCAGCATTTTGAAATACCAAATCCCTTTACATTAACTATTTTGTGATATCCAAAGCATACATATAATTAATTCTAAACAGAGCAGTTAAAGAACAGGCTGTGTCAGCCTTTTAACATTTGGTACATAAGCATTACCTCATTCTAGTGCTTTTTTTCAAGACTTTTTTGGGGGGAGGGGTTTTTTAATGTATAAAACACTGGCTGTTCATTAAGAAAGTGGTCTGGATAAAAAAGTTTGCAGTTTGTGAAGGAAACTACAAAAACATAGCCTAGTCTTTGAGTTTAACTTACACATGGCGGTTGGGTTAAATACCTCATCTTTTGTAGTTTTTTCCAATTTTGTATGTCTATGAAAAAGTGGTTTTCCTACTTCATGCAGGAAAATTAAGATTATGCAGTGGCACTCCCCCTCTCCTGAGCAGGCCAATACAGAGCTTGTACTCGTTCCAAAGTTAGGGCTTTCCAGTAAAAAAATGTCGGAAGTGATTTATGTTGGCCATATAAACACATTATTTCCAATCTGGATACAAAATCTCTCTTGCCACCTAGTTGATCTAATCCAAGATGTTAGGCACAATCTCAGCATTGAAAACTGCTGCCACTGTGGAAACACTGCCTCATTTTCACTACTGCAGAATGAACATCCATCAGCTTGGGAAGATTTAACTGTGAGGAAAAACATCTACTCTAGTGCCTCTAAATGCTTGTTTTCCCTACTTTTTTCTTCATATTATTTTCATGAAATAAAAGTTTCTTTGGGGCTTTGCAAGTCATGCTTTGGTGAGCAGCACCAGAATGCTCAAGAAAAGCCACAAGTCACTGAAACTGGATTTTCTTAAGATGAGGTAGACACACATGACAACACATAGTCATGTGCTGGGCAGGGTTTCAAAAATAAATTGGATACAAGGACAATTTATAGTTCCGTAACAACATRCATATGTGAAATGTATGCAGATTAGAGCCACCAATATTTGATTTCTGAACATTCTCAAGCCTTTACCTTCACAAAGAAATTCCCACCAGTTATAATGCCTGTAAGAGTTAATACATGAAAATAGCCACACTGTACTCTGGAACAATTGTGCTTCCTACATGTATAAATAAGTTTTGCCTTTATCTTCTGTGACTTTTTGGGGGCTGCTGAGGTGCAAATGTGCATCTTTAAAATGATAACTTTGTTTTGTACTAGCATGATGACAGACCTGCACTGATACTGTATGAGCATGGGCAGTCACTATGTGGCTTTTGAGGCCCTCTTTTGGTCACCAGGACTGCCACTAAAAGTAATGCAGAGCTTCCTCTTTTAGTCTCCATTGTCTCACAATTTGCAAGCAAGACAGAGTGAAGGTAGATTATTAATCAGATGTCAAGACTAATTTTCTCACATATTAAAAGGATAAGGTTGACTTCCCTAGGGCCAAGAAAACAGCGAATGGTGATGCTTCCTCCCAACCTTTCACTCCATTTCTTTTCCTCTCAGCATGCCTGTATCTCAGCTGCCTGCGCCATGTCAACCCCAGACTGATAAAATAGGATGTGGGGGGGTGAGAAATGACCCTTGGAAATGGAGCAGAGATGGGGCTGGGCAGATAAAGGCTGGGTGAGGCCGTTAGGGCCGTTGAGGGGCAGCAGTTGGGTGGCCACAGAGTGTCCCCAGGCRAGTGGCTGCTCCAGGATAGGTGCAAGGGGGCTGGGGAGGCCTGTGTGGTCCTGCGCAGACTCCCAGCTCAGGGCTGAGTGGTACCCAAGCCACTGTGCTGTGCTGTGCTTACTGTGGAGTGTGTGTGTCAAACCACGGGTTACACGAGTGTCTGGGAGCTCTTGCTGGTTATGACATCTGGTGTAGAGCACTGTTGGCCCTGAACTGGCCTCTGTGTGTGCATTTGTTCACTTACATGTATTTCTCGCTTTGTGTGTGTATGTGTGTGTGTGGGCAGATGATCCACCAGAGTGCCACCTAGGAACTCCCAAGGATCCACTGCCACACACAAGAGCATATGCTCAGGATGTTATGTGTCTGTAAGCACATACACACATCAGCAAGTCAAAATCTCTCAAGCTCCTGGTTGGGTATCTTCATGTATACATGTGTGATGAGGGCTTGTGCTAAGATGTTGAATGGCTATCTGCAAAGACTGTGCATACTTGGGTATCAGTTTGAGAGTGTATCGGAGCGTGCACCCAGGTCTATTTTTATGTCTGACTAGTTCAAGGAAGGAGTTTTGGTTGTAAAGAGTGTAGTAAAAGATGCAGAGTTTGCACATCCATGATGAAGTGTGGATAGAAAAATGTCTTTTGTCAAGGTTAGAGAAGCATGTTGCCTCTATCATGGACAAAGGAGAAAACATGCTTGTCTGTCCAGGCTTAATCAGTATAGTACTGACTGCATTACTGAGGGAATGTTATGTGAATGTCACGTGAAAATTTTAATTAAAAGTATAGAGGCCATGTGTAGCCTTCACATGTCTGTCACAGACAGATACTATGCCAGACTAATGTGCACATTTGCATATTTTCATACAGCAGCACATGTCTGTTCTGCAGTGCTTTGCTTTGCCATCTGAGTGTGTATGACTGTGTATTTTTAGTTGGAGAGCATGTGTAGAACGATTGGGATGTATAGACCATTTTCATGTACTGGTTTATGTTTTGCAGAACTGATCTTGCAAAGAATTGGTTRTCATTGCTCAGTGAAGAAGGTAACAAGGAAAAATAGATTATTTTGATGAAGATCTACTAATATGACATATTTCCATCTGCCAGTTCCCTCTTGTGTCAGTAGGCAGCATCATGTCCTTAGAGTCTTTAAAGGATAGGAATTAATACCATGCTTTGTACCACCACCTGCTTTAAAGGATTTGAAAGAAGCATTTAAAATTTTAACTATTACTAACAATTTTACATGAAATGTGAAACAAGCACAAGGGTAAGAGATCTCATATTGTCTTCTATGCCTCAATATGTGCTGTGAAGAGAACAGCTTTGGTGAGTATATCAGGATAGTTCAAACCCTGGACATATTTGCTGGTTGACTTCTCAAGTAACAATGAGGAGATCACATTCGTGGGGGCTCTATCATTTTCCCTCTGGRAAGACCACCACCTTAACCAAGAACTCTAGAAACTCAAACTGCCCATGCTGAAGTCAAACTCCACCCACATATGTGGAGCTGTTTGTTGTCCAGTTCACAGTTAATTGTCTACCATAAATATATAAAAGACATCATTCATTAATGACAGAATGATGAATGTATCAGGATTCAGTTTGGGAGTTTAGTTATGGGGCACAAGTATGTCATTGCTTTTTATGTATCCCAGCACACAGGAAGACTGATTTGATGTTATTAGAGTTGAAAGTCTTTAATCAATACTTTTCTGAAATGGTCCAGCATTACAGCAGCTGTCATCTCATCAAAGTGCCTGCAGCTATTCTGAGCAGAGTGATTATAAGCTTGAAAGATTGTTGAGGTCAAAAGTTTTGCACACCCTAATAGATTAAGATTCTAAATTTTCTTCTGTTTCTTGTGCCATGTGGGTTTTGCAAACAAGTTGCACATTTCTCCACAGAATTCCAAAGTGGAGTATTAGCTACCATCATTGTAGGGGCTTCAGTTTAGTTAATTGCAAAGGGAATAGAAGGCAGTGATACTTTGAGAACCATAAAAATCAGTTCTGTATGTCATGTGGTCTTTTAAAAAACTTTAAATATGCTTTGGATTTCAATATTTTTCCTATAATCACAGGGAAATGGCTGGCAAGAAGAAAGAAGTTCAGCTCCAGGTATAAATCCTAATTACTTGAACAACTTTAGAGGGAAATAGATGCTTTTTCTGCTTTTTTAGAATGGTAAAATGTTAATTAATTTTGTTTCAGACCTTAATAACCGATCAAGAGCAGTGGGATGAAATGCTGCAGATAAAGGGTATAGTAGGTACTAACAGCTGATATTTTCTTTTTAATCTTTCATGGACATATGTGCATGTTTTCATATTTATATATTAGCTTTAATAGATACTCTAGAAGGCTAGCACCATATCTTTTAAAGAAAGGCTATATTAATATATATTTATAAAGGTATATCATAGAGTCATGAACCATAAAATTCTTTCATTTGGAAAAGACTTTTAAGATCATATATTACAATTATGAATATACAGTATCTTATATGATAAATTCTCATCAAAATAATATTTATTTAAGTCTTATTTTTATATACTGCTGTAACCAATGTTTAGAAAATATCTTTCCAATATTATATTCTCCATGGTAGGGAGCTGGATRCTTCGGTGTGTAAAATCTTTCACAGACTAAATAATTATTGCAGCATTCTAGAGAGGGCATGTTCCATGACATGCATTATTCCCTGTTTTCAATTAATTTAGTCCAATAACTGTCTCCTAGGTCTCCTAGGAACTGTTTTTCAATAAAAGGAAAAAATCTGTAACAGGATCATATCTGCAGAGGGATAGTAATAGGCAGGATAAGAATGAAAACCAACAGTGGGAAAGAATAAGAGAAAATAAAAGGAAAAGGAATATGAGAGAAAAGTTGCTATTTGGATTAATCATCTCAAAGAGTATTCTGAAGTAGGTTTCCRGTGTCAAAAGTAATTGAAATTAAAGAGTATGTATCCAGTAATGTATYCACTGAATCCATTGATGAATTCATGATGCATTCGTTGTCTAGAACAGAACTGAAAGACCCACATGAATGTCTTCCCAGTGCTGCTTCAGTGCAAACATAAATGTCTCATTTTATGAGTTTCTCAAGTCATCTGTTTGTAATTCCAAACTATCATCTTTTAGTAATAGATGTGTATCAAGCTTGGTGTGGTCCTTGCAAAGCTGTGCAGAATTTATTGAGAAAACTAAGGATCGACTTTAGTGAAGACAATGTGCTACATTTTGCCGCAGTAAGGACACAAATCCTGTGTGTGACCGTATTCACATTTAGATTTAAATATATCTTCTGATCTTCATATGCAGAGCTTTCATCTTACTGTCCTTATACTGAGTTGCCATAATTTTGGCCAGGTTGCTTTCCCTGCATATGTCCTCATAAAACTTTGTTTAGAAGTAGATTAGAAATGGTAATAAATACGTAAGAAGCTATGATAAAAAAGAGCTGATATCCCCCAACTTTTGTTTTCCTTGATGAGATTGAAGAAATATTCAAAAGCCAGACTATACAACTTTTAGTTTCAGGTCTCTGCATTAGGGACCATTGCATTTAAAATTCTTACATACCTGAAAAACTGTTGCATCTTTTTTTGCAAATGTTACCTTTAATTTCATTTTTAAGAAAACAAAAAGGGGGAAATTAAAAAAAAATCACAAAACTGTAGTTGTAAAAATATTTGTTTTACACTAGCAGTATATATATATATATATATATGAGTGTATTATACCTCCTATTTAAAATAGATAAATTTGTTTCAAAGACTCAGTTTATCCAAGATGTTGATCAAGTTCATCCCTTTTCATGTTAGTGAAAACCTAAAATTCCATGATGAAAGAACTTTTCAGAAAAAAACATGAATTTTTGATACATGAAAAAGGTAGGGAGTTATGTTTCAAGTCTATCTCACGTGCTTTCCTACAGTTGACCATATTTCACAAAAAAATTAATATACTGGATAAGCTCTTCCATCAAGACTACATGGGTACTCCTTCATTTATATATGCTATTATAACCTACATGAGATAATAGTATCAGGAGAAGATATTTTTCCATTATTAATTGCTGTAATACAAAGGGAGGACAATCCCATACTACCAAAACAGTTTTTTCTTCATCACTATAAGGACTGTCAGTTGATTTTAGGACTGCAGTTTGAGTTTGCAACACCAAAGTATTTAAGAGTGGGGTCTTCCTGTGAGTGAAAAGGTTTTCTTTATATATGCATACTTACTTATGTAAGCAAATAATGGTTTTTGTCTGACTTCAGGCAGAAGCTGACAACATTGAAATTCTGAAACCATTTAGGAGGAGCTGTGAACCTGTGTTTCTTTTTAGTGTTGTAAGTACATCACATCAGCTTCTTTTAATGTGCTGCCTACTCCTGCCTTAACTTTTCAATAGATTTTAAAATAGATGTGAAGCTGTACAAATCCTATCTTTGCATTTTATATTATGAAGGATGGTACTGTCTGATGTTGTTTGCTTGAGCCATTTTACATGCCTGAACCTGGTGGTTCTCAAGCACATTTTTGTTGTAGCTGTTGCACGTAAGGCCACAGAAGAATTGTGGTAGTCACTGTTTTGGTGGTTAGTGAGAAGTCCAGGTAAGTTTTCCAGGTTTGCCTTACATAAAGTGCCTCCATGTGGTTACAYGGAAATTATTTTATGCACTGTTTTCCTCATGGAAAGAGAGCTTACATTTCCTGGCATTATAAGATTTTTAAGATAACAAATAAAATTGTGTTTT
Source organism: Cardinalis cardinalis (assembly GCA_014549065.1). Taxonomy (NCBI): domain Eukaryota; kingdom Metazoa; phylum Chordata; class Aves; order Passeriformes; family Cardinalidae; genus Cardinalis; species Cardinalis cardinalis. The sequence continues at coordinate 3,102,590 of JACDOX010000063.1, forward strand.
CATACTTGAGGAACTGTAGCAATTAATCATATATTTATTATCTCTCACTGATGGACATGGAAAGCTGGTTCTCCTAGGACTGCTCACTTAAGAAGAGATGGGGGTTGTTTTAACTTGAGTGTGCCAGGATTTGAATTTCCATAAGCGAGGACCAAAGACAATGACACTTTCAGGACTCTTTCAGGTTTGAATCTGAATGCTGCCTAGAAATGTTAGCAGTATTTCTGGTCACCATTAGCTTCAGCTACTGTGCACCTGAATGTGGTAGAGAATGCAGTGAAAAGTCACACACACACCAAAAAAAAAAGATGGAAAACTCCATGTTACAGAAATTAAGAACAAATAAAATCCATATTTGCATTTGTTTCCAACTGTATTATTAGTATTGAGCCTAGAAACAAACATGGAAAATTTGGTAAAGAAGGAAACAAGAAATTAAATGCACAAAAGTTTAATTCTGAAATAACAGAGGCAGTAGTAGCTTTGGTATTCKCTTCAGTGGTCAAAAGAAATGATTCTGTAGCTGGAAAAAAATTAGCAAGATATTGCACGCTTCAGAAATTCAAGTAAATGTGTAAATTAAGTGATGAAAACTCACTGAGAGTGTTATTTTCTCTTCAACAGCATGGTAAAATTATTGCAATGGTGAAAGGTGTAAATGCTCCTCTCATAAGCAAGATAGTAACAGATTTAGTGCAAGAAGAGAGGCAAATTGCAGCTGGAGAGAAGGAACGTGCTAAGGTACTCACAAACCAGATACTTATGCATGAATGTATATTTTTATTGCACTTACACTGTTTCTCTAAAAGTCTATGATGGTGTTTAGACAATGTTTAATTTTTTGCATTTTGGTTCAGACAAAATTATATATATGATGTGCCTCTTTTATAGAAATCAAGTAAAATTATCTGGGTTCCAAGACACTTTTAAAGATCATCCAGCTCAACCCCTCTTGCCACAGGCAGCGGCAAATTTCACTAGATCACTTTGCTCAAAGCCATGGRGATTGCTCTGTATCTAATGAATCCAGTTTGCTACAAAAAAGAAAGGCCATTCAACAAGTGTAATCTATCACCTTTGCCTCCTGACTTCCAGGTAACATGAAGACATAAGGACAGCTCAGACTGAGCTCAATAGCCTGCACTGTGAAAGGTCCCACTGTTGGAATTCACAGTAGCAGCAGAATCAATCCTCCCTTTTTGCTTGTTCTCCTCAGAACTCCCAAATTTCCATTATGGTACTTTATATAAACTTGACAAATTTACAGGTTAGCCTAGCAACGCAAGAAATTGAGAGATGGATGAAATGCCACTAGCCCATAAATGTTTTAGTAATCTTTCTTCTTTCAGGACTATTTTTTACATATAACTTAGGAAATGCATCATATGAAACAAAGACATGCGAAATAATCATGTCTCATTGCCTGTTTTGTTTAAATGGAGATGAAAGAACTCCATTTAGAGTAAAAAGAGCTTTTTAACAAATGGAAACTCAGTTAAGGAAAATCAGACTGACCAAAGGGCCTTCTAAGAATTGCTTGCTTTCCAGGGTAGCAAAATTAAGATAAATGTGTTGTAAAGATGTGACAGCTGTGTTTGGTGACTTTGCTTTTGCACTGGTGATGCACTTTTACTCCATTTGCAATTACCTTAGGTAGAAGAACTCGTTTTTCATGACGAAGGTTCATCAGAYGGGTCTGCTGAGGAGGTTGAAGAGGAGGGTAAATATATTTGATGTATTTTAGAAATGTTAAAGGAAAGAAAGAGAACAAATATCTTTTGATTAATAATTGTCTATGTCTAGCACTAATAGACCTTCTTTTGGGTGTGTTAACATAATGCTATCATTGAGCTTTCTTCTGTAAGGAACTAATGTACTGGACTGTCAGCATCAACATTTTCCCCCCACACTGGGAACCTTGAGACTTTAGACAGAAGTAATGTGTGCCAGGGAATTTTCCTGTGTAAAGTTAAGGCCTGAAAGTTGCTTCTACACAGTCCCTGTGTGAGCTGTGTACTTCTGTTGAGGTGGAATACCAAGATGGGGCCAACCTGAGAGGATTGTAAGAGTTAATCTGTGAAAGAATGGCATGCCTTCTCTCAGATTACTCTTTCACCAGATTAGATTTAATAATAGATTTTTAAAAGTACATAAATCCATGGTACTAGGATAAGGTTCCAAAAAGATTGAAAAATAAGCASCATCCTGTTTAAAAGTCCTGTCTGTGATTTATCTCAGGTTTTTCATTAGCTGAGACCTACATCTTTTCTATTTTTATTGTTATCTGTGGTTACTGAATGTTCCTACTGCTTCATCTATGCAGAGAATGCCATTCTACAACCCTGAGATGGAACAAACTTCTCCATCCTCTCCTTCTTCTTGATCTTGCTTTTTCTTTTGCCCGTGAGAGGCATTAGACCACATTTCCTTCCTCTTCATGTTTTGGTTTGGTTTTTTATTTAATTGTATGGTTCACCTGACAAATTCCTGACCTCAGCTTTAGCCTATATTTTTTCTCCTAAACCATGTGAGACCTAGAAGTACAGTATTATCATTCATCAATTATCTACAGACTTCATACTTAATCCCCAAAATCTAAACATGATAGAAAATCAGAAAACAGAGCTTTAGCTCAGGTTCAGCTTCAGGTCAGGGGATCTCTCAGGCACTGTAGTACACTAAAATTTGGCAGGAATATTTTCCTCAACACATGCAGTTGCTTAAGTGTTTGTAGTATTGGTAAAAAGTAGTAGTCTGCTGTTTCCCTTTTCACTATCTTAAATTATTCCACAGTTTTTGGAATCTGATTGAGTTACAGTCAAACACTTAACTGTAAACTTCAGGTCCAGTAAAGATGATTCCCTTTATTTTGATGAATGTATTACTTAGCACATAATTTCTTCCCTTTTTCAGAAGTACTCACTTATTCTGTTGGAATTATAAAACCTGATGATGTCTTAGCAGGACGTGTAGAAGAAATTAAAAAAAAGGTAGAGAGAATTTTAAAATATTCATTTATTCTATTTATTTAAGAGACATAATGGCAAAATGTAAGGTTAAGTAGATCCTAATTTATGCCCAGACTTTGGAACAGAATCTGATAAAGCTTCTCTGCCAAGGACGATAATAGCACAATAATTTTTACCTGAAATAATATGACATTCAGATCTATACTATTGCTTTAATATTCTATGCCAGCAAAAGTTAGACATTGGTTCATATTGCTTCTCTTATGAAAAAATAAAAAGCCTAATTACAATATATATCAAGACCAAATTAAAAGAATTTTAATAAGTATTATGACAGGGACAGTGACCTTGACAGGAAAGGGAATCAGAGTATCAGAGTGCTTTATGGGTTGTTTCTGTAATTACTTTACCTTAGCTGGAAAGGAAAGAAGCTCAGTAAAGGGAAAGCAGTGGTTGAAAAGAGTTTAGCTGGAGTAGCTGCTACTTGGCTCATGAGGTGTGTTCTCCAACACAGGCCGCACAGCCAGCCTTGTCAGGGCAGGCTGAAAACACTCAGCAGCACCACAGGGGCTTTTACAGAGCAGAGTGCTGGTACACAGGTTAATTTTGGTGTATTGGCAGTAATGGGGCTGGATACTGCCTTGGCTGTAAAAATGCCAGTATATGGTACAAACCTCGYATCAATGGATTGGGAACTTTGATGCAAGTCATGTGTGCATCTCTCACAAATGCTTGCATTTAGTGCAGTAACCTAGCTTAAAACAGAAAATCATAAAGTAGATTCAATTTTTTCCTCATTTGCTGTTTCTAAAGCCAATTAGTTTAGCCTAATACAACAACAGTTAACAAGTGCACATTTATGTGACTACCATGGTTACAATAGAATTTATAATTTCTTGCAACATAAGTTGCATGTTGACCACTCACAGTGATCCAAAGGAGTTTAATCAATGTGAAATAAAAGGGATTATTAACTTTTGAATTAATGTACTTCATACATTGAACTGCACTATATTTCTTCTCAAACATTAACTTAGGGGTGTTGTAATCCTGAAGTGAAGTTCTTTGAAAGGCTGGAAGTTCAGTTTAGATAGAGATTATATTTTGAATATTTCAGAGAATTTAAAATTTAAATTAGCTTCCAAAACCAATCAATCTTTAGATTTACAATAACATATGATTTTAATGTATCTATTTTCAAATGCCCCTGAGTAATAAGTGAATAATTGCAGATTATAGATGCAGGATTTGGCATTGAAGCAGATGAGGAGAGAATGCTTACTGAAGAGCAAATCAGAGTATTTTACTCCCGGAACAAAGACGAGGTAAAACCAAACTAAAAACATAAATGAAAGGCTCAGGTAAAACATGTAATTGTTACTARATGTGCTTGCAAATCTCTGTATGGTAAATTTTTACTGAATTAATGTAGATTTASTGCATAAAAAAAAAGATATATTCCCTCCCCCTCGTTTTCACTGAATCATGTAAATATCACTATGTAACAATCTAATACTCCAACCAAATTAAAATGACCTCCAATTAAATACTAAAAGATTTATTTCTTCTTTCTGTTATCTAAATGTGCATGATCCTTAGACATGGAGCTAAATTTATAACACTATTTATCAAAATAAAACTATACTGATTTTAAAATGTGTTATGACAGGCCTAGTGACCTTTGTAGGAAAGAAAATTAGAGTGCTGTATAGATTATTTCTGCAATTACTAGACCTTGGCTATTAGGTGCTGAAATATGGCACAAACCCAAAATCCAATGTCATCTATGTGAGAGTGTATATCTATTTGACATATATTATTCCAGCCAGCAAATGAATGATATTACATATTATACTTTTTTTTCTTTCTAGATTGTATCATGGGGTTGTTCTGGGAATAAATGTGCGCACAGGCAGAGAGGGAAAGCATCTCAGCCAAAATCTATTATTTTTCTGTGCCTTGTCCTGTATTAGGGGACAAAAAATCGCTAAAGACAGATATAAAGTTCAAGAAAATAATTAAATTAGGCTGTCCACCATTAAATGGCAGTGGTCTAGCAAACTGGCACCTGGATATGGTCATATTTTCAAGCACTGTGATAACTAAAATCAACTCTTCAGAAGGATCAGAGACAAAAAATGAAGTTCCTTAGCAAATATTTTTACCTTCTGCTATATTATATTTTTATATTCTGCTATACGTGTAAGATAGACAGAGGCTGGAATTATATGCAAACAAACAGTTTGTTTGATTTTATTAGAGGGAGCAATGGAAAGGTTCAYCTAATATGAAGGAGAAGGTGGGAAGGTGTTCCTGTGGCATTCCAAATGAATAATAGTGAGATGAGATGGCTCCTTATTAAAGTCAGAGAGAAAAAAGAAAACTGTAATCACAGATGGTTGCACTATGGTTTAAAAAGGAAATAACGGGGAGATCTTGTAAGAAACCATGAAGAGCTTGGTTTTAGCAAAGCTGGGATTGTAGGTTAGACAGAGGCAATTTTGAAACAGAGGTAAAAGTAACTCATCTTCATGGGAATAGCAGCCAAATTTGAGACTAGTTTGTTCATCTTGGGAAATGAGTTAAGAATATGCATAAATGTGAAGGTAATTGAAAGAGAAAAGCAATAAATTGAAAGCATACATGTGAATACTTCATCCTCATATTACTAAAGGAAAAAACTATCATATGCAATGACATGATGCTGGCTAATAAGGATTCAGTCAAATATTTAAAAGGAGAATAGATATCCCCCAGAAAAAGGTGACATACAAAAAAGAAATAAAATTAAMAATTCACACCACAAGTTTCAAAACTTATTTTTCTGATGGAAATGTACTTTTATAAGATTGTAAGTTGAAACTGAAGAAGTGAAAAGCACATAGCAAAGGAAATTAAGAGAGAACTTACAAATGTCTTTCAAACAGCTCAGGGTTCTATATTTATAGCCAGCTACATGACTTTTAGTTTCAAAAATTATTCATGGAACTGTATTGCAGTTTCTTATGTCACACTACATGCTGTATTACAAGCATAACAAGTGATCACATTGAATTTCTAGATAATTTTCTTCATTCTTGTCATTTGCATTTTAACCTGGAAGAACATCTAGTCCTTATTTAAAGCAGCTATATGACTTTCTTTATCTCAATTTACTTTCTTTTTGGACATTTGATAATGTTGTCTCAAATGATTGATAAAAAAATCTCCCCAAACAATATATCAGAGTTCTGAGGAATGTATGCAAATGCCAGCTTCAGGAACACGAATGTATGAGTTATTTTAAAAGCATAATTGTSTCATTTCCAATGACAAACTCAGAGTTCATAGGGGGGAAAATTTTGTTTTTTAGCCTGACTTTAACGCATTCGTTCAATTCATGATGAGTAGACCATGCCACGTTTTGATAATCACTAAAAAAGAAGCAACTGGTGCTATTCCTCATTGGATAGAACTACACAAAACAAGTGAATCTGGTGAGCCTGAGGAGCCAGCCAAGTAAGTACCAGTGAAAATGTGTATCTGTGATTCAGTCAGTGTTCAGAGCACACCATAAACCAAGGCATGTTCCTACAGATGCAGGTGTGCCCATGTGTGCAGGTTCAGGGAGCAGGCAGTCCACAGGACCAACACTAGAGATGCAGCCCTAGTCCTCATGGGAATTCAGAAATTTCTTGCTTCCCAGTTAAAGATGACAAGCCAAGGTCATTCGTCTCTTTGAACTCACCTTCAGTGGGCTCTCAGAACAACGGGAACAATGACACACTTCAAAGCCTTGCAATTCTAGTTCACCCATGCCATGGGACTGCCTGCACKGCCTGCACTGAAGATTGCACTATTTCCCATATATCCCTATGTTCCTTGGGAAGCTGTAGATATCKGTCTGTAGGACAGACCAGGGCACACCTGAGACATGCTCTTCTCCCTGGGAAYGCTGTAAAAGTCAGCAGAGAAGGGGAAGCATACTGGGTTGGTGTTCCCACCCTGGTCCAAGATGCAAAAAATTTGTGAGGATTAGCTGTTCACAACCATGGTATCTTGAAATGTGTGTTTTTCTTAAAGAATGATAGCTGTATACACAGCCGCAGACAATAGAGTATTCACAAAAATTCAAATATCAGATCAAGTTTTCTATTTAGACAAGACATTTWCTTAATGCAACATGAGCTTAAATACTTTGTCCAAAAATTAATTTGTTATTCGTAATTGACATTTTTGTCAATGCCTGCTGCATCCCTTTCTGCATTAATTAAGTACACTGGGGAATACTGCATTTTCTACAAGTGGCCAAGAGGGACTTTATTTACACAGCTAAACAAACAGGCAAGAAAAAATGAGAAGTGTCTCTGTCATCAACAACTCTGTAGTGCTATCATTTTATGATCATGCTGTACATAAATTAAACACAAGAYTTCTATTGATCATTTGTTATACACCGTACACTTGTCAACAGTAATTCTATCTCGCGAAACAGAGAAACTATTTTTGATAAGCCAGMGGGGAATTGTTATAACCACCTGGCTGAGGTTTCTCCTTCAGAGCACATGATCATGCACTTTTTGAGAAGATAAATAATTCTCCTCTCAGAAATGTTACTTTAGTCATGAATCTGAACTTAATAAAAACTTAGTCTTACATTCTATTCTTATGTTTCACTAAATTTTAAGAAAGTATGTCTTCAAAAATTCAGCTTGTTAACACTAATCAGTGACTTAAACACTGTATTACTTCATGTTTCATCAGGTTGGTGCCACTCAAGGAAACCGACAGTCTGGTAAATTTATGTGATGTGCAAGACAGTATTGAAGATGCCAGTAGACAGCTTGCCTTCTTTTTTCCAAATTTTCACATTGAGGAGGGAGGACATCATGCTGAAAGGACTTTGGCCATAATTAGACCTACTCTCTTGAAGMAAAGGCGAAGTAAGTGTTAATAACTGTATTTTCTATCAAGGGTATATAAAACTCTCAAATTTGAATTTTGAATTATAAATTCTAACTCAATTAATGATAATTTTTTTGTTATACTGTCTCTCTAGCATTAGGCCAGGAGTAACCTTTGGAAAGAAGTTATGAGGTTAAATGTTATAGGAGCCTCCTCCAGCCAGGTCTCACAAGCTCTTGGAGGTCTCTAACACACCCAAGATAGCTCAGCCACCCTCAGAGGCATAAAAATCAGCAGGATGGCTTCTGTTGCAGTGTTGGAAAGAAAAAGGTTTAATAAAAGGCAAAATAACAAAAAGAGAAAAACCAAGCCAGGTGCCAGAGGTTCTTGGTCCTGGTAAAACACCTCACGAAAGTGATTAGTTTCTTTGTTCACTTCTTTTTCTAGTAAATTGCCCAGGCAGGACTTTTTGGCTTCTGTCCAATTGGCTATCCTTAAGTTTGAGGTGAAGTCCCCTAGGCCTATGAGGTAGCTCTTTCACCCAATYGAGGAGAGAAACTTCTGGGCTTCTCTCCTTTTTGAGGGGACAAAGGATAGTTTTGTCACTCCCTCAACAGGGGGCACACTCCTACAGTGAATGTTTTTCATATCTTGAGACTGCAAATGTCAATGATATTTTGTTCCTTTGATTAATTTTTCAAGAAATTCTGAAGATGAAATATTTCTAGAAGACCTGTCTGAGAAGCTTGTATTTTCAAATGTAGTATAAGGGACTAGATTTCTCACCATAATAAAGTAGCTGATATTCTTGAATACCAGACTCAGGATAGATGAATGGCAAGGRGAAAAATATCCAACCAAAGATGTTCTATGCTGCATGAGGCAGTGCTGCWCCAAGGCAGTTCTAGACAGACAGCATTTCTACAGATTAAATTAAAAAATCTACCTCATTACATGAAGCTTCATCCAAACAACTTTACTTTTCTCCTCAGTCATATATTTACATTTCTTCCTAGATTTCAGATAGTATTTTTATTTCTAACTTGAGAATCCCTGTACTTGAGCAATCTTGTGTGCAGAGAGCTGAAAGACTACAATTTTGATCTTTCCTTGTGAATTTATGTTACTTATGGTTTTCTAGCATGTTCCTTAGAGCAGCAGTTCTGCAGTTCGTGTTCAAGTAATCACACATTAATTTTGTAGGGAATTTTGACTTGTACCAAATACTGCTTACTTACCCATGTGGTCTTATAAGACTTAGTTAAATAAACATTTCACCTATTCAAATTCCTTAGACCTTCTTTTGCTAGTAGTAACATGTATCATATTTCTCAGTCAGGATTTCCTACTGAGATTTTTTAAGCATGAGAAAGCCTAAATATGAAGAGGATCAGTTTTCTGAGTGTCCAGGCAACTAGTGATGCCTCCTAGCAGTTGCTTTAAATTAGTTTCCTGTTCTTGAGTTAGGWAACGAATTCACCCATAAATAATTTAACATTATCATTGACAAGTCTGTGTCATTTCTCTACAAGTGTTCAGATGAATGAACGGCTGGCAATTTAGCAATATTTAAATATATTTAACAGATTCCATCATTCAAAGGATACAGGACGATGGTTTCCAAATAGCAATGCAGAAAGAAATAATTCTAACTGAGGAGCAAGTACGTACATTTTACAAAGAGCATGTAGATCAAGACTACTTCCCAATCTTTCTAGAGCAAATGATCAGGTAAGATTGAAATTTTCACATTAAATAATTGTTGAATCAGAGACTCACAGAATGGTTTGGGTTGGAAGGGATTATTATTGCCCATCTAGTTCCARCCCCCTGCCACTGGCAGGGACACCTTTCACCTGAATAAATTGCTCAGACTCCCATCCAACCTGGTGTTGAACACTTCCTGGATAATACGTGGCTCCAAGATGCACATATGTCTAAAATTCAGTAAAACACAAAACAGGCACAGATAACTGCAGATAATGGAATAATTTCCAAGTACAACAAATTAAAAAATCAAGCCTTTAAATGTTACTAGCTATCCCATATTGCTGTATGTATGATGTCTCAGTGGCCAAGTCCACTGATTTGAGTGAAAACAGTTTAGGTCTGCTCTAAAAAGGCTGCATTTAGGTTGTCTGTAAGAGAGCTCTGAAATCTTCAACCAGGCCATGTGCTGGATAACTTGGGGAAGAGAAATAAATCATGTTTGGATATTCCCTTCATGGCCGGGGCATGATCAATCTTTCTCTGTCTTGCCATTGTGACAAAACACAGTAACTTTGCAATTTAAATTCATATTTAAGCCCCATAAGCTTTTATCAGCCTGTACCTGTTTAAACAAACAGATCAGTTTTAAAGTCTCCCAATACTGGGGCTCATTTTTCTAGTCTGGGCTACATATAATGAAATTACTTTTTAAAAGTTCCAAGTTTGGGTTTTTGTTTGGTTTTTTTGTTGTTGTTGTTGCTTTGTTTGTTTGCTTGCTTTGTTTGGTTTTTTGTTTTGTTTTGTTTTGTTTTAATACTACTTTTCCCGTTGTGCAGTGGTCCAACTCTTATATTGGCTCTAACACGAGAAAATGCTGTAGCACACTGGAGAAGTTTACTAGGCCCAAAGATCCTTGAAGAGGCTAAGGAAAATCCAGAGAGGTAACAGTCACAGAAGGAAACCATCATTCACAGCTTTCAACTTACCCTCACATTTCTCATCTCACTCCACATTCCCACTAGTGTAACTGTAGTGCCACCATCTGGAAAGAGATATGCATTTCTGCAGTTTTTTAAGCTTTTCTTGAAGGTAGTAGTGTATTACACATAGAAATCTCAGCATTTTTTGAGATATAATGACTGCTAAACAGAATTAAAATCTGAGTTTTAAAAAGCGCAATGAACTGAAAGGGGAACTCTTGAGCCAGAGGAAAAATGCTGGTAATACATATTCTTAATGGGGGGAAGGAGGAGGTCTTAAAATACCACCATTATTTTTTCTTGAAAAACTACTAAGATTTTCTTGTAGCTTATTGAAAACTTTGCATCAGTAGAATATTTTGCTTGTGACTAAGTTTCTCCTACACAATTTATAAACAGACACMTTAGTTCTGCCTGCTTATCACATTGCTTTAGAAAACTGCAATGGTATCACCTTATCTGCTGCTGATAGAAGTGCCATCTCATTAAGAAACAAGTGGTATTTCTTGGAAATACAACAACCAGTGTTGGGAGGGAGGGTGCTTATATTTCAGATTTCCAAATCAACAGTAATTTACATTCCCTGGGTTGAGGCTAATTATAGTTCAGAGCTCAAAATGGCTATTAAGTAAGTTCCCTCTTTTAATGACTCTCAGTCTGCGTGCACAGTTTGCATTTGAACATGTACCTATCAACCAGCTGCACGGCAGCTCTACGCCCAGCGATGCTCAGAAGGAACTAAAGTTCTTCTTCCCTGAGGAACAYACCTTTGCATTAATCAAACCTGATGCAGCTACTCATAAAGGTAAGGCATTTAGAAAGTATGGGCTGTATCTAGTGATGCAGTCATTTATGCAAAGGATTAGCAATGCACACTACAGTAAATCACATCAAATGCACTATTCTGATTCTCTGAAGTACATTTTCTGTGCAGAGAAATCCTTTTACATGGCTTGCATAATTCAGATCGAGATCTCAAATGTGACATTTCTTTTGCTTAAGCTGCCTACAGGTCTTTCTTCACTAGAATAGTGATGAATTGAAGAAAAAGAATTCCTAGCTAAGTTAAACTGTTTAAGGGCCAGGCTTACTTACTTCTGCAAACTACCTTCCCAGTATCTTTATCAGTCAAAGAGAGAGACACTTGCCAAACCTCTATTACTTATTTCAGGCAGGTATCTCTACTGACTCAAAAGGGGTCATTGCTCAGTTAGATGCATTCCCATCCTTGATTTACCTTACTGTTAGTCTAAGGGAATAAGGAGAAAAAAAAATCAAAATAAAAAGAGCGCCATGCACAATTCAGAATCTTGCCCTAAGGATGTTTGCTGCCACTCTTTAAAAATCCTCTACCTAAACCCCCTACTTAGCATTATTCTATTCTATCYTAACAAATTTTGGTAGTCTTTCTAATGCTAATGCATCATTGGCTTTTGTGAGTCTATCCTCCCCTCTTGTGAAAATCCAGATTGATTTTGGCCAGCCAGCTGATGTTTGACCCAGCTTTACAACTACAGTCCATATTCTATTCAATGTGAGAAATAACAGTGAATGCTATTGACATAGTTTATTAAAATCTGTGTAGTTTATTAAAATCTGTGTTTGATACATGCATCAAGATGGATAATGCAGTGACAATGGTTTCTGCCTATTTTAGAGGACTGTTGAAGTGTTTCTTATGTTGTCTATATTTGGTTTGATATTGTAAGAAGAATTCTAATAGCTATTGGTGATATTTTTATAAGAAGGCTTCCAGTATTTTCTGAAACTTTTGAAGTTTGGGTGTTTGGGGTTTGCATTTTTTGCATCTAAACCATTTCAAATCAAAACTGAGCTTGTTTGTCACTCTCCTAGATGAAATTCTGAAAAAAGTTAGAGAGGCTGGATTTAGCATCACGAAGGTAAAAGAACAAGCTTTAACTCGGGAAATGGCTTTACACTTTTACAAGGAACACGAAGGAAAACCCTTTTTTGATGACCTGGTGAATTTTATGACACAGTAAGTGTCTTGGTTTACAGTACTGAGGTATGTAAGTAGACATCACACTTGCTACAGTGCCAACAAAACATGCTACACCATAACTGGTGCAAGGATTTTACAACCTGTCACTCTTTCTGGCAAGTTTAGTGGCTTCTACCAAATAATACTCTTCCTTTAAAAGGGAGATCAAAAATTCTTTTCAAACTTATGGCTAGTTTTACTTTGGATTTTATTTTCACTGAAAGGGAACTGCTTTCCAATGGGATCCTTTTTCTCCTCATGCAGGACAAATATTTTCCTCATAATATTGTTAGTATAGCTGATTAAAACAGTATGTATTGTYTTGCTTCAGAAATTATTGGGTGAGAATGTCTTTTGGACAAGAAGTCCAAATCCAAATATCAGATCATCACAATCTCTTTGGCTTAAGGAGAAATGGGATTTCTCCTTAAACAAAACATGCAGAAACAAATTTTAATATTTAAGCAGTTTAATAAAATTAAGATAGTTCAATGYTTATTATAACCCTTCATGGTTCCTCTGACATTAAAGCTAAGTCAGAAATCTCAGAAATCTCAGAATAGTTTAAGAGGGTTTTTTATATTGATTTTACAGGGGTCCATCTGTGATAATGGTCTTATCAAAGGAAAATGCAGTGGAAGAATGGAAGAAACTAATGGGTCCACCYGATCCAGACGAGGCAAAGAAGACCTGTCCTGAATCAATTAGGGCTCAGTTTGCACACGATATTTTGGCAAATGCTGTTCAYGGTTCATCTGATATAGAACAGGCAGAAAGAAACATTCAGTTTGTATTTGGAGAACTGGATGCAGACTAAACAATTAAGAGACAGTCTCTGAAAATTGATATGCATGTAATTAGATGGATTTGTCTACCCAACCACTATATTTAAGACTACACAAATACACTTCTTTTTCTTCAGAGTCCATCCAATCTTAGTTGGTAAGGTTTTGTTATCAGCTCTTCCATATTGCAAAACATAGCAAGGTAACAAGTAACACCTGCTAGGAGTTTGGCACTAGTAATGGTTTCTTTATGTAGGCTTAGTAGATGTTTTTTCTTTTATCATTTTAACAGATTTATGTGTTTCCAGTAGTTCCAGGATTCTAAAGTGTTTTGTGTATAGCTATCTTAAAAAGAACAAGGGCAAGGGTCAAGGAAGGTGGCTAAAACACTATTAATGGTATGTCCAATGGTGATGTGCATTGAGTTCTGCAGTTCCAAACATGAGCCAAACAGGGCTCCTGGACCCACTGGCCAACTGTGTGTGTGCACATCCCTGGTGAGACTCCTCTGGGCTGTTAAGGTCTATTGATTCCCTCAGGACCCTGAAAAACACTTGCATTGTTTATTCATCCTTTTCCTAAGTATCTTCTAAGGATTACTGTCACAGGTAGGATAATAAACTAAAAGGTCCTTTCCAGTCCATTTACTTAATATCAGAGGAACTAAAATATAAAGCCAGCTCTTACATAACAGCTATTCTTGACACGTACCTCCTTGCCAAACTAGCGAGTTCATATCCTGTCCAGTCTAACTTGGCTGGCCTTCATGAAGAACACAAATATTATTCTGTAGCTGATGTATTCTCACATTTGTTGTCTAAGTCTGTTGAAGGTGGAGGTTCTAAAGAACGGCATTCACTTAAAGCAATTTACTTGCATCGTTGATTTTAAGTGTGAAGTCTAGAAAGAATTAACTCCTTCTCATACATTCTTTATTGTTCCTATTGTATTTAATACAACTAGCTGCTATAAAGACCTTCCTGACAAATATTTCTGTTGTGATGGGGCATTTGTTATTATAGACATTCCTCCAGCAGAAGTTGGACTGAGAATTCTCCTGGTGGCCCATTTTCACCTACAGCTGCTTTACTGCCACAAACTCAGCTTGAGGCTGGCTAGCCTGTAGGAGCTTGTAATTAGTGCAGAATTTATATGTCGCCTCACAGAGGTGAGTTCTGAGAAACATACTTCAGGATTGCTGTATGATCTTTGGCTTCTTTTTTACTTCAAAAACTCATTAAAACTGTTCTTTCTGGCATTATTTAAGCATTCTGGGTCTTTTGGGTCCTGGCATGCTGTACTTTAAACCAAGAAGCAGCCTCAGAAAAGAGCAGATTGCTTGAGTAGTGCAATTTCGCATACATCAGTTCAGCTCATTTCCTCAGATCTTTGCTGGAGTTAATGGCTTCTCAACCAGTGGGACAAATACAAAGCTGAAAGTTCATGTGGGTTTATTTTTTGACAGGAGCAGAAATGCTGAAAACAGCAAAGTGCTTTTATATCTTATTAAGAGTCCCTAACATGTCGGGTGGAAGTTCACAATCAAAGAGCTTGATAAATATCATACAGGTGTGGTGAATACTGTGAATCACTTGTTGCCCCGGTGTGAGAAATTTCTGTTTGCTGTGGGGGTACCGTAGCTCTGCCTCTGCCTGTTTAAGTATGGTGACATTTTGTATACCAAGTTATTGCCCTTGCTTAACCATTATCCTCTATATTGCATCACATCACTCTTAAACAATGTAACATYTTTGTCAGTTTGGTTTAACTATTGGATGTTGAAGGATTTTGTCTATTTGGGGTTCCATATTCATGTGTCTCAAATACAATCCCTGTTTTGTGCTTGATTAAAGTGATCCAGTAGATTCCATTGAAATATTATGCATAGATCTGTGACAGTTTTTTCATGTTGCCCAAGTATCCAAATCCGAACTGTAATGTGGGAACATTTCATTTATTAATGCTCATCTTCTTCTCCTAAATATGTTCTTGATCTTAAAGTCTTCTAGCAGATTTGGAAAGGAGAAATTTAATAGATGCATCTTAAAATATCAAACGTAACTGCTTCATTCAGATGATTAAGAGATTCAGATTTGCAAAGCTTTTATATCTCTGAGAACAGAAGATTGTAGATTTTGTGCAATTATCAAAATATGCATTCAAAAGAATGGCAATCAAAAAATACTGTCAGTATTTTAAGAGATTGCTTTGTCTCCTTAAAAATTTAACTCACCCTGTAGGTATTGCATACATTATTTAAACCGCCATCCGCTCTACTTTGAAAATTATATTACTATGATATAGATATGGATGCAATTTTTAAGAATTTGAACATTTCTGGTGGGATCAGCAATTATTTGATTTATAGAGTCAGGAGGACTCTGTTCCAACATAAACTCCATGAAGTCTCACAGATTAAAATCTTCCTGCAATTAAATTTACACAAAACTGCTGCATATAAAACTTACAGAAAGTCTGACTGTGTCCGTTTAGCTCATATCTAAATGCCAATTCAAAAGAGAATGTGGCCTTTACAACTGTTTATTTAGAAAACATCTTGTCATTCATCATAAAATTAGGTGGTGCAAAGATTTGATTATAATTCTTCCAAGACTAACAAAAGATAACATAATTATTCTTCTGATTTTTGTCCCAGCAGGAGAGAAATGGAACCACAGGGCATGTTTATTTGTACCACAAACCACATATTTCCTTGTTTAGGAACTTTAATGAAATCATAACCTGACACTAAAGACTATATTAAAGATCTGTTTCAGTTTAGAATGATAAACAAGAGGGTTATAAATCTTAAAGCACTGTTTTAGAAGAATAAGTATGCCTGATTGTACTGAGATTTTGTACTGAATTACTACATAAAAAAATAAGACAATTGGAGAAAAAGCTTTTTTTCCCTGCCAAGAAGATGGAGTCAATCAGCTTGTGGCTCTGTACCACTTTTTTCCCTTTGCTCTGACTGTTGAATGAACTACACTGGCAAATCAGACATTGCAAGTATCTGTTCAGTTTATCCACAGCTCTTTGTGAGCAAATGATCAGCTCTCTGGTTACCTTGCTCAGAGAATACATACTGAAGTTTTCAGAGTATGTACAAATTATAGTTTTCATCACACTGTAACCACAAGTAATCAAAATACTTAGGGTGTTCTGTTTGGGGCAATTCTTGGTTACTCTGATACAACCATTAACCTTCAATCTGGGTGTAGACTGCCTGATATATTTAAGGTACTTTTGGGGCTTGATCTTAATATCCCCATCTAGAGAAAAGGAGTGTTGCCCTCCCTTGTTTTATGCTCATTTCCATAGTGGTTTATCCACCAGCCTTTTGGGAGCAGCAGGAACCAATCTATATTAATAAATTACCTGGAAGCCCTCAAATTGACTGCATATTCAAAAGCAAGTTTGAAATGCTGTTTACATTCCAATAAGGCTGTTTAATTTCAGAGATGTTACATGAAACATAGTGTTAGCAGTTGAAATTCTCTGCAACTTTTCCAGAAAGCCTTGGCTAGCTTTAATCAGAAGTAATGCATGTCTATAGAAATTAATTACTTGCAAGTTATTGGGGAGTGGGGGTATTTATAAATGAAAACATAATTTGGAATGTTTGTTGACCCAAATTGATGGATTATATTTATTTACAAATTAATTGCCACTGATGTAGCTTACCATAAAAATCTGGTTGAGGAAATGTTTTCAGATGTCCATTTACATACGACTGCTAAGCGCAACCAAAAAGCCTGGGTTGGTTGTGCATAATTGGAGTAAATATTTTTTCAGGTTTCATTCATTTGGAATCTAGGTAACAATTCTGGATAAAGGAATTTAAGAGCTGTTTGAGTATTTTGGACAGGAAAATCTTCTTTTTATTTGCTTAGGAAGTATTTCTCAGTCATATGCACTGACTGGACAAAAGTTGCAACATTGAATTGAAGTGACTGGGTCAGTCAGGTCTTGTTGGAGGGAGGTTTATGGGTTTTTAAAAAATGTGTTTCATAAAAGAGTCCCGATTTGCGTTTACAGTGAGCTTCTAAAATGGTGCCAATCATTCGCAATTAGAGTAAATATTTTTTCAGGTTTCATTCTTTTGGAACTGAGGTTAGAACATTCAGTGAAAATACTGAATGGCACTTCTAACTAAACTGGGCACATGTGTGGGAGGTAGTAAGAAACTCAGTAGAAGCATATGTTTGGTGTTTCAGGCAATTTTTATTTTATGTTAAGAAAATGCCAAGGCCCTCAGTAAAGAAGATTTAGCTGCAACRCTGAGAAAAAACCCATTTAACACTTCAAGAATTTGGCCTCTTAATTTTTTTCATCTTTAAGTAGTTACAGTAATTACATTCATCCATCAGCAAACTATTTGCCTCCCTTTGCTGAGTGGAAGTTTCACGACTCCAGTGCTGGAGTGCACCAGCAATGGCTACACGTGGCCAAGGATGTGCACGAGAAGAGGTGAGTCTGACCTTTAACCACATGCCAGAGGGAGCAGAGGTGGGCACTGCACCCTCTGGGGAGGCCTGCTCAAACAGCCCTCACTGCTCCAACACCTATTTCATGCGAAGGGAAGGGAAGGGAAGGGAAGGGAAGGGAAGGGAAGGGAAGGGAAGAGATCGGAAGAGC